>WOXC01000985.1:0-483630 GCA_011680675.1 Gymnobelideus leadbeateri
ACTAAGCAAGTATTAGAAAGACAGTGGTTATAAAAATTATTCCCCCCAAACTGAAGGCACACTCTCCCCTTGCACACAGAAGGTCCCTGGGGAAAGTGGGCTCAAACTTAACACAGGAAGGTAGTGGGACACATCTATAGAGAACTAATGGCGCAAAAGGGAAATTCACAGTCCTTGGTTATGGGCAGTCATTTTCTCTGTTCATAGAATCCTCATGGAGGTGCCTTTGGGAGTAGTCTCTGCTTGAGTCTAAGGACTCAGATTGCATTCCTATAAGCATCATGTCCTGAATAAGTGCTGTTCAGTTCTGGGTGCGGTATTTTAGGACACACGTTGGCAAATAGGAGCCGATAGAGTGAGCTCAGGGGACTGGAGGCCATGCCATTGGAGGAAATGGAGCTGTTTAACCCAGGGAAAAGGAGACTAGTTAGTCTCCTTTGTAGGATCCGTCGTCAGCATCCCACTTAGTCACATGGGTCATTATCCCTTATTCAGGTGTTTCCTCTGCCATTGGCCACTATCATTCCAGTGACTGATGCTACTAATCTGGGGTGAGGGGGGAGTCAAGACAAAGAAACTCTTTTCTTCTCTCTATCCTACCCCTTAGTCAATTCCTCTAAGCAGTCCTTCCCACTAGACTAACTGAAACTAAAATGACTGACTCTGAACTAGCTTGCTATTTTGTAATAGTAATGCCTAGTAGTTTTACAGCTCTTTAAAGTTTACAAAGCATTTTTAAAATATTAGTCTCATTTTATCCTCACCACAAGCCTGAGAGGTAAGTGCCATTATTATACTCACTTTGTAGATGAGGAAACTGGGGCAGACAGAAGCCAAATGACTTGCCAAGGGTCAACAGTTAGAAAGATCTGAGACTGGATTTGTACTCAAGTCTTCCTGATTCCAGGTTCATATGTAGACAATTATTTTGTCTAATTATTTTGTCTAATAACAAGACATTTCCTGTGCATTATCATCATCTCTATCCAATGACCAAATCATTTTCTTCCTTCCAAATTGATTAAAAACTTTTTTGGACCTTGTTTATACTTTTGACTGATCAATGGTTTTCTCAGTTCCTAGTACAGTCCCTGGAACATAGTAGGTGCTAAACAAATTTTTATTGACTGATAGTACACAAACTTTGTAAGGATTAGAGATGACAAAAAAAAGACTAAGTAGCCTGCCTTAGAACATAGTGAATTTCTCTTTAGTCGAGGTTTTCTTGAGGAGGCACTATTTGTCAGGGATATTATAGAAGAGGGATTTTTAATCAGTGAGTTTTTGTAAATATTATGATAACTTTATTTTAATATAAGTCATTTCCTTTATAATGCTACGTATTTTATTTTATGCATTTAAAATTTTAAATTATTCTGAGAAGGGGGCCATAGATTCATCAGACTCCCAAAGGGATCCAGTCTCCCCTCCCCTCCCCCCAACAAAAAAAGGCTAAGAACTTCTGGTGTAGAGGAAATTTCTGCTCAGATATGGGCTGGATAAGAGGGCCTCTAAAGTCACTTCCATTTTCTAGTCCCTGAGATTCTAGTGTAGCCAGGATTAGAGTACCTCCCAAGAAGTATTAAGCCTGTATGGTGGATAATTCTGGAGATGCAACTCTTCCCTGAAGAAACTGGGTGCTTTGGGATGATAAAGCCTTTTCCTTATTGGCCACTGAGAAGGATTAATTATCCCAGAATGCCCAAGTCCTTCCAGTCTGAGTTGTATCCCCAGAAGTGGTCAGAAAGCACTAGGTCACACTCCAGTCTCTTTGGAGACTACCTTCCCCTCTGCCCCTGCCCTTGCCCCCCAACACGTGCTATGAATCAGTGGAAAATACTGGTAGACCCTTATCCCACTGCCCATGTGTAGATCTGTTCCCTCTCAATTTTGCATATTCTGTTTCCTTGGATGGGCCTTCCCTTCTCTGAGACCTCCCCACCCAGCCTCTGTGCATGAAGGACATCCTTCCTCTAAGGAACCAAATAACTGTCCAGATAAAATCACTAGCATCATCCCAGCAGAACAGGAGACTTTCTCCCTGCCCCCACCCCCAACAACGGGCCATCTGCCTGAGCCAACTAAATGCAGAGCTCCCAGCTGCTCCCAAGAAGGTGGCAGCTTTGTTTGTGTGCCATTAGGGAAAAGCAAACAAACCCACTCACCAGCTTTGTGAGAGCAACACATTGGGAGCTGCTGTCTCAGACCAATAAGAGAATAATGGTTCACTCTGCTGTACCGTTCCACATTTATTTACAATGCACTCTATCCTCACAGAATCACAGGATTCTAACCTCAGCCAACCCAGAGCCAAAAGGAATTCCTATAACATCCTACCCAACAGGTGATCCCCGAGCCTCCCTTGAAGTCTCCAAGGCTCAGAAGCCCACCACTTCCAGAGGCAGCCCATGCCACCTTCAGCTCATTCTAATTGTTAGCAAGGTTGTTTCTTCTCCTGACATCAAATCTAAATTGGCATATTTGTGACTTTGAACCACTGCACTTTAGCGTCAAATATAACAAATTTAATACACATTCCATGAATCAGCCCTTCACCTCTACTGTTCCCCATGAGGTAGTTAGTGAAGTTTAAATATTTTTTTCTCCTGGACTTGTGATTGCACTGGTGTGGCAAACTTCCCGTGAGAAACTCCCCCTACCAATACAGATTAAGCAACTTATCTACAATTTACAGTCTTATGTTTGGTAGATTGGAAGTTTAACTGAGGGGTAGCACAGGGTCTTCCAAGTGGTTGTGTCTGTATGTGAGAGAAATATGGAGAGGAGTGGAGGGGAGAGGAGGGGAGAGAAGGGGAGGAGAGGGAAGGAGGGAAGGGGGAGGAGGGAAGGGGGGGATATAGAGAGAAGAGAAGACAGAGAGAGGAAACAGAGAGAGAGGAGAGAGAGAAGGACTTCGAACCCAGGTCTTTCTGACTCCAAGGTCACCTCTACCCACTTCATCCTGGCCATCTCTTTGGTTATGACAGATGAAATCTTGACTTCACTGAGTTTTACTCAATTTTACTGAGAAAAATGAGGCTCAGAGGTGAGGAAAAGACTTTCCCAAGGTCACAGAACTAGTAAGTGGCAGAGCCAAGATTTGCAGGCAAGTCTGCAGAGGGCAGGTGGAAGGGCTGTGGGTGAGGAGACCATGAAGCCACACACAAGTCTGACTTACATGGAGAGCACCAGACATGCAGGATTGCTGAGGTTTAGGGGTGCCCAGGACCCCAAAATACCAATATGTCTGATCCTGCCTGAATGAATTCAACTCAAACCTTGTCTCAGCCAAAGTAAAACAAAGTTTACTAAAGATTCACCTTAACGGGTAGACTCTTAAGGAGCCTGAGCATTTGTATGGCTAATGTGAGCAGGCCAGATTGAACCTTAAACTTTTATAAGCAGGCTAGACTGAATCTGAGCCACTTCATGGAGGCAAGGTGGATCTTATATACAGAAAGACTGTGGGCGGGTCTAGGAGGTGGTCTAGTAGTATGGAAGGAGAGGTCTGGAGAGGAGTCTAGGGAGGATCTTGATGGGACTGGGTCAGACTCTACCAACCAAAAAAAGGGGATTTTGATGAGATCAAGGGTGGGAAACAGCTGGAGGTAATCAGGAGGTAATACTATGGAGGGCTAGGCTAGTTTAAGGGTAACCAATTTGGTCACAGATATTTTGATAGGATCAAGGGTAGGAGGTAACTGAATACTACCTAGAGATAACAGAGAAGGGCTGGGGTAACTGAGATTCTGTCATAGTGATAATGGAAGGCCTGTGGCCTCAGACCAATACCAGATCCAGTGGGAAGATTCAAAGAGAGTTCAAGGGGGTTCCCTTCCAAGTGGTTGTGATGAGCTACAGGCTCTGGGAACCCCCTTGAGCTCTTCTTGATGAGGTATTTGCCTGAGGCCATAGGCCTTTCATTGTGGCTTTGCCCAAATCTTTGGCCCTCCTTTGTCCAGCAATTTCCCACCCTGGATCCTCCTAGGATGCCCAAATCTGTTAAGCCCTTGAACTGGCCTAGCCCACCATTATCTGTAGTCTCCAGGTAGTCTCCAGCAACTTCCCATCCTTAATCACTCATTTACTGGAGTCTGACCTCATTAACTCCTCCTGAAGACCCTCCCCAAACTCTTCCTCTAGACCACCCCTAGATTCCACCTACAACCTTTCTGTATATAAGACCCCATCTTGTCTCCTTGTGGTGTGAGAGCACCATAGAATTTTCTAGCAAAGACTTGCTCTGTGTCAGATGATTCTGGCCTGCTTGTCCAGTACAAGCCTTACAGATACCGAGGCTCCTTAAAAGTCTACCCAAATGGTGAACTTTTAATAAACTTTGCTTTTCTTTGGCTAAGAGAAGGCTTGAGTCTAATTCATTTGGCAGGACCCAGCCTGTTAGTATTTTGAGGTCTTGAGCACCCCTAACCCTATACTTCATCATTTTATGATGACCTTCTTCAGTTGTGCATGTGTGTATAGACACATGTGTATAGATGAGATATAGATCTCATCAGGATCAGAGGGCTCCAGGTATCCAGAGGGCTCCCTTATCTCCAGTGGGAGATAAGGGTATAAAGGCTACCATGCAATTGATCATGAAGGGCCTTGGAGACCAGATGGCAGAGCTCAGTAGAGTTTGGGCTTCACAGAACAAGGGGAAGTTGTAGGAATAAGACTACAGAATAAAAATAAGGACCTTGGAGGTCCTTTCCACAATAAGGTTTTACAATCCCATGATTCTGATTTCAGGGTTGTTTGTTTTTGCTATTTATTTGTTTGAGTTTTTCCTACTATGGTCTACTTCTGCTGGGAGAGAAAAAAAAATGCAATTAGAAATACAGCCCTGCCTTGGTGACGTATAGGAGCCTGAAGTTAGGATTTCAATTCACCAGTTCACCTATAATTGTTACTAAGACTCCTCAGATTGTCTACTTAACATATAGGGGAGTAAATATAAAGCACTTCCCTTTGGTTAATCAGCCTTCTACCTAAACCAAACTATCCCCTCAACACAATGCCAAGTTAGCCATCTTTTCTTTTTTTATGCCTTTGTCCTCATGGGCCCAAGACACCTGGAATGCCTCCTCCTCTCAATGTCTATCTGATCTATGGTTAGAATGTTATTTGACCTCCAAGGCCCAGTCCAAAGGTCCCATCCACACCTCTTCATTTAATTCTATGACTGTAACCATTGAAGAGAAAAAATAGCTTCTTAGAGCCAGAAGGGAACTCGGGGGCATCTAGATTAGCTCTTAACTGAAATCCTTTCTAATAATATCTGTAACAACTGGTCATGGGGGTTGTGAGAGTTAGATGACAGAGTCAGTAGAATACTGGGTCTAACATCAGGAAGATCTGAATTCAAATCCAACATCAGTCACTTACTAGCTATGTGACCCTGGATACAAGTTACTTAAAGTTTTGTCTGCCTCAGTTCCCTCAACTTTAAAATAGGGATAATAATAGCACCTAACTTCCAGGGGTATTGTGAGAATCTAGTGAAATATTTGTCAAGGACATAGCACAGGGCCTGGTACACAGTAGGTGCTTAATAAATACTCCTTTCCTTCCTCTGACTAAATATCTCCACTACTTTGGATAGTACTGATCTGATTGTTAGGTACATCTAACTCAAATCAGCCTTTACATAATCACAGAGTAGGAAGGAACCTCAAAAATAAACTACTCCAATCAATACTTAAGCACTATATAAATGTGTGCTGTTATTATCATAGATATATTAATATCATATCAATCCAGATTAGTATGATATTAATGAAAGCCAATTAAGAGCATGCCGATGGTACTGCTTCTGACAGATGGTGCCTCCCTGAAGAAGAAATCAATTGCAATGATGGTACTTCCTGAAACAATTACCCCTTGGACTAAGGGTTGAGCAAACTCGATAAAGGAGAGGAGGCTAGCTGGGATTCACTGGAGCAGAACACGGGGCACAAGCAGTGACAGGTATAGCATATAACAAATCTCCCCCAGCTTCAGGGAAGGGGGGCTTAACACTTCAAGAGGTAATGAGGACAAACGTGGGCTAAATGATCACTTGATCCTTCACACATACACACATATACACAAAAAAGACCACAGGATTCAGAGATGGAAGCCATAGGAGTTGAGATGAAATCATTTGTCAAATGAAATCATATTTGTTAAGAGCTTAGCACAGTGCCTAGCACACAGTAGGTGATCAATAAATGCTTATACCCATTCCCATTCTCTAATTCCCATCCCTATAAAAAGGTCTAATGAGCTTTTTCCTTACTAGATCCCAGGGAGGTGAGTAATATATATTTTTATTACCTCCATTTTGTAGAGAGGAAAAATGAGAGGGCTTACAGTGAGGGGGTACAGACTCTGGAAACCCCGACTGAATTCTCCTTGAATCTTCCTACTTGATCTGGTGTTGTCCGAAAACAATAATCCCCTCAGCTGCTTTTCATCATCACTATGCCCAATTCTCTGCTACCTTTAACCTAGCCCATTCCTTCATTGTCTATTGCCTCCAGATTGCCTAAGGCTACTTCCCACCCTAGATCCCATCAAAACAAGTCTAGCCAATGCTAAGATTCCTTAAGAATCTGACCAATGTGGAGGATTTTTAATAAGCTTTGTTTTTCTTTGGCTGAAAGAAGGCTTACATTGAATTCATTTGGGCAGGAACTATGTGTTGCTCTTTTGGGGTCCCAGCACCCCTTATCCTCATCAATAGGATCATTGATTTGGAACTGGAAAGGACCAGAGAGGTCATCTAGCTGTCCAGTGAACCTCCTCATTTTATTATATGAAGAAACAGAGAAGTGAGGAGTCTTGCCTGAGGTCACACAGTAAATGATAGAACCAGAATTCAAGGTCAGATACTCTGATTCCATACCCAGGGCTCTTTCCCCTATGCCATTCTGGTACCCCCATAAGTAGAGCACGGGTGACTAGGACAGAGGGGGACAAGCTAGAATCTTGGCCTTTGTGTTTGGTTTGTTTGTTTGTCTATGAAACCAAAGTATCCTTGACAAGTTATTGTCGTCGGATCCTTTCCTGGGGCCTTCCAGACGCCACGCACCGAGCAGAACAAAGCACACTTACACAGCAACTCAGGGGGCAACTCCCAACTTTATTTCCTGCTCTTCTACATATATAGCCTATCCTACACAAGCACTTTCCATGTTGGCTCTTGGCCAATTACAACACCTTTTGCCTTTTAAGGTCAAGCACACCTTAACCCTGGGACTCTTATCTCGCGATTTCTACCTGGAGCAAGGCTATTCCTTGTGGACCCGGATGTACCTCTCTCCTTAGAACAAGGCGGGGTCAGCTGGGGGCCTAGCAGTCCCTCAAGTGCCTAGAGGGTTAATGGGGGTGAGAGGCCTTGCCATCATCGCCTAAGCCCGGAGGCAGTGCCGTCACAGGTCCAGGGACCTCTCAAGGGCATTGAGGTAAATCCACGTTGGCTCTCCCACAAGTTATCAGTATCTTTATTGAATAATAATACATATTCACAGAGTACTTTATATTTTTCAAAGATTTTTCTCTCCGTTATCACACTTAATCCTCACATCAGTCTTGGGACATGAGCAGGCATTATTATCTCCATTTCACAGATGAGAAAACTGAGGCTCAGAGAAATGAAGGGCCCTACCCAACGGCTACATGACTGGCAGGCCAAATCATCTGGGACTTGATCCAGGTCACTCTCTGACTCCAAGATAATTGTCTTGGGTTCTTTGCATTAGTGGCACAGTGGCTTTGGGTTCTTTGCATTAGTGGCACAGTGGCTAGAGCTCTGGGCCCAAAGGCAGAAAGACCTGAATTCCAATCTAACCTCAGGCACTTCCTAGCTGTGTGACCCCTGGGGAAGTCACTTGCCTCGGTCTCTCCAACTGTAAAGTAGGGATATAAATAGCACCTACCTTTCAGGGTGGTTGTGGAGATCAAATGAAATAACATTTGTAAAGTATTTTGCACAGTACTTGTCATGTAGGAAGTGCTTAATAAATCCTTGTTCCTTTAGTTTCCTTTGAAAGGAAATCCCACAAATATTGAAGAAAGAGAACTATTGGATTCAGTAACTACAATCATGGAGAACTGTAATAAACAGTAGCTAATATTACAATTCAACATCCCAAGCTCTAGAGATTCTCAAGAATTTTTGACCCTGCTAGCACAGAAGAGAGGGATGGTGCAGAAAGGCGGCGTACCCAAAGTGGAAGAGGCTGCTCAATTGTTCTGGTCTCACTCAACAGGCCCAAAAATAAGTTATTGACTCTTTCTCCTCTTCTTACTAAGGGTATTGTAGGAGATAGGCAGCAGGGTCTTAATCTAGAGAAATAATAAGAAAACTCCTAGGAATATTATAGTCGAATGCCAGTGTTCCCAGGTCAAGGAGAAAATATTGCAAGTAGTCAGAAAGAAACAATTCAAGGATTGTGCAAACACAATCAGGATAAGACAGGATCTGGCTGAAGAGCCTCCCTCTGTGGCCTGTACCCCTGAGGCAACACTCACTCAGGCCTCAGGCCCTACCCAGGAGGCAATCATAGAAGTATCTCCTGACCCCTTCTACTCCTCAAGTGCTGGCTGACTTTCCCCCTTGCCAGTCAGATCCCCCAGTCTTGCAGTCTGATCCAGTTCAGCCAGCACCCCCCCAGTCACTCTCTCACAGAAAGTGGGTCTTCCAATCTCCCTTCCCAAGCCTCTGTCCCCATACAACCTTCAGGGCTTTTGGAGTGATAGCAAACCACTCATTTATCTTTGCGAAGAAAACCCCAAATGGGGTCACAAAGAGTCAAACATGACTGAACAACAAAAATGTTTTATTTTTTTTGTTGTTGTTGTTTCATAGTATCTGACTCTTCATGACCCTGTGGACTATAGCACACCAACACTGTCCATGGGGTTTCCTTGGCAAAGATACTAGAGTGATTCAGCGTTTCCTTTTCCAGCAGATTAAAGCAAACTGAGGTAACCTTGCCCAGGGTCACATAGCTAGTAAATGTCTGAAGTCATATTTGAATTCAGGTCTTTCTGACTCCCAGGGCAGTTTGGTGGTGCAGTGGATAGAGCCCTAGGCTTAGAATAAGGAAGACTCATCTTAATGAGATCAAATTCAGCCTCAAACACATGGTTGGTTGTTGTCCTTTGTGCCTGAAGAGGACCAAAGTGATGTCATTATATTGGATTAAAAGTTAAATCCATTTCACTGTGGCACTCACTGATTCGACCACAATAGGACTGCCCAAGTTCTACTTCATGACTGTATTTTGGGTCTTCCTGGCTCCAGAACAAATGTAAATAGTAACTGTTTCTCTTTTGACCAGCAACCCTAAGGGTCTTCCCCTCCTGGCTTATTTTTTTCCCATTAAAGGGGTCATCCTTTGATTCACTTTTCAAAGAGGCCTATACACTGAATGGGCATTACCTCACTTAAGGTGAGAACCTGAAAAGACCTTAGCCTAAAAGGGCCAGGGTCTCCCATTGCATCCTGGGCCATCTGCAGTTGTCCTTACGACTATCTATCTGGCCACTGGACCCAGATGGTTCTGAAGGAGAAAGTGAGGCTGTTGACCTTGCACAGCCCTTTGTCAATCAAATCAGTCAAATGCAAGTCATGTCATCATTTCCCTGATGTCATGGTCCTCTTTGAGAATGGAAGGACAAACACAACAATAGTTTGTCCAAGTGTGACTGATCAAATCAACAAGAGCTTGGAAGACTCTACCACAGGTCTGGCACAAAGAGTCTAAATTAACATTTGGAGTGGAGATGTCTCTTAATTTTCACATTTCGTGTTTCTTTTGAGCTACTGCAATTCTGCTTTGCTTATAGAGCATAGCACCTTCTTTGATGCAGGCATGGTGGCCCTGTGCTTTGTCTCCCATGTCTCACAATTGAGTCCAAAGCTGTTCAGAGAGGCCTGGAGAGTATCCTTATATTGCTTCTTCTGACTTGTGGGTGAGCACTTGCCTTGACAAGCAGGCCAGATTGAATCTCAGCTAGATAAGCTAGTTTGGATCTGAGCACTTTCACGGAGGTAAGATGGATCCTATACACAGAAAGACTGTGGGAGAGATCTCAGGGTGGTCTAGTAGTCTGGGGTGATGGGAGGAGGAGTCCAGGGAGGATCTAGAGGAGGAGTCTAGGGAGGATCTTGATGGGACTGAGGTCAGATTCCAGGAACCAAGAGAATGGAATTTTGATTGGATAAATGGTAGGAAACAGACTATAGAGGGATAGTCTAGGTTAAGGGTAACAGAGATTTAATTATAGTGATAATGGAAGGCTTTTGGCCATAGGCAAATGCCAGATTCATTGGGAAGATTCAAGAGAATTCAAGGGGATTCCCAGAGCCTATACCCCATCACCACCAAGATAAATGAACTTATTCACAGCATTCAAAATTCCTCCATTTGCTATAACTGATGGTTCCACATATGGATGGTATGGTGCTGACTACTGGATAACCTGTTTTCTTGGTGTTAACTGTCAGGTCAAAATTAGCACAAGCAGCAAACTTTGTTGCATCTCAGTTTTAGTTACATGCATTGAGTGCACAATCATCTACAAATCATGCACCAACTCTCCTGCCACTTTAGTCTTGGCTTGTGCCCTTTTCAAGTTTATAATTTACCATCAGTGCAGTAGCTTACTAGCTGTGTGACCCAAGGCAAGTTACTTAGCCCTGGTTGATCCTGTTTCCTCATCTGTAAAATGAGTTGGAGAAGAAAATGGCCAACCACTTCAATATCACTGAAGGGCCTCTTACACACCCAGGATCTGATTCAATCATTTCCCTTTATAAAGAGAAAAATGGGGGCAGCTAGGAGGTTCAGTGAATAGGGCCCCATCCCTGGAATCAGGAGGACCCGTGTGACCCTGAGCAAGTCACTTAACCCTTTTTGTCTCAGTTTCCTCACCTATAAAGTGAGCTGGAGAAGGAAATAGCAAACTACTCTAGTATCTTTGCCAAGAAAACCCTAAATGACGTCATGAAGAGTCAGACTAAACTGTAAACAACTGAATAACAGCAGCAAATTCTAAACCTTTTGATTCTAATGTTCCAATTATGATATCTCAGGTCTAGGCTTTTCACTTCTCCTTTAATAATAATAATAATAATAATAACCAGCATTTATATGATGCTTTAAGATGTGCGAAATGTTTTACAAAAACATCTCATTTGATCTTCACAACAACCCTGAGAGGAAGGAGCTATTATTATCCCCATTTAACAGATGAGTAAATTAAGGCAAGAAAGGTTCTGCTTCAGATAAATTGAATGACTCACCATCACCCCAAGAGACTCTCTGTTTTTCCTCCTTCACATTTCCATCACTTCACATGCTGTTTCTTTCGCCTCAGATACCTTCCCTCTAAGCTCCACCAATGATTCCTGCCCATGTTTCAAGGCCTATCTCACATACTGCCTTTTCCCTGAATGCTTCATGTGGAAGTGACCTCTTCCTCCTCCGTACCAACCCTGATATTCTGTTATTCTCTTACTGAATGATTCACTATTCAATTCAACAAACACCCCCTAAATTCTCCCTCTGTGCAAAGTCTTCCGCTGGGTGCAAGTAGGATGGGGATTTGTGGGGAGAGGAAAGAGATGTATAAATCCAAGTTTCTGCTCCAGAGAGCTCACATTCTACTGGGGGAGGAGCCTTAGACACACAAAGCTATAAAACAGAAGGCAAAGTTTGCATGATAAGGCCATAAGAGGGACTCTAAATCCTCTGAGATCAGACACATCCCTTCTGGTGGAGTGTGTGTGTGTGTGTGTGTGTGTGTGTGTGTGTGTGTGTGTGTGTGCATGGTAGTGAAAGTGTCATTAGTGGGAGGCATCACACCTCCAGACAAATCTACTGGGACTAACACCAGCGTCCCTATATAGCCTTCTCTTCTGAAGGTGCTGCAGGCCAGTAAGAGAGTAATTAAAAGGTGTTAATAGAAAATGAAAGGAGAACAAGGGAGCACCAGCTTCCCCCTACCCTTTCTCCTCCAATATCCTCCCCTGCCCTGCTCACCCCCATGGGAATCCAATCAGGGGATTCTCCCTTGCCTTGACCTCTGGGCCTAAGCCGGGGTCTATCCCATCATGTTCCTGACACTTCATTTTACTTATGAGTCTCTGGGCTGGAAAGGCTTTTGAGATCATTGAGTCTAGCACACTCATTTAATTTAATTTATTAGTTGTTTAATTGATGGTCTTTTTATACTATCATCTCTCCTTCCCCAACTGAACTCTCTCAATAAAAATCAAAGAAATTAAGTAAAACCAGCAGACAAGGCTCCCAAGTCAGACAAACTCCATCTTTCTAAGGGAAGGAAGGTGATTTCATCATTTCTCTAGAACAGAGGTTAGTGATTATAATTTCAGTGTCATAGGTTTAGAGCTCATTTTATAGATAACAATGGTTAGCATTTATATAGAGCTTTAAGATTTGTAAAACGCTTTACAAATGTCCCATTTGATCCTCCCAACAAACTTGCAAGGTGGGTGCTATTATTAAATCCGTTTTTACAGATGAGGAAATTGAGGCAAACAGAGGTTAAGTAACTTGCTCAGGGTCCCCTGATAAATGTCTAAAGTATGATTTGAATTCAAATCTTCTCGGTTTTAAGACCAGCACTCCATCTATTGAAAAGCCCAGAGAATAAAAATGATTTGCCCATGGTCACAGTTAGCAAATGCCAGAGGTGGATTTTGAAAGCAGGGATTCCTGACTCCAAGTCCAACACGCTATCTGTGATGTCACACTGCTTTTCAATTATGCCTTTAGTGTTGTTTTCACTCATAGTCACCGTGTATGAAGATTTCCTGGCTATTCTTATTTCCTTCTGCATCAATTCCTACAAATCTTTCTCCACATTTCTCTAAGAAGCTTGTGGCCTCCTTGTTATTCTTCATACCAGACACTGTATTTCCCAGACCAGTTCCTTTGCACAGGCTGTTTTTACCCCTGTGCCAGGAAAACAACGCTCTTTTTTATTTCAACCTTTGAGAATTTCTTACTTCAGCCAGCCCCTAGCGTACAAAAATATTCATAGCAGCTCTTTCTGTGGTGGCAAAATATTAGAAATTGAGGGGATGTCCATCAATTGACGAATGTCTGAACAAGTTGTGGTATATGATTGTGATGGAATACTATTGTGCTATAAGAAATGACCAGCAGGACTGCAGAAAAATCTGGGAAGGCTTGCATGACCTGATGCAAAGTGAGCAGAACCAGGGGAACATTGTACACAGTAATAGCAACATTGTATGATGATTAATTGTGAATGTCTTAGCTGTTCTCAGCAATACTATGATCCAAGACAATTCCAAAGGACTCATGATGAAAAATGCTATCCAACTCCAGAGAAAGAACTGATGGAGTCTGAATGCAGATGGAAGCAGACTACTTTTCACTTTATCTTTTGGTGTTTTTTTTTGGGGGGGGTCCATATTTTCTTTCACAACATGACTAAAATAGAAACATGCATCTATATCAAATTCCTTACAGTCTGGGAGGGGATGAAGAAAGAAGTATGGTGAGAATTCAGAATTCAAAAATTTTTTAAATGAATGTTAAAAATTGTTTTTGTATGTAATTGAAGAAAAACAAAACATTATTTAAAAAAAAGAAAAGAAAGTGTGAATATTCTATACTAGTTGAATACGAGTTCCTTGAGGGCAGGGACTGTATTTATATCCCTCATACCACAGTGTCTGGCACATTTTTCTTGTTCAGTCATGTCCAACTCTTCATGACCCCATTTGAAGTTTTCTTGGCAAAAAATACTGGAATAGTTTGCTATTTCCTTCTTTAGCTCATTTTATAGATGAGGAAACTGAAGTAGACAGGGTTAAATGTCTTGCCCAGGGTCACACAACTAGCAAGTGTCTGAGGTCAGATTTGAACTCAGCAAGACTCATCTTCCTGACTCCTGGCTCAGTACTTTATCCACTATGCCACCTAGCTGCTCCAGAGGGAAAGACTAGACCAAGGCCATGTATTTTGTATCCCACCCAAGGGGGGGACAGGGGAGAGGTCATCTCTTCCAGCAACAGAGCAGATGGAATTTGAGTTGGGAAGAGAGCCACCTTATACTAAAAAGCCAAGATGGTTTAGCTCCAATGTATCTATGTAGCTCTGGAGGGGAGGGGGAAATTATTGGCAGAGTTTTAATTCAGATCACAAAACCCATTTAGTATCAGGAAGCATACTGAATGGAGTACCAGAAAGTTACAAGGTGGTATTGATGAGTTTATCTCCCCAAAGCCTTTTTTTGAGACCATTGCTATTCCTGAACCTCTCTGCCCACCCCCATTCATAGCCAATATGCTGGGCTGGTCAGGGGCCAGATTCACCATATTCTTTCCTTACTCAGGGTCATGCATCAGACCAAAAACTCTACTACCTGAGGTGATACATAACAATGCTGGGATTTGAACTCAGGTCTGTTTCTCCTCCTGACTTCACTCTATCCAAGTTAGGTGATCTTTCCACTATGCCAAGCTATTTCCCAACTCCTCTGGAGTCTGGCCTTAGAAACATCTTCTATTCCCCCAAATTAGACAGCTGATCAGATTTAGGAGAAAGCTTGAGCCCAGCCCTCCTGCCTCAAAGAGAGCCTGGCAACAGCCATGATGTGTCTAGCCTGACCAGCATATGTTCTGAGATTCTGCTGACTCATCTGCTATGTGGAAACAGTCTGGGTCCTCCCACACACCAGGGGGAAATTATCCACAGCCCAGGAAGTCTTCAGTTTTTTGTTTTTTTTTTCTCTCTAGGGATATTCAGGCTGAGAATGTACAACAGTCAGAGAATGCATTGGAAAGAAAACAGTGATCTTCCCATCCTCCATCTCCCTGCTCCTCTCCAAATCTCATTCTTTAAGGCCAACCTCAAACATCACCTCCATGAGGTCTTCCTCAATGCCTGTGAAAGAAGTCACCTAACTATACAGTGAATCTCAGTGGGTATTAGCTGCTGCTCTCCAGTATTCCTTTTGTCTTTCCTTAATTAACTCTGTTGAGTTCTTTGTAATAACTATTCCAAGCCTTCTCTCTCATAAAATTCTCACCTTCACATTCAGTAACCTTTCTGGAATCAGATAGACCCCACTGTACTGAGAAAAATCAGGGTTACTAGTCCTGAGCCCCTTCATCTCGCACACTCCACACCTACAAACCCCTCTACGTCTTCACCTGTCCATTGTCAATCCATTAGCCCCTGGCACCATCTCCTACTTTCTTCATTTTTGCTCCACAGGGACAGTAATAGATTCTCATCCCACACAAGTGTTCCATCTGGATAATCTGTAGCTGTGAAACTCTTCTGCATGATGCTGATGTCCTGTCTTTCAATGTTCCCCCATCCTTGTGGTCACCAATTACTCTACTCCCTTCCCCAGTTGCCACCACTGTGCTAGGCTCATTTTCTTCCCTTCAAAATTTTGTCCCTTCCTGGGGCAGCTAGGTGGTGCAGTGAATAGAGCACAGGCCCTGGAGTCAGAAGGACCTGAGTTCGGATCCAGGCTCAGACACTTAACACACACAAACAAAAACCTAGCCATGTAACCTCGGGCAAGTTACTTAACCCCAATTGCCCTCCAAAAAGCAAAAAAAAAATTTGTCCCTTTCATTTCAACTCTTGAATCACATTCCCCCACATTCTATTACCATTCATCATCTCTATTCAAATTCCAGCCCAGGCTCACTCCCAGCAACCATCTTCTCCACTCCTACTTACATGCTGCTAGGCACCAGTAAAGCCATTCTACTAGGTGTGTGGGGTTTATATCGTAAAAATGTATGTTATCTAATGCCAACTTTTTAATGTGATGCCCAGATGTGCATGGTGTGATCTGACCAGGGCAAAAGATAGTGACACAGCCACCTTTCTCACTCTAGACACTACAATTTTCTTATTTCTTCTGGACATAAAATTCCAAATTCCTCCATTTACAAAACTTGCCTAATTTTTTTTTAATGAAACCCAAACTATAGTCCCCTGTGTAGCCAGTGGTTGTCTTGAAGGCAGCAGAGACAGGGAAACATAGACTGACTTTTGCCAATGTGATTCTCTCCAGCCTGGCTTTCTGCACATTGGCCCTAAGTCAGGCAATGTCATCTTGGCTTTGCATGATCCCTTTTGCAGTGATAAATGACATCTTTGGCAGTCCTACAGCTAAAAAACATTTCAAGCATCAGGTGTGGACAAATCAAGATCTTGGCAGGAAGTTCTGACAAAGGCAAGAATTAATTTAATTTCGCTCAGATCTTCTATCGGAGACATCATCTTTCTGCACATACCTGTTACATGAAGCCAATCTTTTTGCTGCTAGTGAGCCCCACCCTCCTTCATATGGGTGGCTATGGTGCTGGGAGCCCAGAGACATGTTCCACTGGGCCAGCCTACAGCAAGCCTGTGTCTACACAGGCAAATCGAAGAGGCCAAATGGAGAAGTTATCTAGGTAATTTGACAGCCCTTATGAATCATTAGGGACAAATCCTTCAACAACATCGTTTCTCTCTATTCTCTGCTTTTAGGAGTGTTTGTAATAGCTCTTCTACCTCCCCATGTCTTGAAATCCTCACAGAATCATAGATTTGGAGCCAGAAAAGATCTTAAAGGCCACCTAGCTTAACCCTGATAGTTTAATAAACAGAGAAATTGAAGCCCAGAGAAATTAAGTGACTGGCTCAAAGTCACTCAAATTGTCTCAGAGGCAAGATTTGAGTTGTCTTCTGATTCTAAATCCAATGCTCTTTGCTGGGTAGCTAGGTGGCACCATAGTGCAAAGAGGGCTGGGCCTGGAGTCAAGACTCATCTTCCTGAGTTCAAATCTGGCTTCATACACTAACCAGCTGTACAAGCCTGGACAAGTCACTTAACCCTATCTGCCTCAGTTTTCTCACCTGTCAAATGAACTGGAGAAGAAAGTGGCAAACCCCTCCAGCCAAGAAAATCCTAAATGGGGCCACGAAGAGTCAGACATGACTGAAACAACCAAACAATACTGCCTCCCCATTAGCTCAGATCTCCCCTCCTCCGCAAAACTTTCCATGGCCATTCTGATCTTCACTGGTATTTCTCACATCCAGAAGACTCTGAGAGACAGTGACAGGGCTCTGCACTTGAATTAGGCAGACCTGAGTTCGAATGCTTCTTCAGACTTTTGCTGGCTGTATGACTTTTCTGAGTCTTCTTCCTAATGTTTACATAAAATGAGGAATTGGATTAGACGACTTCCAAGGTCTCCTCCAGCTCTGTCTATGATGCTCTCCTGCACTCTTCTGTGCTCTTTTCCATGGTCCAGTCCTTCCCGGTCAGAGTGGGAGCTCCCTGAATGCAAGGCCTAGGGCTGAGCCTTCTCTATTTCTCCCTGGCTTTTCTAGGGCATGACCTCTCCTTTTGTCTCTCAGATAACCTAGGAGCACCAGGCTGAGCTCACTGGGGAGCTCAGGAAAGATGTGTTAATTAACTCCAAGGACTGACTAATACAATTAACTGTTTCTCTTCTCCACTGGGACTTTCCACACACTCAGTGAGTTAGGCCAGAGTTTCTCAAACTTAAAGGTACCTAAGGGAAAACACAGAGTTGCTTACTAATCAGAGAGAGGTAAGTTTCAGACACATGAAGGTCCATTCTATTTGGACACAGTGGAACATAACCATATGTTTTATTTTTATTTTTATTCATTAAGAAAGTCCAGTCTGTGGGAGGCACCATGCTAGCCACAGAAGATATAAAGACAAAATGAAAAACCCTCATGCTCATCTGGGATATAATCTCTTATTTGGATCTTTTACTCATTAAACATTAGGATTTCTACAAGGAATCAGAGAGAAAGGAAATTCGAGGATGACTGTCTGGTCAACTGTTAGAAACATGGATTTAATGTGAGAGAAAGCAGAAATTATTGGCCATACTTAGTTCTGGATTTAGATTTGAAGGGTCATAGTGGTTATCTAGTCCATCCTTCCTTTAGGCCAAACTGATTTGTCCAAGGTCATATAAATAGTAAATAGTAGAGCTGGTATTATAATTTAGGTATTCTGACTTTAAAACCAGTTTTCTTTACAATACATCTTGAGTGAATTGTACCATGGTGGTGTGATATAGTGGAAAAAGTCTGATTGGAAACCTGATTACTCTCTAACTGGAGAGTTATTCTAACTGGAACATCAGCTTGATGTGTGGCCTTGGACAAGTCATTTCTTTCTAAGCCTATGTTTCCCCTTCTGTAAAGTGAGAGTATTCAACTGGATAGTTGATAAAGAGCCTTTCCAGCTCTAGCATTTAATGTTCTAGACTGTTAGGACTATTTCACATCTCTGTCAGTCTCTGGTCTATGGAGAAGTAGTAGTCAGAAAAGACCAGTAACACTCTAATTAGTTTTTAAGGGCACGAAGGGGTGCTTGGGCACATGCCCATTCCACGAGACCTCTCTTAAACCTTCCTCCATAGACCAGAACAAGACACAATTCTGTTTTGAAAGGATGATGGTTTTATGCTGGAAGGCAGGGCAATAGCAGAGAAATATAAAGTGTGGAGCCCACCCATTTGGGTTAGCTTCATGGTCAGAATCAATGTCTAGAATAGGGAATCAGCCTATTATATAATATATATATATATAATTATTTTAATATATTTTATTTTATTAATATATTAATATATATGTATATATTAATTGTATCAGCCATCAGCTGACAGGAACTGCTACAGATGACGTTCCCTCTCTTTCTAGTCACATTTTGAATTATCTCTAGCATTCGCCTTTTGTCTCTGCTTTGACTTCTCCTGCCTCTGCTGCCATCTCATCCTGGAATCTTCCTCAGCTCTTGGGGTCTCTGACTCTGCCAGTCCCATGAAGATCCATGACTCTGCCAGTCCCCTTCTCCCACGATTGAGTTCCTCTCTGAGCTGCCATTTTGGAGAGGGTCCTGGGCTGACTGACCTTCATTCCCTTCCCACTTGTGATGCTGACTCTCTGGATTTCTGTACTCCCACAGGTGCCTTCATCCTCTCCCCCTCCCACTTTCAGCTCCCTTTATGTGTAGTCTTCCTCCATTAGGTAAGCTCCTTGTGGACAAGAACTGTCTTTTTTTCCCCTTTTCTTTGTGTGCGTGTGTGTGTGTGTGTGTGTGTGTGTGTGTGTGTGTGTGTGTGTAATATATGTATATATTCCTCCCTTCCCTCCCCTAGAACTTAGTGCAATGTCCAGCACATGATATGCACTTGATAAATACTAATTTAACCCTTCCCTCTCAGAAAACTGAGCCACAGAATCATTGTCTCTTAGAAGGGCCCTCAGGAGTCCTCTAGTCTAACCTGGATCCAAGTAGGAATTGTATCTACTGTATCCCTGACAAGTACCCATCTAGGATCTATTTGAAGACCTCCAATGATGGAGAACTTTACATTTTCTTAACACTTCTAATTGTAAGGAAATATTTTCCTCATATTAAGGTAAAATCTTTCAGCAGCTGTCACCCATACTCCTAGTTCTGCCTTCTGGAAACAAGCAAAATAAATCTAAATACTTTTCCAAATGACATATTTTTTTCTTTTCTAGACTGACTATCTCTAGGTCCTTTTAGTTATTCTTACATGCCAATGGTTCTCAAATTGTGGTCTACAAACCTATATAAATCTCCAAGACCCTTTCAGAGGTTAAAAGCATTTTTATAATAAAACTGAGACATCTTAATTTCTAATATGGTAAATATCAATAGATATAATCTACATAAATAAAAACTCTTAGTGTAGGGAATCCTCAATAATTATTATAAGTATAAAGAAGTTCTGGGACTAAAAAGTTGGGGAACTTTATATTATATTTATAATATAATATCTGGTCCGCTTACTCTTTAATTCAGTGACCAAGTCTGCCTGGTCAATGTCAAGTAGGAACATAGTCCTCTTTGCCAGGCAGAGAGAGTACTAGAATCTCAATGGAAATAGTAGATGATGGCAACCACAAAGAGAGTTTTAGGACCTGAGCTCCCCATGAAGCATCCCTTGGGAGACGCCTGTCTGGAGTACCTGTCTTAACTCTTGAAGCTTTCCAGACCAGAGGATTGTGAGAGGTTTTAGGAAGGCATGGACTGGGATTATTAAGTTTCCAGGTGTGTCTTTATCCAGCACAAGCCAGGAGCTGTTTGGAGCTTGTTCTGAGATCTGTGGTGAAAAACTGGGATGGAGACAGGTGAACTTCCCAGTGAAACACCCTTTTCTTTCTACCTTCAAAGACTTGTCTAATTAACATCTAATGTACCCACCTAGAAACAAGTGGAAAACAGAAGCCTTCCTTGGGTTTGTGATTTGAAAACATGCCTCACCCAGAGACGAGGGTGGATTGGGCCACATGTAAACTGAACCAGAACAGAGGTCAGAGGAACATGGAAGCTCATTGTACTGTATCCCCAGGCCCCAACACAGTGCCTAGCATACAGTAGGTGCTTAATAAAACCTGGTTGACTAACTGATCTATTAATTGAATCCTACCAAGTAGGGCTCCAGTTGAGTCTAGTCACAGGAAAGAAGTCTTAGAATCACAGAACACAGAAATGCAGTACTGGAAGGAGAGTTTAAATTCCTCCTTAAACTACCTTTCCAGTCTTACCATACACAATCCTCCTTGCTACTCTTTACTGTCTGGTCTAACTGACCTTCTCACTCTTCCTTACACACAACATTCCATTTTCTGTCTCTCCTTTTTTCACAGTTTGTGCCCCAAGCTTTCAATGCGCCCTGGTGTTTGTATCTCTGCCTCTTAGAACCTCTAGCTTCCTCCAAAGTTCAGTCAAGTACAGCCTTCTACATGAGGCCTTTTATTGACAACTCTACCCACACTCCTCCATCCAGCTCTTAGGGCCTCCCCTGCCCCTTAGAAGTTTGCATTTGTTTGCTATGCTTTTATATACACAATATAAATGTGTAAGTAATAGGCTGAAGGCCCAGTACTTAAAGTAGGTGCAATCCTCTCTGCCTTATTTTAATTCTTCATTGAAGTAGGTGAACATACATTTTCTACTGAGGTGATGAGTCTATGTCAGGGGTGGGAAACCTGAGGCCCCAGGGCCACATGTGGCCTTCCAGATCCTTGGGCACAGCCTTTTGATTGAGTCCAAGTTTTACAGAACAAATCCTTTTATTAAGGTGATTTGTTCTGTGGGCCACACTTGAGGACCTAGAGGGCCACATGTGCCCTCCAGACCACAGGTTCCCACCCCTGGTCCTAAAAGGAATTTTCTAGGTGGCACAATGATGCTAGCTGCAGTTGGATTTGCATTCAGAAAGATCAATATGCCCCTCCCTCAGTTCTTTTCCCTTTTTGTACTTCTCTTTTCCCAGTCAAAGTCTGAGTAAAAGGATTGCTTGGGATGCACAGAGTGGGTAAGGGGCAGCAGGCCCTGACTCCCACCCTTCTTGGAAATGGTCCTGAAGGAATGGAAGTTCTGCCTCTTTGATCTCTTTCTGTTTATTCTTTCCTCATCTTAGGTGAATGAGTAACTGGAAATGAGGTTAAGACCTTGTGAGCTTCAAAAGGTCAGAAGAGACGCCCAGTGCTTCCTCAATAACCTCAGTGCTAGAGCCTGCTGGAGCCAATAGAGATAGGGGTTGAGTCTGATGAGGAGCCAGACCTGCAGAGTGACCTCTTGAGTCTGCCAAGCAGCATGGGAGCTGGCGGCCAACACATCACCTCCTTCAAGGAGCTAACTCAGCTGAGTAAGGGAGTGACTCATCTCTAGGCTCTGCCACGCACAGAAGCAAACTTGGTAGGGGCTCCAAGAGAGAAGAAAAGGATCCCTGGACCAGGACATGCTCCTTGTGTCCCCTACATAAGTGCCTCATTATTTTTATGTTTTAAGTTCCAACCCACTGTCCTCAAAGACCGAAGGTAACCCTGGATTTGGGAATTTTTTTAAACTTCTGTCCTTACTAGATAAATATTCCTTTGTAAAAACTAATTGGTATCACTGGTTAATTCATATGTAGGAGGCACACTGGATGGGGGCTTGTGAAAGACGTTTTCAGAAAGCATAACCTCTAGGCTTCCTTCCAGGACCTTAATAGGAGTCAAAGTAGCAGAGTCTTTTTGGGACCCAGCCTTCTCCAAGTTAGAGTGGGAGGCTGGGAGAGTGACATCAGAGTGGGCACAACGTACATATGCTTACACACATATGTAGGATGGAGAGAGACAGAGACAAAGACATGGAGAGAGAAAGACAGAGATAGAGACAGAGAGAGACATAGGCAGAGAAAGAGAAACATACACAAAAAGAGAGAGAAGAAGGCATAGAGAAAGAGACAGAGAAAAAAGAGAAATACACAGAGAGACAGAGACAGAAGAGATAGAGACAGAGATAAAGAGAGAGACACAGAGAGAGAGAAAGAAACAAAGAGAGACACAGAGAGAAAGAAAGAGAGAGGAGAAACATCCAGAGACAGTAAGAGAGAGATAGAGTCAGGGAGAGAGAAACCGAGAAACAGAGAGCAGCGGTATAGTAGATGGAGATGGAAAGCTAGCATTTAAACCAAGAAAAACTGGGTTCACGTACTGGTTGCATGACCCTGTGAATTATTTAAAACCTCTTGGTTCCTTAGGTGACTTTCTAACACATTAAATCACAGAGGGGACCAGCAAGTGAAGGCAATACCTATGAAATACCAGGACTATCCCTGGGATTTATTATATATTTTAATATATTTATATATATTATACATATTATTATTATATATTTATGTTATAGAATATAGATTATATATTTATAAATATTACATATTTATTATTATATACTTGTTATATATGCTTGTGTTGTTTCCCCAAAGAACATAAACTCCTTGAAGGCAAAGATTCTTTCATTTTAGTGTTTGTATTTCTAGCTCCTAGCTTAGTGTGAGCAGTTGAATCAATAGCTGTTTGTTACCTGATTTTTCATTGACAGAATATACAGCATGCAATTTCAAGACTGGAAGGAGTCTTAAAACAGAAAATGCAGACCGTCTAGTCAGTAGTTTGCCAGGCCCAGACACCCATCTGCATTTTAAATATATATGTGGGCTTTTCCAGTTAAAATAAACATAAAAGTCTGTGCCTGTCTGTTTGATGCCTCACTGAAAGGAAAATCCCTTACTAAGAACAATGAAGCAGGAGCCTGAGGGGAATAGCTTTCAGGCCCAGAGGTCTCAGACATTTCCTACCCACCCCCAAAGAACAAACCCTGCACTGGGGTGCCAGGCTTTTCTTGCCTTCCAAGGTGATAATGAGCTATTCAGATATAATCTCATCCTGCTAATGGGCCAAAAGGAGAGAGCTCCTGGCTCATCTCTCAATTTCCCCAACTCTATGAGGGTAAAGCAGAGGCCTTCTGGAGATGGTAAGTAAATGTCAGTTCATCTTTCTATTATACTGCATTCGCTTGTAGAAATTAAATAAAATAATAAAAGTCTATTCACCAGGATAGATGAAGTTTATGTGAAATTGCTAGAATCAAATTAACAGATGTGTGTGCTCACTCACAAACATATTACAATTATAATAATAATATCCAAATAATCACATGCATTGACATAGCTCTTCAAGGTTTACAAATGCTTTGGATATGGTATTTCATTTGATTCGCACAACAACTTTGGGAGGCAGATGCTATTATTATCATACATATTTTACAGAAGAGGAACTGAGAGGCTCAGAGAGAGGTTTCATGACTTGCCTGGGGTAAGTGTTTGAGGCAGAATTCCAAGTCTGGTGCTCTCTCCACTCTTCCAAGCTGACAATAATGTCACTTTTATTACTACAACTATTATTACTATTAATAATAGTAATAGTTTTTTTTATAATAATAATAATAATAATAATAATAATAATAATAATAATGGAATTTGAAAAGTTGTAACAAAAAAATTCTCTTCAGAAAGAAGTTACTATCTCCATGTTAAAATGATCCCTGGTCTACCCTAATCTTCTCATCTCACAGATACTAAAACTGAGGCCCAAGAAAGTAAGGGGATAACTAATATCATAGCCCCACTTCAGTTCTGTTGTTTCTAATTGTTTAATTAATAGCAACTAACTAAACCCCTTTAGGTGCACAGTTTGGTATTCAGCCATTCTATGGGTGAGGAAAAGAGTCAGGAGCAGGTGTAGGACCTGCCCTCAGAGAACCCACAGTCTGGAAGAGACAGACCAGGGGCAGGTGCTGCTTTCAAGGAGCCCACAGTCCAGTAGAATGGAGAGTGAAGGATGAGGGCAGAGGTAGATTGGGTAATACCCTTGGAAAACTCCCAGTCAATGGGAAACATCGACTGTCCTCAGAAAACTCCCTGACTCAGGGAGGCAGAAAAGGTGAAGGGCAGGCCTGGTCTTTACTCCTGAGAGTGCTCGTAGGGGACACACAAGGAATAACCTGATGATAGACTAACCAATGGTGGTAGAAAAACATCCTTTGTGGAGAGGGAGGAGAGTGGCCAGAGGGCAAAGGCAGGAGGGAGCATTTCCATCACCTTTTTAAAGGGACAGAATAGGTGTCTATGACTTGTTACCATCTATACCTGAGCATCATGCCCCAAGGGGTAGCCAACCTTCCACATGTCATCCCAATGATTCCGAGTAGGGCTCCACTTTAGTATCTCCTGGAGACAGAA
Organism: Gymnobelideus leadbeateri; assembly: GCA_011680675.1. NCBI lineage: Eukaryota > Metazoa > Chordata > Mammalia > Diprotodontia > Petauridae > Gymnobelideus > Gymnobelideus leadbeateri. The sequence continues at coordinate 24,653 of WOXC01000985.1, forward strand.
TAGAAAATCATAGAGACATTGACTCTCAGAGCTGGGGACGACCAGCATCTTCCCTGTCACTTGGGCTTATAAACTCCCTCTCAGCCTTTATAGCCAGTCGCTTGCACCACACCATGGCTTCTAACTCCCCAGTATCTTTCACATCTGTATTTCTCCTTCATTTCGCTGAACCCTAGTTCAGGCTGTCATCTCCCCTCATCTGGACTTGTACCTGCTAAAAGAGCACTGGATTTGAAGGACCAGAGTGTAATCGTGTCTCTGTCACTCCATTGTATGACCTTGAGAAAATCACTTAACTTCTCTGGGTCTCAGTTTCCTCCTCACCTGTAAAATGAGAGTTGGATTAGATTGTGTCTAAAGCCCCTTCCAGCCCCAAGTCTACAAGCCTGTGACTATTGTCAGCCCTGCTTGCTTTAGCTTCCTGCTGTAAAATGAGTTGGAGAAAGAAATGGCAAAATACACAGTATCTCTGCCAAAAACAACAACAACAACAAAAAAACCCAGATGGGTCAGGAAGAGTCAGTCACAGCTGAACAACAACAAATCTCATTCCCACACAGCCCTCTAGCATTTCCAGGTCTTTGGCTACATTGCCCCACCTGCTTGCTTCCTTCTCCTCCCCAAGCCTAGAATGGACTTTCCTTCTACCTCGGCGGAAGTCCCTCCATTTAAGATCCAACTCGGGTACTAAATCTTCCACAAAGCCTTCCCTGACTTCCCCAACTGGAAGTGATTGCCCCCTTCTTCAATTTTTAAAAATCATGCTTGCTTAGCCTCTCTCTTCTTTGTTCTCCCTTACATTATAGTTATTCCCATTGATATTTTCCTTGCCATTAACTTGTAAGTTTTTTTGAGAACTGGGTCTATATACCCTCTATCTTTGTATTGCTTGCACTAAACATAGGGCTCTGCATATAATAGGTGCTTAATAAATCTTCAGCAAATTCTGAGGATGTCTGGTCCATTGGGAAGGATGGGCCCTCTCCTGACTGGGGCTCATCAGCCTTCCCTGGCAGTAAGTGTGAAAACATTGCTGGCGTCTTCCTGGGTGAGATGAGTCTTCCTGGCTCACCAGTGCCGGGAGGGAAATCCAGTTTTGGAGAGGTTTTGAAAGGTACTTCCCTGATAAGCCCAGTGCCAGCTAGAAGAGTGAAACCTGACACTTTTTCTCATTGTTCTGATCTGGCTTCCTTCCCACCTCCCCCAAAAAGAATGAATGCCCCACTCTGGGTTCTGTGGAAGGCAAGGGAAGGGACTATGTGGGCTGAATTGGCTAGAGTCAGGCTACCCACAAAACCTCCTCCATCTGGCTTTTGGAGTCTTTTCAGCCCTTGTGGTGGGGAGGAGCAGGGCAGGCCAGAAAAGCAAGTTCCATCTAAGGGCTGTGGATAAACCCATTCTTTCACTCAGAAATCTCAGAGACCTCAGCTACATTTCAAATATGGAGCTGAGCCCTGGCCAGCAATTGCCTAGGCAAAGTTCCCTGGCCTCTCAGCACTTCCCAGAGGCAGCCTTGCCAAGTCCAGGGCTCTATTCTCCAATGGTTAGGGAAAGAAAGGGAGTTAGAAGAACATATTTGTAAATCCTCAGCCCTGCCCTCAGGAAGCTTACAGTCTAAGAGACTCAGAAGAGGAGGGACAGGCCTTTCTGGGAGGTGGGACAGGGCAAGGAAAAGGTTCACTATTAGAGAACATTGTCTCTTCAAGTGTCCAACTATTTGTGCAGTGAAATAAGGTCCAAGCAGAGAGTGAATTGGGACTGAAGGCAAAGGACACTGGTTCAAATGTATCTGTTTTGCTAACCCAGGTAATCTCTGACAACTCACTTACCTCTTTGAGCCTTGGTTCCCTCCATCTGTTAGAGAGGGTGAAATTGAACTAAGTGACCTGTGTGGGACCTTCTGGATCTCTAAATTTAGGATGCTACATGCAGTGAATGATAGAAAACTCAATCCTCCTTCCCCTGTGTGTACTGATCCTGGAGCACTGCCTATTCCTAGGTCACAGCCAAAGACTGAGGCTACTGATTGACAGGTCATTTAGATGGATAGAACACTGGACCTGGAGACAGGAAGACATGAGTTCTAATCTGGCCTCAGATACTTAGTATCTGTGTGACCCTGGGCAAGTCACTTGACTCTGTTTGCCTCAGTTTCCTCATCTGTAAAATGAGCTGGAGAAAGAAATGGCAAACCACTCCAGCATCTTTGCCAAGAAAATCCCAAATGGGGTCACAGATAGCTGAACATGACGATAAAATGACTCAATGGCTAGTTGATATAGTGGATATAATATCGTGCTGGACAGTAGATTCAGAAGAACCTGAGTTTAAATTCTGCCTCAGGCATGTAAAAGTTGTGTTTCCCCCCTGGACAAGTCACTTAACCTTTCCAAGCCTCAGTTTCTTCATCTGTAAAATGAAAGGGTCAGACTCAATGGTCTTTAGGTTATTTCTGACTATAAATCTAGGATCTTATCCTATGACTGCCAGAGACCTATTACCCAGAAACAGAGAGGAAGGTATATGTAGGATGATTGTGGTTCCCTAACTTCCTATAGGGAATGCCAGGCCATGTGGACGCTCAAGGACCCCTGACTTGCCAATGCAGTTGTCATGAAAATGAGCCATGGGCCTCTCTTGGTGGAAAGTAGCCAAGGTTGGGCAATTTTAAGTCCTATTCCTCTGTGCCTGAAGCCCTCAGGGCAGTTCTCACAACCTGTTTAAAAATACCTCCTCCTCCCCTTCTCCCACCCTTTTACTTCCCACAGGGAGACAACTTCTCAGGCCACCCAAGGATTCAACCCACTTGGTAACAGCATGTTGTATCATCAATAATGCTGGTCTTAGAGTCAGGAAGCCTGAATTCAGGATGTGGTTCTGCCACATACTCTCTCAGTGACCATATACAAATTCATTTAACCTCTTTGGGATTCCGTGCTCTCTCTAAACATTCCACATTAAGAAAATCCCAGTAATTATCTGCAAATTCCATGTTTGTGAATGTGTGTATTTTCAGCTCCTTTCTTGGGTCATACTCTTCTATCCAGGACTCTGAGGGTTATTGTTTATTGTCTATAAGTGGCTCATAGTTATAGAGACTGGACCTGTGATTCATTGGTATAGGGAATTCTTGGATGAGGGAACTCATCCAATGTAAGCCCTCACCTTTTCTGCAGTTTAGAGCCTTAGTGGGTTGCCAGAGCCCTGAGAAGTGAAGGAATTTGTCCAGTATCACACAGCTAATATGTGTCAGGAGTAGCACATGAACTCAGGTCTTCTTGGTTCCAAGATTAGCTCTCAATCCACTATACCACCACCACACACAACACAGCCTCTTTTTGATTATGGCTCATGAACTTCCAAAATGTCTATGAAGTGCCCTAAGACACCTCATAGTTTAACCCTCTCTTTAGCCAATAAAGAAACTGAGACCCAGAGAAAAGAGACTATAAATTAAGGTAAAAAAGGAACTCAGTGGTAAGGCTGGGATACTAACCCAGACTTCTTCCTTCCAAGCTTTGTGCTTTTTTTCTGTCAAATAATGAGTATTAAAACCTATGGGCCACAGACCCTGGAGGATTATGGGATCATTACAAAATAAAATGAGTGGCTATAATAAATAAGCAAATATACCTTCTGCAAACTGGATTAACAATATGTCTAGAATATACACGTATTACCATTTTTAAAAAGCATGTAGGTGCCCTTGGGACTAATAAAATATGAAATCATTTAAAAGAATTGCTGGATTCACTGAACCTTTTGGTCATTACATTGGCTGCCACATTTATACTCTAACATTTCAGTTCCCAAGGTGCCACATGGGAAAGAAAGAATGCCACCGAAACCAATCTACAAAGAAAGATAGAAAAATAAGCTAGAGCAGACTAAGGTTGCACAGAGGAGGGCCATGTTTTTAGCATGGTGAGGTATCCGCTCACCAGATGCCTGGAAGAGGTGACTATAGGAAAGGCTTACAAAACAAACAAAACCCAAACAAAACTCAGGCATTATCATGGCCCAAAAAGTGAGCCAAGAGTTATCAATAGCTACTGATCTGTATGCCCACCTATATTCCCACTTCTACAAAATGTTTATGAGAATAATCTACATATGCTTCAAAGGCTTCTTTGATAAAGAAGGAAATAGGGAAGAAGGCAGGCTTATCCAAATGATATTGTACAACACCCCACACCTTTATGCAATTGAGCACAAGGTTTACATAACTGGATCCCATTGTGTTTGTTGACTCTAAAAAAAAGTATTTACCTCTCTAGAATAAAATACTTTCTCAAAGACTTTCCTCTGGCAAGGGGTCTACCAGGTACGTGTCAAAATCACAAGTGATTCCTTGAGAAATCCAAAGGCAGAGATAACTTTGCTAAACAGTTCTATGATGTTGGACATCAAGCAAGCAAACAGGAATGTGGATGCTCTCACTGAAGGTATTTGTCACCGTCAATGGAAATGTCCATCATAAAGTCAAAAATCAAAGAGTAGTTCCCTACACAATATAGATTTAGAGTGGGAGGGGGTCTCCAAAGTTAACTCTAACCCCTTTACTTTATAGATGAGGAAACTGAGGCCCAAAGTGGTTAAGTGACTTGCCCAGATCACATAGCTAGATTTAATTATCAGAGCTAATATTTAAGCCCAAGTCTTATTCACTACAATGCCACTGATCTCCATTTATCACATCATACTACCAGTGGGCATAGAAAGGTCCCCAAGATACTCTTTTGTATGCTTTGTTGGCGCTAATTGCATCAAGTTCTGCTGTAATGACAAGCCTTTTTTATAAGATCCATAATCACTGAAAAGACTTGCTAACCATCTATATAGGAAAAATCAAGTGGATGAAGAATATCTGTTGTCCAGGCAGCTGGTTGGCTGCACAGTCTATGAAAGTCAATGTTTTTAGTCATTTTTCAATCGTGTCTGATTTTTTGTGACTTCTTTTAGGATTTTCTTGGCAAAGATACTGGAGTGGTTTGCCATTTCTTTCTCCAGCTCATTTTACAGATGAGGAAACTGAGGCAAACAGAGCTAAGTGACTTGTCCAGGCTCACATAGCTAATAAGTGTTTGAGGCCAGATCAGAATACAAGTCTTCCTGACTTCAGGCCTTGGGGCACTCTATCCACTGAGTCACCTAGCTGCCCTTTGGAGGTCAATTAGCCAAGCCCAAAATTGGATAAGGAAAGGAAAACTATTAGGTCAACAAGTCAATAAGTGCTTATTAAATGTCAGACACTGTGCTAAGTGATAAGGATACAAAAAAAAAGGATGAGAACAATCCTGGCTCTCAAGGAGCTAATAATCTAATTAGTTGTTTAAGTTACATTTGGGAAATTTCACCATTCTTTCAAGACTCCAAGCTTCTGCCTAGAGGACCCCACCCCCAGCTCCTTTTTCAAAAACACTAGTTTTCTTCTGATGATGTTATTTGGCTAAATATCACAAAATTCTACTACAGTGTCCAAAGAGTTGAATTTGAGGATCACTTAAAGGGTGATGGAAACAAGTGTGATGAGGATGAAGCGGCTGTAACACCTCATGGATAAGGCCTTGTGCAGCAGAAGAAAGTCAGCCCACCAATGTCTGACTGGAAAGAGATCTGGGCAGGTTCTACAGTGACAGCCAAGGGTAACTGAAAAGCAGCCAGTATCCATTGTGACCCATTCTTTGTTGAACTCTTCTCCTGGCCCAATTCTTATCCCTCCAGATTCTTCCACCTACTTGTCAATACCTTGCTCATCCTGGAGTCCTTCCTCTAATTGGTGAGATCCATCACTGGACTGAGGACCACCATTTCATCAATTGTCCAGGACGTTCCTGCTCACTTCCCTCTTAGATCTTCTCCTGATTCTCCAATTTCTTGCTCATTTGTTTTTCACTTGTGTCCAATTCTTTGTGACCCCATTTGGGCTCTTCTTGGCAAAGTACTGAGTGATTTGTCATTTCATGCTCTAGCTCATTTTACAGATGAAGAAATGGAAGCAAACAGGGTTAAGTGACTTGCCCAGGGTCACACAGTTTTAAGTATCTGAGGTCAGATATGAACTCAGCAAGATCAGGCTTCCTGATTCTAAGCCCAGTGTTCTATCTACCATGTCACCTAGCTGCCCCCGTTCCAAATTGGGAACCCTTAACCCCCACAACTTCCAATTCCCTTTTATGTATTATCTTCCTCCTTTATAATAGAAGCTTCTAAATGATAGAAACTATGTTTTCTGCTTGTATTTGTATTACCCCCATTTAGAAAAGGGTCTGACAGTAACAGCAACACTGTGTGATGACCAACATTGATAGGCTTAACTCTGCTCAGCAATACAAGGATCTAAGACAATTCCAAAAGACTTATGATGGAAAATGCCATCCACATCCAGAGAACTTCAGAGTCTGAATGTAAATTGAAGAATATTATTTTCTCTTTCCATCTCTCATCTCTTCTTTCTCATGGTTTTCCCTTTTGGTTCTAATTCTTTACAACACGACAAATGTAGATATGATCATAAATGTATAGCATATATCCTATTGCATGCCATCTTGGGAAGGGGAGAGAAGAGGTAGGGGAGAAAATTTAGAACTCCAAAATCTTATAGAGGTGGATGTTGAAAACTAAAAACAAATAAAAATATTATTTTTAAAAAATAGAAGTGTCTGACACATAGTAATTGCTTAGTTAATGTTCTACGTAACCATACAATGTCGAAATCTAGGGGAATCCCCCCAACTTCCACCACAGCATAGGTGGAGTTCTTATGGAAGATTTACGGGAAGATATGAACAAAGAGCAAACAAGGGAGGGCATGTGTGGGCTGGTTAATCTTCATATCTACATTACTGGACATAATACCCACATAGATGGGATTCATCAAAGTATCAAAGCAAGTGTTTCCTTAAGCACCAAATATTAATGGCATAACTACTCTCATATGGAGTGACTGAATGTTTTTGACATTAGAAAAGGGTCCTCATGCTAAAACCACTGTCTCCATGAAGCTTCAAGCTTTTCTAGGCATCTTATCCTATCAAATTTCTGCATGGGAGAAAACTGTCATTCTCTCTCCTCTGTGAAGAGTATAATAAAAAAAAACAAACATCTGTACTCTTTTTTCCCTCAATGTTAAGTAAACAAAGGGAGTAGGTCACTGGGATGGGAGAGAATCATGGAGACACAAGACCAGCCCAACCTCCTGTTGGCATTTCTCATAAGCCAACATCCATCCTTAGCAAATAGCTTCCAACAATAGCTCTTGTAGAAAAAATATTTCTGACAGCAGCTATCATTTGTGGCCCCCAGTCATTGTTGTTCTCAGTGGTGGTACTTTCCTCCTGGAACAACCCAGACTTGGTCTCTGTAGCAGCCCTCCGCAGCAACCCCAGTGATACATAGATTTTCCCAGGAATAGATAAGTAAGGGAAGAATTTGCATGAGGTGAGTAGTAATATAGTACAGTGGAAAAATGTCCTAGCACCAGGGTCAGATAATCTGAGTTCAAATCCTACCCTGCCATTCATTTTAGTCATCAGGACATATAACATTAAAAATATTAATACCTATTACCATGAAAGTCTTCTTCCTCCTGTAATGGAGGAAGAGGAGGAATAATGGAGGAATTGTCCTTCATATTCCTCCATTGCTTTTGTTTCAGATGAAAATCTTCCCATTTATAGCTCTGGACCCCATCACACCTGCTTAGGCCTGAAAGTCAGAGGAGCCAAAGTGATTTTTCTATCTCTGTGAAGAGTTCATATTTCAGCCTTGGTCTTCAGCCTTCCCCAAACCATAGCCAGTTTCTTGCTGGTCCTCTTAGTGCCCATTCAGAGAACCCTGTCTTAAGAAACTTATAACTTTCACTTTTCACCTCTTACTAAGCCACCCCTGAACCCCCTATTCAACCCCCATGACCTTCTTGTTCCTTGAGTCTGGTTGACTCCTTGGACATAGAGATCTGTTACCCACCATTTTTAATTATCTTTTCCCCTTCTGTAGCCTTAATAGTTTTGTCCAAACACTCATTTCCCTCTCTGCTTCTCACCCCATCACCACATACTCCACTTCTTAAGAGAGTGCGTTCCAAAACTGATTCACAAAGGAAAAAAGAATAAACAAATCCATAAATAACACACCAGGCTGAGGTGATTAGAAGCATGTGGACCAGACAACTATCAAGTGTCAGATTACTGGGCCACTAAGCTTTCTTATCTAATCCTGAGCTAAGGGCCTGGCCTTGGCCATCCTGACTCCCCCCTTCCCCCAAGGTGCCATGAAGCTAGCTGGCTTATGATTTCAAACAAGAATGATGTCTTTATCCCCTGAATAGCCTCCAACTCCCCAAATACACACACACACACACACACCACACACACACACACACACACATTTTGGGGATGTGCAGCAAGAATACATAGTGTCTATTGAGGGAGGGCCATTGGCTCTGTTAATTAACAAGGGAAAATTGTAAAAGGTTATCAGAGACCTCGAAGACTTCATAAAACCTCAGGTTTATGTACAATACTGTCCTTCAGGGAGACTGTTAGCTTGCTCAGCAAAAAAAGCATAAATAAATCTATATCTGGAAAGGTAGACCTGTATAAAGAGGTCTGTATGCTGTGTGTGTGTGTGTGTGTGTGTGTGTGTGTTCTTGAATGTGGATATGAGGATTCATAGAAAATTTCATTTGAGAAGCAGAATGTTAGAATAGAATTAAAAATATAATAGAGGCAGAAAGACCTGGGTTCAACTTCTCCAGAAATGTCCATCTGTATGACCTTCAAAAAGTCAGTCAGTTTCCCAATTCCCTTATCTGGGGAATGTAGATATGGGGCAATAGCTCACCACCTCACCTTCACTTAGGAAGATCAGAGGAGAGTTTCACTAGATATTTATGCAAACCTTAAAACACCATTTAGGTGTCTGTCAGTTATTGTTATTTTTTTATTGTTCTGATGGCCGTCACTTAGGTAATAAATTTCATGAGGTTAGGAACACCCATCAAACAGAGTGCTTTCTGGGGATGGGATCTTGTGTGAAGGATCCAGTCATGTGCCTTTGCCCTTGCTCACTGGAGACGGCTTCTAGAGTCAACTACTCCATTTGGAGCTCGTCCAACTGGTTTTATTCCTTTTTTTTTTTTAACCTTTCCCTAGTTTCTCAATCATCTTTATCCCTGCTAGACCTCGACCTTCCTGGCACTTCATGATGCTTGTACTGGTGGGGGGCCCTAGGTTTGGAGATCTCCCATACCGGAGCCTGGATTTGCTCCCTCTTTTTCTTTTCCCCCTCTATTTATACTCACCCCAGATCTCAAGATCATATTTTATCGATTTTGTTCAGACAGAAGAGACTATGTAAATTCACAACTAGCACACCAGAGGAGATCATCAAATGTGTTGATTAGTCCCTGATAAAGTGGTATCTAAATTTTGTCATTTAAGATCACAGAATCATCAAGCTAAAGCTGGAAGAAATTGCAGAGACCATTTATTCCCAGTTAATCCTTAACTAAATTTCCTTAGGCCCAGATTGACCCATCATGATTTTTCTCTAGGTTGAGGATGCCTGGCTCTTTCAAGGGTCTCCATAAAAATGGCATTTCCAGTCTCAGGATAGTGGAAGATCTAGGTTAGAGAGGGGTAAGGGACTAAGTTGATTGGGAGGAAACAGAACAATCCAAGGAAATCTTGGCCTTATGTTTTCAGCAGAGCCTGCGTTCACATGGAGGGCTTACCAATCACCATGATTTGTTTCACTGATGGGTTGCATGGAATGGTAGTGAGCTCCCCATCACTGGAGTTCTTCAAGGAAGCTAGATTACCACTCATCAGAAATGTTGTAATGGAGATTCCTTCTTCTGGTATGATTTGGAAAAGAAACCTGTCTTTTGTTCTCCCAATGCTGAAATCATTTTTCTTCTATGGGGTTAGAGTAATGAGATAAGTTATAAGAGATTCAACCAGGAATGGGGGTGATCTATACCTCTGAACAAGCCCATGCCTTCAATCAATCATCCAATCAGTGAAATGTTAAGTGACTGCTAGGAGTCAGACACTGTGCTTCACATTGGAGACACAAAACCAAAACCAAATGATGTCTGACCTCAAAGAGCTTAGATTCAATCAGGGCTTTAGAGGTCCTATGGCTATACTTCTTCCCATATAATCACTTGTCATCTAACTATGAACCCCTAAGGAAATATAAGAGGGGGAAAAGAACAAGCATTTATTAAGCACTTACTGTGTTCCAGGGACTATGCTAAGTAGGCACTTTATAAATATAATCTCATTTGATCCTAACAAGCCTGGTAGAGAGGTATGATTATTATCCCCATTTTACAGTTGAAGAAACTGAGGTTAAGTTTCTTGCTCAGGATCCCACAGCTGTTAATTACCTGAAGCTGGATTTGAACTCAGGACTTCTGGGTTCCAGGCCCAATGCTCTATCCACTGCACTACTTAGCTGCTTCATATATAATCACATAATACAGACAGTGTCATAGTCTATAAATTCAAAAATAGCATATAACTTCACTCCAAAAAATACCCAGAGGCAGTCCACTATGTAATATGAAGACCTTCTTCCACCTTTAGTCATTCTGGTACCTCTCCCAGGTACGAGTATCCTCTACCTCTAACACCAGTAAGATTCAAAAAATCTCAAAGTGTGGAAAGTACATCTCCTTTTTCTCCTGTTTTTCTCACTGGGCATACTTGGAGGATGGACACAACTTCTCCCATCTAGAAAGTAGCATTCTGTTGTTGTTTTATTTTGCTTTTTGGAGGGGGAAGGTAGGGCAACGGGGATTAAGTGACTTGCCCAAGGTCACACGGCTACTTTTTGTGTCAAGTGTCTGAGGCTAGATTTGAACTCAGATCCTCCTGACTCCAGGGCCGGGCTCTATTCACTGTGCCACCTAGCCGCCCCTGAAAGTGTCATTCTGTTAAAAATATTCCGTGAGCAAGGCAGAAGTTCTCCACAGATGGGAAATGTCCAGGGTGCTAACCTTTGATACTATCCAGGAGCTAGAGGAAAGCCTGGAGGGGCTCTGGCTGTGAGTCCAGGCCTACCTCAGGACCAGATTACATATGACCTATGGTTCTGGTCGGCCTAGTCTGCTCTAGTGCTCCCTGTTAGTTCTAAAGGAATCTTGCTTGAAACAGCAAATCAGAGATACAGCTGATTAAAATTAATAGGGCCGAAGGGTCAGTGCTGTGTTTTATGTGGGATTTAAAAGATTAAAGATTTTCAGATAGTCACACTATACACAAATCACATTTTGCAAGCATCTCTGGGAAAAATTCCCAGTGAGACTCTTAGAGCAAGTTAAAGGCACCGGGTTTATTTAATTAAAAAAAAAATGAAGGTACTTTCCTGTGCCTTGGATACTTACGATTTCCTTCACCTTACTTTCTAATGAATAAACTGGGTCAGGAAAAGACACCCGAATGAATCTTGTATTTAAAAGAAAAGGACGACATCAGACATCATCTTTATATTAAAAAAACAATAACTTTCAATCACCAATGCCCTTTTCACCTGCTGGCTGATGGCAACCGAGTGTCAATATGCTGAATTTTATACATAAGAATAGGCTCTGATCTGAGTCCTCAGGTAGTGGTTGGGGTGGTTTCTTATCCATGTCCCTTTTCTTCTCCAGCCTTACCTCCGTCCCTAGCTCCACTTCTTTTAGGACTAATGGTACCGCTTATAAGGCAGTTGGTTTTGATGAGGTTTCTGTCACAGCCACACTGTGCAAATGTTCCCAAACCATGCATGCTCTGCTTCAAGAAGCACGAATACACTCACTTATGCATTCAACAAGCCTTTGTCAAGGCCTTTTTATCGCAAGGCTGGGGATTTTTATTTGTTTGTTTGGACTCATGATTCCATTGGTTTAATGAACTGTTGGTGAGGAAATTCCCTCTATGTGATTCAGATCAGCAACTTTTTCGCAGCTTATAGTCTTGGAAAATGTCTAGGGACGCAGAGAGGTTAAATAATTACCCAGAGTCATACAGCCAGCATGTGAAAAAGGCCAGACCTAAACTCAGGTCTTCCTGTCCCTGAGGCTGGCTCTCTTATCCACTATATCCTGATATTTCTTCAAGACTGGAGATTCAGAAACAAAAACAAAACTTCTCTTTGCCTCAGAGAGATTGCCTAAAGTTTCTTAGGCTACACTGTCTAACAGTTCATTTGACTTTCCATGTGAAATCCATCCATCATCATATCTTTCCTGACATCCCTCTAAGTCCAACTGTGTGTTCACTCACTCATTCACTCAGTAAACATTTATTAAGTGCCTACTATGGTCTACACACTGTTCTAAGTACTGGGGATTAAAAAAAAAAGACAAAAGACAGTCCCTCCCTTAAGGAGCTTGCAGTCTTAAAGGGGAGACAACATGCAAACAAATATATATATGAAATAATTAACAGAGGAAAGGTACTAGAATTAAGAGGGACTGGGAAAGGCTTACTGTAAACAAAGGATTTTAGTTGGGACTTTAGGAAGCAGAAAATAATCCAGCTCCTGCCCTCAGGGACCTCCCACTCCAGGGGAGATGGAGGAACAGACTTGGACACCAACCTCAGGCAGCTCATAGTCTAACTGGGGAAGAGGATCACATCCAGGGACCAGTTAAGGGTCAGCAGAGGGCAGTTGAGTGAGTGAGTGATCAGTGCTGCTCTGAGATGCTTGGGTGATTATCTCTTGGGTGCAGTGAGAGAACAAGGAGCCCGCTGTGGGATGCCATTGTCTCTTGTTTCTTTACAGCTGGGCCAGTGTTGGCTCTGTTTCCCACCTCTGCCTTTGATAAAAGTTTTCAGTTTACCTCTAGCTCTTCTTATGCTGAGATCACATTTCTTCTATGTGGTTATGGTAGTGATTATTAGACACATAGTCAGGAATTGGGGTAACCCATCTTGGCTGTGAGGCTTCCTAAACTTGCCTTTATATCCCCCTCAGAATCACAGAATCTCAGGTTCTCAGAGTTGGAAGTAACCTCAGAGAAACTTTAAACTGTCACATACCCGAAAAGGATTTTTCTCTAAAATATACATGACAAATGGTAATCCACACTCTACCTCTGGTAATTGGGCAGCTGGGTGGCACAGTGGACAGACCGCTGGGTTCAAACCAGACCTCAGATACTCCCTAGTTGTGTGACCCTAGGCAAGTCACTCACCCCTATTTGCCACAGTTCCTCATCTGGAAAATTATCTGGAGAAATGGCAAACCACTCTAGTATCTTTGCCAAGAACACCCCAAACAGAGTCATGAAGAGTTTGGACCACATCTGGCCTCAGTCTTATCTTCAGCCCCCACTTCCTTTAAGTGATCTTCAAAGCATGGGCTGCAGTCCTACCTGTGTCTGGCACTGACATACTAGACATGTTTCCAGTAACACTCATTCCCATTAAGTCTGCACAGACAAGCCCGAGACATGTTGAGCTCCCCTGCAGTGGCTTCTCTTAGGCACTGTGTGTTTTGGATCCCATCCTTGCAAACTGTGTTGTGAGGCTTGGCTGGTTCCACAGTGCCATCATCCATGTCAGCTTTTCCAGGGCCTCGAGCCAGGTCATTGATTTTTTTTTCTTCTTTTGTGATTCAGTTTACCAGGAAAGCTCTGCTGGAGCATCTGGTTTCTAGCAAAGTCCTCTTTTGATGAGACAAATGCAGAGCAGAGCTGAGCTAGGCTCCCGAAAACCACACAAAGCCATGCCTCCGAGGTATGCAATAGCTATTCCATGCTTCTTTTCCCTCCCTTCCCTTTCCCCTCATAAAGGAGAGTTCATTAAATCCTCAATTTTCTAGTTCCCAGGTTGAAAGTTCCATCCCCAAAGGACTATTGTAGCAATCATACTGAGGATATAAGAAATAATAATAATAAATCAACATTTATATGACCCCTACTATGTGCCACACATTGTGCCTGGTTAATAACACAAATATCTCATTCAGTCTTCACAGCTCTGGAAGGTAAATGCTTTTATTATCCCTATTTTACAGATCTGACAAATGGAGGTTAAGTGACTTGCCCAGGGTCACACAACTAATAAATGTCTAAGGCAGGATTTGAACTCCAAATACTTTTTTTTTTTTTAAAGCAATTGGGGTTAACTTGCTCAAGGTTACACGGCTAGTCATTATTTGTGTGTGAGTGCTCATTTTCTGAGGCCGGATTTGATCTTGGGTCATCCCAACTCCAAGGCCCGCGCTCTTACTCACTGTGCCACCTAGCCACCCCTTTAGGGCAATTGGGGTTAAGTAACTTGCCCAAGGTCACATGGCTAGGTTTTTGTTTGTGTGGATTAAGTGTCTGAGGCCGGCTCTGAACTCAGGTCCTTCTGACTCCAAGGCCGGCACTCTATTCACTGTGCCACCTAGCCACCCCTTGAACTCCAAATACTTTTGTTTCCAGGACCAGCACTCTATCCACTGTACCACCTTTTTGTTTTTCAGTTACTGTTTTTTAGTCTTATCCAACTCTTTATGACCTCATTTGGGTCTTCTTGGCAAAGATCCTGGAGTGCGTTGTCATATAGGTTTGTGGTCTGTTGACCAGAGTTTCGGAGTCTTTCAGAGTTCTTTGTCTTTACAATATTGTTATCATAATATAAATTGTTCTCCTGGTTCTGTTCCCTTCACTCTGCATCAGTTTATATAATTCTTCCCGCTTTCTCTGAAACCAACTCCTTCATCATTTCTGATAACACAAAAATATTCCATCACATTCATATACCTAAATTGAATAAGCCTTTTCCTGATTGATGAGTTTCTAATTCTTTATCACTACAAAAAGAGTAATTATAAATATTTTTTATATATGGATCCTTTTCCTTTTTCACTGATGTGTCATGGACTTTTAAGGGTATGAATGTACCCATTTTTCTTACTATATTACTTTTAGTAAGTATCCTTTACAAAAAGTTGATTGCCTAACATATATCAACTGATAATCTTAAAGAAAAGAACCAAACCAATGAGAACTGGTGATGTGTAACAGTAGAAAAGTTACCCTACAGCCCCTCCACGTTACCTCCAGACTCTCAGGGGACAAGTAATAACCACTCCCTGGGGAATTTAGCCTGCCAGCAAGGGCAGGCATTGAGAGAATTGCTCTAGATATGGGTTGAAAAAGCTTATATACCTACATCACAAGTTTGTTGTGAAGGTATTCTGCAGAATCTAATGTATTCTAGAGGATTATCTTGGAACTATCCTGTTATGGGAGTAATAGCTGACATTTCTATAGGTCTTGTGGTTTCATTGCTGTAGGGAGCTCCCCAGAAAAGGAATCTTCTTCTACCTATGCAGGTCAGCATCTTCCCTGAAACTTTTAAGTTTTAATAGTTGCCTAGAGGACGGAGAGGTTTAGTGAATCACACAGGATCACACAGTTAGAATGTGTCCAAGGTCCTGGGCCTTTCTGGCTCTAGTACTGGCTTTCTATCCTCTTTACCATACTACCTCGTTCTCTTAAGCTTTTCTTTGCAAATATAATTTTTGAGCTTTCATAGAATGCTTCGAGGAAGGTAGGGCAGATATTATTGCAAATAATAGTTGAATAATTTATTAATTATTAATAATTTAATAAGTAATAATATTTTACAAATGAGTAAACTGGGGTCCAAAGAGGATTAGAGTCACACTGCTAATAAGTAATAAAATGAGGAATTGACCCCAGGTCTTCTGATTCTAAATTGAGCACCCTCAGTTCCAGATTAATAATAAGCAGTTCGCCAAAGGCTCCCAGAATCTTTCAGATAGCCTCAAAGAGAAGAAATCTGATCTCAGCTTGGGACAAGCCAGAGACAGGTCTCTAGTCTAACCCATTCTGGAAGCAGGGATACTCTCGAGAATATCCCTAAGTGGCCTTCCAGCATTCTTGAAGAGCTCAGTGATGGAGGGATTCACCACTTCTTAGCACAGTCCATAAATAAAATAGACCTGGGGGCAACTAGATGGCCCAGTGAATAGAGCACTGGCCCTGGAGTCAGGAGGACCTGAGTTCAAATCCAGCCTCTGACACTTAATACTTACTAACCATGTGACCTTGGTCAAGTTACTTAACCCCAACTGCTTGCCTTCCCCCTTCCAAAAAAAAAAAAGACAAAAATACAAATGAAATAGACCTAGATGACCAGAAAGACCTGTAAGTGAGCCCAGGCTTTGCCAAACACCCAAGGCCAAGGTTTCCTAAGATTGTCCCATTTCCCCCACTAAGTACCCCTGATCCCTCTCTACCACAGATTTTTCCATTGATTTCCCCTGTATCTCCAGACTCCCTGTCACTGAGCTAGTGTTAGGGGGACCAGGAGAGGGGGAGTCAGAGTCAGTGAGACTGGGTGGAGCAGAGCACTCTTGGCAAGGGAGATATGATTTGAGGGACTCTTGGAATAGGCCCTTGCCCAAACCTCTCTCCCAGTAGCTTGGCATATTTTCTGACATTCCATCATTAGCATTTCATCCCTCTGGGAGAAGACACTTGGCAGGAGTCCCATGTGACAGTAAACACCATGGAAAGGGTAACCTGTTAACCCATCATTATCCATTCACACCTTAATGGATATTAGCTCATTACATAACCAGCAACTAACACAAATTGTCTTTCCATGCATGACAATAGCTATCCCCAGGCTGCTCAATCTACCTCAAATCATGGTCTCCCTAAATCTAGATGCTTCTCAAAAAATGTCCTGTCCTCTCCCATTCCCTCAGGACACTAATTCAGCAACCTTCTTTAGCTTTAATAAGTTCACCACAAGTCTTTCTTATTTCTCTTCCTTAACACAGAGATCAGAATACCTGGTTTCTAATCCTAGCTTTGGGTTAGACACCACCTTGCCTCTGGGTCTCAGTTTCCCCATCTATAAAATGGAAGAAGTTGGGCTAAACCAAGGGTTCTTAACCTTTTTTGTGTGGACCCCTTTGACATTGTGGGGAAGCCTAGAGACCCCTTCTCAGAATAATATTTTTAAATACATAAAATATGTAAAATTTACAAAGGAAATCAAGTAGTGTGTATAGAAATAAAATCATCAATTTCTTTTTTAAAAACTAAATCCAGGTTAAGAACCTTTGGTTTAGACTAGGTCTATGAGACCCCTCCCAGCTTCAACATTCCTTGTCCTGTAATTACAACAGTCAGACACTGTTCAGGCTGATTGTCATGCTTGTCTGGAGTGACCTCCCCTACCTCCCCAGCCTAGCCTCTTATCCCACCTGTGAGATTTCTCTTTAAATCTAAGGATATCATTCATCAAGCCCAGCTGCCTGTCAAGTTTTAATACTTTTAATTGCCAATCCACTCCTGCATAATCATAAAGCCTTTTAACATTTCACTATCCCCCAGGAACAAAAGTGTCCCCTTGCTGGGACTGTGACCTTCAGAGGCTTCTGAGAGGGTAAAGCATCAGTCAGCCTGTCATTGGGAGCAATCTTTCTTCTCCCCAACTCCATGCTTCTTGTTGCATGAAGCACGATACTTTGTACATAGTAGCTGTTTAATAAACGCTTGTTAAATAAATGACAGATTAGATGGTATTGTTGATGACCCACATGTACTTTTTGCAGCTCTGTGCAATTTGGGGCATTTCAGAAGCAGTTTGGTATAACAAGTTGCAGGTCAGGGGTTTGAATCTTGGATCTTAATACCTTTGTGACCTTGTAAAGTCCTTAACCTCCTTGGGATTCCATTTGCTCAAAGGTAAAATGAAGGGAATGGAACAGATAACCTCTGTTAGAGGTAGATGGTGGCACGGTGGACAAAGCCCTGGAAGACCAGAGTTCAAATACAGCCCCAGACACTTACTAACTGTGTGACCCTGAGCAAGTCACTTAACCTCAGTTTCCTCAGCTGTAAAATGAGGATGACAATAGTGCCTATCTTGCAGAATTAACGTGAGGATCAAATCAGACATTTGTAAAAATGCTTAGCACAGTGTCTGGCCTGTAGTTGGTGCCATATCAATGTTCTTTCCCTTCCCTTTAAGGGCCCTTTCAGATTTAAATTCCTGAAAGTTTTCCCTTCTAGATCTCAGTTTCCTCATTTGTAAAACAAAAAAGTGAGTCAAAATCATTTCTAACATCTCTTCCATCTCAGCAATTCCATTTGCTTCACAAATTAGTGTAGTGCTTGGTGGATTTGTTGTGGCTCAGTCATTTCCACTCTTTGTGACCCCATTTGGAGTTTTCTTGGCAAAGACATTGGAGTGGTCTGCCTTTTTCCTTCTCCAGCTCATTTTACAGATGAGGAAATTAAGGCAAACAGAGCTAAGTGGCTTGCCCAGGGTCACACAGCCGGTCAGTGTCTGAGGTCAGATTTGACCTCATCTTCCTAACTCCAGACCCAATGTTCTGTCCTCACTGGGTACATAGTGCTTATTCATGCTTTCCCCTTCCACTCTTTTCAGTGTTCTGAGTTTACTTTACTTCTAGCTCCAACATTCTATGGATCTATGATTAAAGGTGGAGGAAGCCTTTGTAGTTTATGATATCCAATGTGTAGGTATCCAAGAATTCCTTCTCTAACATCTGTGGTAAGTGATCACCTAGCCTTTGTTGAAGAACTTCAAGAAGCCAGAAACTAATAACTTTAGAAATAGTCCATTCTACCACTGGATAGCTATAATCATGCATAAGTTATTTCCCCGGCTCTATTGAACATAAATGCCCCATAGATGTATATTCAAGAGATGTTGCAAAGGTGAACTAGACAGACCTTGGCAAAGCTTGGAAAGGGGGTGTGAGAGATAGTGAGGAGCTGAGGACAACATTTAGGTTGGATGACTGATGGGCTGGGAGGAAAGTATTGTCCTCAACTGTACTTGGGAAGGTAGGAAAGGGGGGGCAGGTTAGGGGGAAAGATAATGAATTCTATTGAGTTTAAGATGTCTATTGGACATCTGGCTTAAAAAAAACAAACCATTTATAAAAATATGGTAAAACAAAGATAACATCATTTATAAAAATACAGTAAAACATAGATGATGACACATTTTAAAACTATCCCAATTAGCGGTGGCTGGGTGGTGCAGTGAATAAAGTACTGGCCCTAGAGTCAGGAGGACCTGAGTTCAAATCCGGCCTCAGACATTCAACACAAAACTAGCCATGTGACCTTGGGCAAGTCACTTAACCCCCATTGCCCTGCCTTTCACCCCTCCAAAAAGCAAATAAATCAAATAAAATTATAAAAAAAATTATCTCAATTATGTGGCCCAGAGAGGGTTATTTGACTTTCACACTAATCTAGCCCACATTTTTTCCATCTTTCTCCGTCCAGATCTGGCATCCTATGTTTTCATGCTCTAAAATTCCTTCCATTGTCAATACCCTATGCTCTATGTTCTAGAGAGGCAAATGAATGGAACGCAATCTTGGCCACAGAATCAAGAAGACCTGATTTCATACCCCACTTTCAATGCTATAGTTGTGTGACTTTTGACAAGTCACTTAATCTGAGACTTAGTTTTTTCATCTATAAATTGGTGATCATAGCTTATTTCATAGGATGGTGGGGATTAAACGAGATAAGGTATATTTACAAGCTCTAGAGTAGTCTATAAATGTCAGTTATTACTGTTCTAAGGCCCCTCCCAGCTCAAACATCTTCCAGCTCTGATACTCTTTGCTCTGTGGTGGAAGGCCCCCTTCAAACTCTGACATTCTTCAATTCTCAATGGCTAGAAAACATAGAATGAACACTTTTACTTAATGCATGGGCTCCACCTGTGGGCCACATACTTTATGGAACGTTCTACCCCCACTGATGGATCATCAGAGAAAAATTTACTCCTTTGAGGGCTAGGAGAAGGGATTTTACAGAGACTGAGAGTCTTAGGAATGAAATCATTCTTTATGATCCAGGATATATATCTCTGTTCCTTCCGGAATGCTGTGATTTTCTACTTCCTGCCAGATTGTGTAGCTCACCCAGGCCTCCCACTGTTAGTGGTCTCTTGTTAAGGCTACAATGAGTACTAAGAGGTCAGGCTTGGGGTTGATTCATTCCTTCCCTGGCTCATCGAGACCATGAGTTCCCCAACTGACAGACAGACAGGTCTTCTCCTTCCCCTTCTCCTTCTGGTCCTCACCCCTCCCCCACAACGCAGCCTTGAGACCATAGGAAATATTTGTTACATTTATTTCTCTCAGCTAAAACAATTCAATTGACGTTATTAAGTATTTATGAAGTGCCCAACGTGAGTAAATACAAAAGGCAAAAGGGCTGGGAAGGCTAGATTGGCCGGGTGGATAATTGTTGGAGTCTAAGCAGGGGGAGTTGCTATTTTTTTCCTTTTTCTGGAGATTCTGCCATTTGAAGAGAGACAGAAGGAACTGGGAATGTATTTGGAGAAAAGAAATAAGGGAAGTAAAGGGGTGGATAGGTGGGGGCAGGAAGCAGAGGATAGCAAGTCAGAATGATAGCTGCCTATGAAAAAATTAAAGAATTGTAATTTAGAAGGCAGGTGAGATTTATTCTACTTGGCCCCAAAGAGACAGGCTTGGATCATTGTGGAAGGAGGCAGAGGGATGGATAGTTACACAAGAGACAGATTTTAACTCAATATAAAGGAAAATTTGATAATTATAGGAACTGCACAATAGTGGAGTTCCCTGCTTCCTTAAGTACTGAGCTCTCCAATCACTTCAAGCACTGGACAGGCATGTTTTAGAAGCAATTTCAACTCGGGTGGTTTAAGTGACTTCTGAGACTCTATCACTTGGGATTCTCATCAAAGGTCACTCTTAGCACTTATGTGTGAAGTTACCTAGCCTAGTTGGCCCCTGGGGCCATGGTCATGCCCTCACTCTGTGGAATCTGCCCTTGAATCCCCTCTTCCACTTAGAACGCTGTTTCCCCTTATAATCCTCCAGTTCTAAACTCAGCTGAGCTCTCTAGACTTAGAGAAGGGTCTTCCCCTCCCAGACTGATTTTTTTTTTTTGTAAAAGGCTATTCCTTGGCTCATTTCTGAACTAACCTTAACCACTGATGGGTGTTTACCCAGTCAAAGCAAGAATTCAGAAAGACCTTAGCTTAAAAAGACCATCTCTAGTCATCCTGGTCTATATTTGGCCACTGGATCCAGATGGCTCTGGAAGAAAAAGTGAAGCTGGTGACTTTTCACAGTCCT
Organism: Gymnobelideus leadbeateri; assembly: GCA_011680675.1. Classification (NCBI taxonomy): domain Eukaryota; kingdom Metazoa; phylum Chordata; class Mammalia; order Diprotodontia; family Petauridae; genus Gymnobelideus; species Gymnobelideus leadbeateri. The sequence goes on from WOXC01000985.1 coordinate 45,800, forward strand.
ATCTTACTTAAATCCAATTCTCTTGCAGGTCATTACATCACCTTCCTGATGTCATGGTCCTCTTCAAGAACAAAGCACAAGCAGCAAGCTTTCAGATATTCAGGGCCTGGAGCCTTTATGGTGACCCTGCACCCAAATTTTTCCTAGCTACAATCCCTGTTCAGATTGATGACTTCAGGTCATGGTGTCTTCTATCACATCATCCTACATCACCTGGAACCTGGAATTTATGGAAATCTCTTCCTATAGGGACTCAAGATTTTGGAGTGGCCATGACTAGGATGTGGATCTGAGTCATGTGGCCTTTGTTTCCCACTCAGTAAAGGGAGGATAACAATTCAAACAATTCATGCAATATCCCACCCCCGCTCAAGGCTGTCATGAAGAAGTTCATAGGTCAAGGTCCTAGGATTTGAGCCTAGAAGAGAACTTAGAGATTGTCTAGACAAATTTCTACATTTTCTAGAAGAGGGAACTGAAGCTCAGAAAGTGAAAGCTATTTGCTTAAGGCTGTACAGGTTGTCATTCAGACCCAGATTTTCTAATTCCAAATCCTAGTCTTTCAGTGAAACCACATTGCTTCTCCCTTAAAACACCTTGGAAGCTCTAAACTGCTTAAAATCAATAACAATTGTGAAACAATACTACTGTTATATCCTAAAGATTTTGGAGGAATCAATGGAAATGTATTATCAAAGACACTAAAAAATATCTATAAGAGAATGACCCAAAGTCTCATCAACCACCTTTATTGATTATATACATGTTACCTTACACACACACACACACACACACACACACACACACACACACACACACACACACACACACTGGAATGTAAGCACCTTAAGGGAAGGAACTATTTAGCTTTTAATTCTGAATCCTTGAACCTACTACAGCACCTGACTCATATTTCAAACACCGTATTTCACCGCATAATCATCACAACCTGTTTTTTCGTCCAAAAATGGGTTTATAACCTTTCATCATGTAATTATTGCATGGTAGAATTCTGTTCACCATGCTGCTTAAAAGGTAAACAGAGCAGTAATCTATTCACCAGTGGCATATGGATACACATTTATCTCACACACCGTGAGCTGTAAGCCTAAAATTTTTCGGCACATGGGCATTGTCCGCATATTTCCCAAAGCTAACTTGCGTGGTTTGTTTAGAGTGCTGCAGTACCAATGGTATTGTCACTCAACCCAATGAGGAGCCACAAGTGCAAAGGCAGCAAGGAGGGCAGGTGAAGCTGCCATAAGTAAGTCATGTGACATGGTAAGACTTGCATCTTCCTGCACTAGCTAAACTGTACAGTTCATCTGCCAGTGATACGGTTTAGTAATAAATGATTTTTAAGTAATACTGGCCCAATTTTAAAAGTTTCACATAATGGTTGTGCCTCACTTTTTTTGCAAAAAAAAATTGGCCCCAAATCTGGGAGTATTATGTGGCAAAATAGGGTAGATGTTTAATGTGTGTAGGTTGATCGATTAATTGGTTAAGATTGTACCTGAATTATAAAGTCATAGAGTCTTTCTTTGATTGAATTAACCTGTTACTTTTGGGCAAATGGCAAATCCAAACATGGAATACAAAACAATAGAGTTAGAAAAAATAGATTTAGAGCTGAAAAAGGTCTTTCCAATCCAAGAATTCTTAACCTGTGTCTGTACAGATTTCAAGGGAGTCCTTGAACTTGGACAGGAAAAAGAATACATCTTTATTTCCATAAAATTGGTTTCCTTTGCAGTCCTGTGTATTTAATTCGTTTAAAAACATTAGTCTTAGAAGGGATTCATGGGCTTTATCGAAGGAACCTGTGGTACACTCAGAGGTAAAGAAAACCCATTCTAGACCAACTTCTTCATTTTACAGATAAGAAAACCCAAGGTCAAGGAAGAAAATTAAGTGATTTGCCCAATGACACATACTTAGCAGGAAGCCCTGTATCAAAGGCAGGATTTGAACCCAGTCCTTTTGTTTCCAGAACCATTTGCTCTTTATCCTGCATTGCACTGCCTCCCAATGGCCAGATACACCATTATTTCCTCCTTTACCTCTCAAAATATACATACTGTCCTCCAGCATTACTCCTGGATTCCTTCTAAAAAACCCCATTTATTCCACTTTTGGATAGCACTGATTGTAAGGAAGACTACTTCTTTTTTCCCTGACCTTAAACCAAAATCTGCCTCTTTGAAAATGTCTTCCATTGGCTCTAGTTCTACCCTCTGGGGTCAAACAGCCAATGTGGAATCTGTCTTCCACATGACACGACACGCTCAGAGTCTAGTCCAGGAGTTTAGAGAGCTAGAAAAAGTTTGCACAAGTCAGACACATCTTAAATAATTTTCAAAGCAATAGGCTTATTACATCACATTTTAATTCATGGACTTTAGAATGAGATGTACAGGAAGGGCAGCAAGATAAGAGGGGGTCAGGGCAAAGTTACTATCCATTTGTCACTAAATGGGTCGGATACAGGTATTTAAAATAACGTTATCTTTTATAGGAGCTTCATTTCCCAATCTCCCTCCCCCTCTCTCTATGTCCCTTATAAGAAAGAATAAAGAAGAGTAGGATTGGGGGAAGGAAAAGATAACACTAACCAACATATAGGAAGTCTGGCGAGATACATACCATCATACGCCTATAGCTGCACCTCTGGAAGGCAGTAGGTGGGGGAAGGGCATGCCGTCGCATATATATATTTTATTTCAGAACAGAGCTGGTCATTGTAACTTCACAGCGTTAGCTCTTTTGTTCTTGTTGTTGTTGTCATTGCTATTTCCATTCACATTGTTATGGTCCTTACATATATTTTTTTCCTTGATCAACTTACTTTGCTTTGAATTAGCTCCAATAATCTTCCCATATTTTTCTTTATTGATCCTATTTATCATTTCTTATACTGCATATTATAGCCATATGTATAATATGATAATAACTAACATAAATAACTAACATTTATGTAGCATTTACTATGTGCAGACACTGTTAAGTACTTTATTATTTCATTTGATTCTCACAACAACTTGAAAGGTAGGCACTATTATTATCACGTGTAATTTTACAGATGAGAAAACTGAAGCAAATAGAGGTTAAGTGACTTGTCCAGGTTCACATAGCTAGTAAGTGCCTGAGGTCAAATTTGAACTCAAGTCTTTCTGACTCCAAGGCTGTCATTCTGCCCACGTGCCCATGTGTACCATGTCATATACTATTTATTATACTTTTACCTTCATATGTCACAATTTATTTAGCCATTTCCCAATAAATGGTTATTTGTTTTGTTTATGGCACTTTGTTACTATTAAAAAAAAGATGTAGCTATAAATATTTGGGGACATAAGGGACCATTATTTTTTATTATTGACTTCCTTGGGGTATATGTCAAACAGTAGAATCTCTGCATCAAATGGTATGGATATTTTAATCATCTCTTTTTCATACTTTCAAATTGCTTTACAGAATTGTAAATTACATCTCCATTAATAGTCAGCTAACAGGGTACCTGCCCTTCCACAATCCTTCCAACATTGACCATTCCCATCTTTGTTCATCTTTGACAATATACAAAGTTTGAGGTGAAACCTCAGGGTTGTTTTTAATTTGAATCTTGCCTTATTATCAACTATTTGGAGCATTTGCCAAAGCCTCAGGTGAAATGGTATTCAAAACACAATGGAAAGAGGAATATGAGTCAGTAATGGTCATCTGGGAAGGTTGCCCCTGGACTCAGCTTTCACCAAACTCTTGGCCACTGGCTCTTCCTGAATTAGAGGAGGCTTGAGTCCTTCATCTATTTCATGCCAGTACAACTTGCTAAGGCAGGAAAAGGTCATGGGTTTTATAGGGATAGAATGATCTCTTGCTCAGGCATGTCTGAATGGTTTTATATTTCTGCTTTTAATAGGCAGTGAGAGGCTAAGATCTGTCCAGAGAATCCAATAGAGAAAGAAAAAAATGGATTATGAAAGGTTCCTGAAAAGAGGGAAAGAGTAACATTAGGCAACAGAAGGTTCAGAAAAGCCTGCCCAAAATGAACCTTATAGGTCTCAAAAAGAACCCCAAAATCAGATAGTTTTTTGTATAGAATACCAGAAAAAATATGTAGATGACAATAATATATGATGTTACATGATCAGTGCATTAGATTATACCATGTGAGACCAGGAATATTTAACCTAGAAAACTTTGTTTGACTTTTAATAACCTGTCCTGTTCCTAAATTTCCAGTCCTCTCACACCTTACTCCGCCCACATATTCTGTGGCCCAAAGACACTGGTGGCTTCTTATTTCTCACATGACATTCAATCTCCCAAATCTCTGACATTTTCACTAGTGGGCCCCATGCCTAGAATCCTCTTCTTCCTCATATTCCCCTTCTTGCCTTCCCTGGCTCCATTCAAGCTTTTACGCTCTGCAAAAAACCTTCCCCCGACCTTAATGACAGTGTGTTCCTTCTGTGATTATTTCCACTTTATCTTGATATAACTTGCTTGTACATAGTTCTTTTTTTTCATATTATCTCTTTCATTAGACTGAATTCTTTGAGAGCAGGGACTAGGTTTGTCTTTCTTTGTATCACCAGCATTAACACAGTTCCTGCTACATAGTAGGTATTTAATAAATGTTTGTTGTTGTTATAAAAGCAAAGACTTAGAGTAGAAATAATATCTGTCTTTAAGTATTTGAAAGATTGTCATATGGAAGAGGGATTAAGTTTGTCTGGCCCTACCTGGTAGAGCTAGGAGCAATAGGGATGGGGGTTGGGAGGCTGGGGAAGCCTAGAGGTAGATTTTGGCTCAATATAATGGAAAACGTGCTAATAATGAGATCTTTTGCCCAGCCAAACCTCCTCTGACCTGTGCTTGTGTGGGGAAGGGACACACAGTAAATACATGTTGAATTAGATTGGATTGGATCAAATTGAAAATTGTAACATGTGCTGTCTCAGCTTCAGTCAGAAAGGAGAAGCAATGGGCTGCAGAAAGAGGCTGCTTTACAAGGGATTTGCCTCTAGGCATGGCCTCATAGCATTTCATGCAATGTGCTTTGTTATTAGAGAACACAGAAATTCATCTCCTTCCTTTCCCTTCTCTCCCTTGCTCCTACCAAGTTGCATTGATCAGTATCATTATTAAATATATTTACCCTTGCCCTTACCCAGTGAGTCTTCCTTAGAAACAACCACAGTTTGGTAAAGCCAATACAATAACTGTTCTGACAGTATAGAAAACATTCCTTCCCATAGTCTCCCCACCCCCCCACCCTCTCTCAAAGAAAGGAAGGAGGTGCAAAGAGCATAGACACTTTGGTTATTTTACTTCTTTCAAATCCCAGTTTTCTCCCACAAAATGAATTTAATTTAATCATCCTACACACTTTCAATGACTATTGTGAAGATAAAATGAACCAAAGAACTTTGTAAAACAGAAACCACTCTAGAAATATTAGCTATTATAATAGGTCCCGATTAGTGCGGATAACGAATCCTATGAAATGCTTGTATTATTTGAATTTGCATACATGTTTCCATTGGGTTGGAACTAATTACCATATTTTACCAATTACCATACTTATACTTTCCTGGCTCTGCTAGAAGCTTGTCTGTATAAGCCTTCAATCTCTACATATTCTGTCTCTGTCTTTGTCTCACTATGTCTGTAGTTGTGTCTGTATCTCTATCTGTTCTTGTCTCTGTCTTTCTGTCCATGTCTGTGTCTACATTTCTATGTGTACATCTGTCTGTTTGTCTGTCTGTCTGCCTCTCCTAATGAGCTTTACATGCCCATTTAAGGTGTTTAAATCTCATCCATCCATGAATAAAAAGCCACTGAAGTTTCTTGGATAAGGAAGTGACATGGTCAGAATTGTGCTTTATGAAGATGATTTTAGTATTTACATGACAGATGGATTATAGCTATGATATTCTGAAAGCCAGGAATTCAAGGCTGTGACAATAGTCCAGTTGGAAGTAAAGAGCACCTGAGCTAATATGGGCCTATGTGAGTAGAGAGAAGGAAAGAGGTGTCAGAAATATTGCAGGGACAGAATGGAGAGGACTTAGCTGCTAAAAGAACACAGGGCAAAGAGTCAGAGGGAGGAAAGGGTCAAGGACAGCTCTGAGTCTATGAGCTAAGTCCCTGGAAGGATGGCAGGCCCCTTAACAGAAAAAGAGAAGTTTGAAGGAAGTTAATGAATTCCATTTTGCACATATTGAATTTGACATGTCTATTGGATATAAAGGCAGAGATGGCCAATAAAAGCTGGGTGTAATAGACCTGGCAATCATCTGCATAGAAATTATAATTGACCCTAAGGAAGGTGATGAGATAACTAAGAAACAATATAAGACACTGGTTCTTAACCTGACATCCATGAAGTTCTTGGTGCTTTAAAAAATATTCTCATAACTGTATTTCAATAGTTTTTTCTTTAATTCTTTGTATTTTTCTTTAGGCATTTAAAAACAGGGTCTATAGGCTTTATCAGATGGTTAGACAAGGTCTGTGACACACAAAATGGGAAAGGAAAGGAGAGGAAAAGAGAGGAGAGGACAGGAGGGGAGGGGAAGGGAAAGAAAGGGAGGGAAGGGAAGAAAAGGAAAGGAAAGGAAAGGAGAGGGGAGGGGAGGGGAAGAGAGGAGAAGAAAGGAAGAAGAAAAAAGAGAGAAAGAAACAAGGAGAAAGAGGAAGATAGAGAGAGAAAGAAAAAGAAAGAGAGAGAAAGAAAAAGAAAGAGAGAGAAAGGAAGGAAGGAAGGAAGGAAGAGAGAGGCCTAAGACAGAGCCTGGGGGATACCCACAGTTAGGAAGTAGTGCATGATTGATGATCTAGAAGATTAAGGAAAAAAATGGTCTGACAGGGGTAGAACCAAGATGGCAGTGTAGAAGGAGGAAAACTGTGAACTACCCCCATAACCACCTCAAAGACCTATAAAATATGACTCTAAACAAACTTTAGAGCTATAGAACCCACAAAGTGACAGAGAGAAGGCAACCTGGAAAGCAGACAGGAAAGGTTCATCTCAGGGCACTGCGAGCCAAGCCCAGCCTCGAGTGAGCTATGGTTTCCAGAATTATCAACCCATAAATGCCAAAGAAAAAGTGAGAGTTCAGTGTAGAAATCTGTTAGAACTTGGGAGGATTGGAGGAGTAGATCTGGCCCTTGTCTCCAGAGCTAGAAGTGGCAGAGGTGTGACAGCCCTGCAGCCACCTCCACATGGCTGCTTCAGAACTTTTGGCCTACAGATTGTAGGGTGGCCAAGCGAACTTTCAGAGGATAATCACTCCTGCTTTAACATTCCTGTATCTGGATTAAAGTCTTGGGTGGTGGTGCAGAAGTGTGTGATCTGTAAGCCAGAGTTTGTGGGGGCTGCAGAGATGGCACCCTCCTAGTAGCTCTCGCAACTGAGAAAATACCAGTGATTTGGGACAAAGCTCTCTCCGTTCTGGAAGCAGAGTTCTACTGTGGCAAAGAGCTCAAAAGTCAAATAATTGGGTGGCAACATGAGCAAGCAAAGGAAGCAAAACAAGCACAGCAATCCGACTTTAGATTCCCTTTTGGGGGACAAAAAGGATTAAAGCATGGAATGGGAGGAAGACAATGAAGTCAGAACTCCTGCACCAAAAACTTCCAAGAAAAATATTACCTGGTTACAGGCCATGGAGGAGCTCAAGAAGGATTTTGAAAATCAAATAAGAGAAGTGGAGGAAAAATTGGGAAGAGAAAGGAGAATGATGCAAGAAAATCATGAAAAGAGAGTTAACAACCTGACTGAAGAAAATAATATCTTAAAAAATAGATTAAGTCAAATTGCAAAAGAGGTCCAAAAAGCTAATGAGAAGAATGCCTTAAAAAGCCAAATTTGCCAGATGGAAAAGATTCAAAAACTCATTGAAGAAAATAATTCCTTCAAAGTTACATTGGAGCAAATGTAAGCTGATGACTTTATGAGAAATCAAGATACTATAAAACAGATCCAAACAAATGAAGAAATAGAAGGCAATGTGAAATATCTAATTGGAAAAACCACTGACTTGTAAAATAGATCCAGGAGAGACAATTTAAAAATTATTGGATTATCTGAAAAGCACGATCAAAAAAAGAACCTAGGGGTGGCTAGGTGGCGCAGTGAATAGAGCGCCGGCCCTGGAATCAGAAGGACCTGAGTTCGGAGCCGGCCTCTGACACTTAATCCGCACAAACAAAAACCTAGCCGTGTAACTTTGGGCAAGTTACTTAACCCCAATTGCCCTAAAGGGGCGGCTAGGTGGCGCGGTGAGTAAGAGCGCCGGCCTCGGAGTTTGGATGACCCGAGATCAGATCCGGCCTCAGAAAATGAGCACCCACGCATAAATCAAATGACTAGCCGTGTAACCTTGAGCAAGTTACTTAACCCCAATTGCTTAAAAAAAAAAAAAAAAGAACCTAGAAATCATCCTTCAAGAAATCCTCAAGGAAAATTGCCCTGATATTTTAGAATCAGAGGGCAAAATAGAAATGGAAATAATTCACTGATTGCCTCTTGAAAAATATCCCCAGAAGAAAACTGCTAGGAATATTATAGCCAAATTCCAGAGTTCCCAGGTCAAGGAGAAAATATTACAAGCAGTCAGGTAGAGGCAATTTGAGTATTGTGTAAACACAATCAGGATAACACAAGATCTAGCAGCTTCTACATTAAGGGATCAAAGGGCTTGGAATATGATATTCCAGAGATCAAAGGAGCTAGGATTAAAACCAAGAATCACACACCCAGCAAAACTGAGCATAATACTTCAGGGGACAATATTGTTATTCTATGAAATAGAGGATGTTCAAGCATTCTTATTGAAAAAAACAAAGCTGAACAGAAAATTTGACTTTTAAATACGAGAAGCAAGAGAAGCATGAGAAGGTAAATAGGAAAAAGAAATCATAAGGAACTTATTAAAGTTGAACATTTACATTCCTACATGGAAAAATGATAATTGCAACTCATGAGACTTTTCTCAGCATGAGGAGAGTTGAAGGGAATATATATGTATATACATGTATATATATACATGTATGTATGTATGTATGTATAGGACAATGTCTGTATGTATAAATATATATGTGTGTGTTTTCATGTGTACATGAATACACATACATAGACAGAGGGCACAGGATGAGTTGAATATGAAGGGATGATATCTAAAATATAAAATTAAGAGGAGAGAGGAATATATTGAGAGGAGAAAGGGAAAGATAGAGTAGGGTAAATTATCTCATATAAAAGAGGCAAGAGAACACTGTTACAGTGAAGGGAAAGAGCAAGAAGGTGAAAGGGAATGAGTCAACCTTACTCTTATTGAATTTGGTTTGAGGAGGGAATAACATACACACTCAATTGGTATCTTACCCTACAGGAAAGTAAGGGGGAAAGGGATAAGAATGGGGATGATAGAAGGGAGGGCAGATTGAGGGAGAGGGTAGTTAGAAGCAAACACTTTTGAAAAGGGACAGGGTCAAAGAAGCAAATAGAATAAGTGGAGGGTGGAATAGGATGGAAGGAAATAGTCTTTCACAATATAACTATGATGGAAATGTTTTGCATAACTACACATGTACAGCCTATATTGAATTCTTTGTCTTCCCAGTAGGGGTGGGTAAGGAGGGAAGAAGGGAAAGAATCTGGAACACACAAAGTTTTAAAAATAAATGTTAAAAAAACAATTTTTTTACATGCAACTGGGAAATAAGATATACAGGCAATGGGGTATAGAAATCCATCTTGCCCTACAAGAAAGTTGGTGAAGGGAGAGGATATAAGAGAGAACAGATTGGGGTAGGAGTATTCAGTAGGCTGGCTATCTTGGGGTGGGGGTGTAGGGGAGAGACGGGGGGAAAATATGAAACAAAATCTCTTGGAAATGAATGTTGAAAACTAAAAACAACTAAATAAATTTGGAAAAAAAAAAGAATTACCAGGAGGACACCTGGCCAATGCCATTCTGAAGTCATTAAAGGCTATAGAGTCTCCTGTGACTGAGGCAAGGACTTCAAAGGGTCCAGCATCTCTCTTGGCCTTATAAGTTCACATACATTTCCTATGAGCTTAGAAGATTGAGGCTTTTTTCACATTTATTCTTAAGATTGCTGTTGAGGGGGCGGAGCCAAGATGGCGGAGTAGAAACAGCTCATCCAAGCCACTCTGCCCCCAGATTCCCCCCAAACTATGTAAAAGGGGACTCTGAACAACTTCTGGAGCCCCAGCACCCACAGAACAACACAGAGAAGCTAACCTCCCACTGGGGACAGCCCAGCAGCCCTGCAGGAAGGACCAGAGCAGTGCTCTGGGAGCCGGCAGCACACAGCGTGCAGAGTGCAGGGAGCCGAGCCGAGCGGAGCCCAGGTCCACGTGAGCCGAGGTTTTAGCCCCAGGGCGACAGGGCCAGCAGCTGGCTGGAGAGACCCCACAACACCAGCAGCTGTGGAGACTCCAGAATTATCAACATAGACATGCCTAGGACAAAGTAAGAGGTTAGTGTCCTATGGACTTTGGGACCAGCAATTGGGGAATGCGTCGGCTTCCTCCCCTGGGGGCTAACAGACTCTGAGGAGACACGCCATTTTGGAGTTTTCAGAGGCAGCTCCAGCTCCTGGCCTGCGAACTGTAGGGAGATCCAGTGATCAGTCTTGGAGCGTAATTGCTCTTGCTTTAACCTCCCTGGATCTGGATTGTGATCTAGGGTGGAAGTTGTGGGTGAGTTTACAGCTTGCCAGAAACGGAAGTTGCCCCCCACACGTTCAGGACAAAAATTCCTCTATCTGGCCTTAAAGCCATAGTGTGGCAACAAGCCCAAAAGTCAAGCAATTAAGTGGCAACATGCCAAGGCAAAGGAAACAGAAAAATGCAACCCTAGACTCCTATTTTGGGGGCATAGAGCGGGAAAAGGACTGTGAGGTCAGAAGTCCTGCTCCAAAAGCCCCAGGGGAAAACATGAGTGGGTTGCAGGCCATAGAGGACCTTAAGAAGGACTTTAAAAATCAAATAAGAGAAGTGGAGGAAAAATTGGAAAGAGAGATGAGAAGGATGCAGGAAAAGTATGAAATGAGGGTCAACAGCCTGACTCAGGAAAACAACACCTTAAAAAAATAGACTAACTCAAATGGCAAAGGAAGCCCAAAAGGGCAATGAGGAGAAGAATGCCTTAAAAAGTCGAATTTGTCAGATGGAAAAAGAATCTCAAAAGTTCACTGAGGAGATTCATTCCTTCAGAGTTAGACTGGAGCAAATGGAAGCTAATGACTTTATGAGAAATCAAGATGCTGTTAAGCAGATCCAAACAAACGAAAGATTAGAAGGCAATGTGAAATACCTCATGGGAAAAACCACTGACCTGGAAAATAGATCCAGGAGAGACAATTTAAAAATGATTGGACTACCTGAAAGCCATGATCAAAGAAAGAACCTAGAAATCATCCTTCAAGAAATCCTCAAGGAAAATTGCCCTGATGTTTTAGATCCAGAGGGCAAAATAGAGGTTGAAAGAATCCACAGATCACCTCCTGAAAAAGATCCCAAAAAGAAAACTCCCAGGAATATTATAGCCAGGTTCCAGAATCCCCAGATCAAGGAGAAAATACTCCAAGCAGCCAGGAAGAAACAATTTCAATATTGTGGAAACACAATCAGAATAGCCCAGGACCTGGCAGCTTCTACACTGAGGGATCGAAGGGCATGGAATATGATATTCCAGAGGGCAAAAGAACTGGGAATGAACCCAAGGGTCACCTACCCAGCAAAACTGAGTATTTTGTTTCAGGGGAAAATATGGTCATTCAGTGGAATAGAGGACTTTCAAGCATTCTTGAGGAAAAAACCAGAATTGAATAGAAAATTTGACATCCAGACACAAGAAGCAAGAGATGTCTGAGAAGGTAATCAGGGAAAAGAAATCAAAAGGAACTTATCAAAGTTGAACTATTTACATTCCTATATGGAAAAGCAATAGCTGTGACTGATGATATCTTTCTCACTATGAAAATAATGGAAGAAGGGTGTGTGGTCATATGAATACATATGTGAATGTGTGTGTATATGGTTACAGTTATATATGGATAGAGGGCATAGGTTGAATTTGTTGGGAAGGGAGAATACTCAAGGGATGAAATTATGAGGTGAGAGAGGAAAGTGGCAAGAGGAGATGGGGAGAGACAGGGTAGGGTAAACTATCTCATGTAGAAGAAGCAAGGGGAAGTGGTTGCAAGGGAGGGGAGAATAGGAAGGCAAAAAAGGCAAAACCACATTCTCATTGAATTTGGTTCAGGGAGAGAATGACATACATACTAAATGGGATATCTCAACCTGCAGCAGGATAGGGGGAAGGGGGATGAGAGGAGGGATGATGGATGGGAGGGCATCCTTGGGGGGAGGGGAGGTTGGAAGTACCCACTATAGAAGAGGGACAGGATCATGTAGGGAATGGACCAGGTGGGGGTGGGATGAGTGGGAGGGAATTATAAGCAGCCTTGTACAATATATCTACTATGATAATGTTTTGCATAGCTAGACATGTACAACATATACTGAATTACTTATCTCCCCAGAGGGAATGGGTGACAAGGGAGGAAGGAAATGGATCTGAAATTCGAGGTCTTAACATTAAATGTTTCAAATATATATAAATACTATTATTAATACTCTTTTGCTTGTAATTGGGAGATAAGATGTGCAGGCATTGGGACACAAAGATTCACCTTCCTCTAATGGAAAAGTCGAAGGGGGTATGGGAGAAGGTATGGGAGAGAGCAGATTGGAGGAAGCGATATCTTGTGGGACTGCTATTCTGGGAGGTTGGGTAGGGGAATAACGGGGGGAAAATGATTGTAACTCAAAATATGGCAGAAATGAATGATGTAAAATAGAAGTTAATAAAGATTTCAACTAGAAAAAAAAAACATCTGTAATTCCATCAGGCTTCTGAGTAGAGCTATAAATTTTACCTAGAATTAAGAGCCATCTGTTAATTCTTCAATTCACAAGACATGAAGAATTTCTTTCTGATTTTTTTTTTGCACAGGGACCCAAAATTTAAATATTGTTCCTAGATTCCTAAGTGTGAAGATGAACTTTCTTTTGTTTTTCTGGAATTATAATATTTTATTCTGTACATTAAAACTGCATTCATTTTTCTCATCAAAAGATTAAAAAAAAAGATTGCTGTTGATCTTATTTTGTTCCTCTTTTGTTTGTTGGTTGGTTGTTGTTGTTATACTCTACTTTAGCAATTGTTGAAAAGCCCCTGTTTCTCATACCAGGCTATGTAAATTCCATAGAAAGCTCCAATTCTTTGATTAGTTCTAACTTTAATAATTATTTTTTTTCTCCTATGCCATCATTCCTTTTCAGTTACTTTTGTTGCATCATTAAATATTTCCCATTCAGGGCCCTCTTCTCCATCTATACACTTTTAATCTTTACATCAGGAGCTATTTGTTTTTATCTTCATGTCCCAAGTGCCTAGTATGATCCCTTGAACATAGAATGCTTTAAATAAGTATTTGTTGATTGAATTAAATTTGTCATCCCTATGTAGATGACATTTAAATCTAAGAATGTAGTCATAATCTCTCTCCTGAGCACCAGTCCCATATCACTAACTGCCTGCTGGAGATTTTTTTTTTTGGATCATCCTAATAGAAATTCAACATTTCCAAAAGGGTGTTCATCAAATGCATTTCCCTCCTTTCTTTGCAGAAGTGGGGGTCGATAGGTGTGGAATACTGCATACAATGTCAGTCCTGCTTAATGTGTTGGTTAGTTTTACTGAACTATTTCTTTTTCTTTTTTATAATTCTTTGTGATAAAAGACATCTCTCTGGAAGGAGGAAGAAGGAAGAATATATATTGGAGAATGAAAGTGATGTTGAAACAAAAAGATATCAATTAAGAAAAATGGAACTCATTATCTCTCCCCTCCAAACCTGTCCCTTTAGAAAACTTCCCTGTTTCTGCTGAGGGCACCACTGTCCTTTTAGTCACACAATTTCTTAACAATGGAGTCCTTATTGACCCCTCCTCCTTTATCCCCATATCCAATTAGTCATTGGCTTTTCATTTCTATCTCCAAGACAGTTCGCATCTACATTGTCTTCCCTCCACTTATATTACTTCTCTTTGTTCAGCCCTTTATCACCTCTCTCTTGGCCTAAGGTAACAGTCTCTTAATTAGTTGACCCACTTCCCATCTTTCCCTTTTTTAATCCAGCCTCCCTACAACTAACCAAACATTCTTCCTTAAGCACAAGTCTACATCAAGCTCCTGATAAAAACATGTTCAGTCAGTCCTTATTAGCACTACAAGAGAATAGAGATCCCTCAACTTGGCAGGTAACAAGGCTAAGTAATGTCTAGGGAGGGGCCTACAAGTCCTACTCATGATGCTACTCCATCCCACAATCCTCTGTGATTGTTAAGTATTTACCATATACTAGGCACTGTGCTTATCACAAAAAGGAAGACAGTCACTCCCCTCATGGAGTTTACATACTAATTGATGAAGAAAACAAAGAGAATGTGCCATGTGATCCTCTGCTGAACCCAAGCTATGTGGCACCTTGTCTCCTTACCCTCCTAAGGCCCCCAGTCTAGAGATTCCCTTCATGCTAGTAGTGTTCCTGTTGGAACCTGTCACACCCTTGGTACCTGACACCCCTCTCCCCTTCTATCTCTTCTTGGATATGGGGAGATTCGGAGCATAGGGACTCAGGACAGATTCTTTTTGGTATGTATAGGGCCTATTTCCTAGGAAGCCTATATCCAGGGATTACCTCTTCCCTTAACTAAATATATCTCATACTACCAAGATTCATAGTGTTGTTTCTGCCTGGTATTTAAAAGTTCTCTAAAATTCTGCTTCCAATCTACCTTTCTAGCCATTTTATGTGTTTGGCCATTCTATGTTGCATTCAAATCAGCATACTAGCTGTTTCCTGAATTGGCAGGGGGAAAATAAAAGGAAAAAAAGAAATTCACATGACACCTTTATTATATTTGAAATTACAATGACATTACATTTGACATGGTAATAGAAATATATTTATAAAATTACTATAAATAAATAAAACACAAATATATCATATAGCCATATAATATAAATTATAATATTAATAATATCAATATTGTATATTCTTATGCTAAATATATTTAAAAGGAATAGCAAGTTGCACAATAGATTTGCAGTTTCATGTGCAATCATCTTTTCATTATCATTATACTGTTATGGAAATGTTTTTTTATTCCAAAAATTAAAAGAAAATAAATTTAAAAAATTTTAAAATCCTATCTCCCACCTCTCACCACAGGCTGTCTCTTATTCTTAAAATGAGCTCTTTCCTTGTCTCCACCTCTTAGAATCCTTAGCTTCCCTTAAGATTCATCTCAGGTACCACTTCTTATGAGAAATCTTTCCTGACCCTCCCAGAGCTAGTGTTTATTTATCTGTGTTCTTATTGCTTCTTTCCCCTTACCCTAAAATAATGGAGATTCTCTGAGAGTTTAAGGGTTTTTATTCTCCTTTGTTTCCCCTTGGGCCTCTGTTCCTAACTTTCAGACTTCAAAATCATCCCTCTGTTGCTATCTTAGCATGGAATATCTATCAACACCAGAGAGAGGAGACTTGGGAGTTATTACTGTCACATGACTTGGGATATCTACTCTTCCCTGAGGCCTTTTGAATTTGGAATATCCCTCTGCAAGGCCTGTCCCCTTCTCCCATTGGTGAGTTTCTCTGGTGGCCTCCATTTTATAGAGGGGTCCAAGCAATTTTCATTTTCCTTCTAGTTCTGTTCCTGACTTTCAGACTTTAAAACCATGGCCCCAGGAAGGGGACTTGCATTTTCCATTATTCCTCCTTTTCAGCTCTTTGTTTTCTTCATAGATTAGAATGTAAATTCCATGAGGGCTGTGACCATCTTTCTTTTAGCTTGAGTTTGTAGTCCCAGTGATCAGCACAGTGCCTGGCACCTGGTAAGTACTTAATAAATAAAGGCTTGTTTCTTCCTTCCTTCCCTAGCACCTAGTATAGTCATTTGTCCACAGTTAGTCTCTTAATATGTTTCTTGGATTTTATTCAGTCGAATTATTTTTACTGACTCCCAAGAGTCAGGTGACCCTGGGATCTGTGTAGTCTTAGCTCTGCTCCTTATTACCTGTGTACCCTTGGACAAACACCTTCCATGCCCTCTTTCCTCCATTTATCTCTCTGACAAATGTAGATGATGTTACACTCCCTCCCTGGGTGCCACATGGGACATTGTGAGGAGCTGATTAAAAGATGTCTAGAAAAGCATTTTGGAAAGTGAGCAGGTGTGAATTCTTAGCCAGTACATTCTGCTGGGTAGCTTTGTGTGCCTAAATTAGTTTACATATGTTCTTGTGTGTCAGAATGCCACCAACACTCCACTAGTCCCAATTGACTATAGCATTCAAATTAAAAAAAAAAAACCTTCTCTTAAGGCACAAAAGAATAAACTCATGGCCTGAAATCAAGATAATACTCTCTGGTGGTCAAGCCATCAGTGAACAAAAGGATGCAATAACCTTCAGAGATATTCTATTTCCTAGGCAGACAGCCTTGGATTGTGTCTCAGTTCATCATGTATATATGGCAAAGCTTGTTGATTCTGGCTGGATCCCCTAATAATAGTGACAATAACAATTCCTATTTCTTTAGTGCTTTAAGACTTATAAAACTACAACCTAGTAAGGAAGGTAATATTAGTATTATTATTACAATTTTATGGATAGTAAAACTGAGATCCAGAGAGGTTATGTCCTACCCATGATTGCACAGCTAATATAATTTGGAACCAAGATTTTGAACTCAGATCTACTGACTACAAGTCCAGAGAACTTTAAAATAGAATAACTAGTGTTTTTATAGCATCTGAAGTTCGTGAAGTGCATTACATTTGAGACCACATGAGTACTAATCTCATTTGATCTTCTTAGCAAGCTTGGGGTGTACGTGCTCTTATTATCCCCATTCTACAATTGGAAAACCTGAGGCAAACAAAAGCCAAGTGATTTTCTCTTGGTCACAAAGCTAGCATCGGAGGAGGATTTCTTCCTGACTCCCAATCCAACACTTGTATAATGATTCACTTAGAGTTGGAAAAGATATTAAGAAGATCTTCTAGTCTAATACCCTCATTTTATGTAAAAAAAAAAACCCCAAACTTATGTAAGGTGGCTACCAATTCAAGGCCAAATAAGTAGTAAAATGCCAGAGTCAGGATTCCCATTCAGGTCTCAGGACTCCAGAGTCAGAATGCTCTCCACTTGCACAGGGTGTGTCATCATATAGATCAAAAACAGAAATATCACTATATGCTATGATGATCAGGACAGGCTTCTTGAGAAAAGTGGGACTCAATCTAAAGCCTGAAAGAATCACAGAGCTGGAAAAAGAAATGGCAAATCACTCCAGTATCTTTGCCAAGGAAACCCTACATGAGGTCACAGAATTAGACATGACTTACTGATATGGCTGGATGAAAAAGAAGCAGAGATGAGAGAGGGGGAGTTCCTGGAGAGTGAATGGACCAACATTTACCATCTTCCCCATCCCTCCAGCATGAACCAACAAAACCAAGACTGGGTTGACCTTGTGAGTCAATAGGGATAGGGAAAGCAAGGCTCAAACTGAGCTCTTGGTGATCTCTGGCTTTGTTGAAGGGGTTAAAGTCACCTACAGGCATAAGTTTCCATCTATGGGGGTGGGGGCCCTTCACACTTGGTGGATGCTTAAAACTACTTAAATCACCACATTCATTTCCCTGCTGACCAAGTGTGTTTCCTAGTGGAGACCAGAGAGCCATCTCTATAGGACTTTAATGCTGCTATATATCTCTTCTATATTAAGGCTAAGTAAATTTCTTTGTGTTAACTATTCAATAATTTGTGAGTACCTCACTTTTTCCCAATAAGGAGTGAACAGAAACAAAGAGATGGGTGTCTGAGGATGAATGGGGAAACTGGTCTAGTTAGAATGGGACACGCATCAGGAAACAGAATGAAGTAAGGCTGGACAGGTAAAGACATTGGGAAGGCCCCGAACACCAAGTAGAAGAGTTTGGATTAAATAATATAGGTAACAGGCGACAGTCTCCTAGAGGACATAGATTGTCTTTTGAATTGGGCTTTGAATACTCTGCATCTAGCACAATGGCTTACATATAGCATGAAGTTAGTGAATGATTGTTGGATAGGATTGGATTGTATGACCTCTAACCAAATCATACACCATTTCAGGCACTATGTGAATGTAGTTATTGCTACTAATCATGATCATATAGATTTTAATTATTTTATCAATATTTTCTTTTTGTGTTCCAGTCAGTTCCTTCTCTTCCCCATAACTTAATACTCTCCCACAAAGCAAAAATATCCAGTACAAAAACTTTGATCAGGTATACAATAGTCTGCTTTAATAGTGCCCCACTTTTCTTTTATGAAGGAAGGAAATAAACATTTATTAAGTGTGTATAATGTGCCAGGCACCATATTATGCATTATACAAATATATCTGATTTGAAGCTCACAGCAAGCTGAGCTAGATAGTTAAATGACTTGCCCAAGATCACATAGCTAGTTCAGTGTTTGAATCTGGATTTGAACTCGGGTCTTCCTAGATACTTTTATGATGGAGAAGTTGGTTTCTTACATTTTATCTAGGACATTTATTGGTTTTTCTGCTACTCAGAGGTCAACTTCTATTTGGAGATCTTTTCATTTACATTTTAATAGTTACTATGTATGTTATTATCTTGGTTCTTATTTTATATGCATCAGTTCATACAAAGTTTCCCATGTTTCTCTGAACTCCTCATTTCTTAAAGATAAGGTTAAGAATAGGACCTTTCATTCTATTAGTTTAGGGAACTCTCAGGTCAGGAGATTTCTTTTACTTTTTTTTTTTTTTTTTTTTTGGAGTGGGGAAGGTAGGGCAATTGGGGTTAAGTGACTTGCCTAAGGTCACATGGCTAGGTTTTTTGTGTGAAGTGTCTGAAGCCGGATTTGAACTCAGGTCCTCCTGACTCCAAGTCCGGTGCTCTATTCACTGAGCCACCTAGCCACCCCAGGAGATTTCTTTTTAACAATACAAGTTGGCACTTTCTATGCAATATATAGTCACAACTCATTTCTTATAACACCATAATATACCATTACATTCATATTTCATAATTTCTTTAGTTATTTTCCAGTTGATATTGTTTCTAGTTCTTTGCTATTGCAGAGGGTTACTATGACAAGCTTGATATAGATTGAACCTCTGTTATCATCTCTGACATCTTTGAAATATATGACTTGTAAGGGGAACGGGGCACGGACATCAAAGGTTATAGATGACTCACTCATTTTCTTATAATCAAAGTTTTAAAGTAAATTTAACTGCCCTCTTCTACTGGAAACCCACAGATAATATTGTATCCTTCATATAGCAAGATGGGTCTTTGTCAGCAAGCTATGAGCTCTGAGTTGGTTAAAAAGATTTTGTAAATAGTAGGTAATTAGTAAATGTTATTGAATTAACACTTCTCCAACAGTGGGCTTGGGCTTCACTGAGACAACTGCACTCCTTTCATCAAAATTGTGAGGTGGCTGGAGTGCGGGGGTGACCAGCCAGCCCTGGCTTCCTTCCTGAATTACTGGATTTAAGAACATATCCATATCTCTCCTTCTGACACTGCCTTTGATCACATTTCATATTTTTCAATACTCAAAATATTGCCTTTTCTCTTTACACAGCTGTCAGTTTTTGCCCTGCCTCCAGATTGGCCCTTCCCTTGTGCAAAATCATCTAAAGCAGAAACCTTGTCTGACAACATACACAATAGTCTCTTGCCTTTCTGCTGTGATAGAGGAGGTTTCTTAGATAAACTCTTATTAAACCCAATGGAAATGATATAGGTGTTTCGGCTACAGATCCCAGAGCATTACCAGCACTGCTCAGGGCACATCAAGAGCTTCAGTCACTGACTCAGGTCAGTGTTTTCTCTTCTATGTATCTCATTCCTCTCCAGGCTACACTGAGACCTTCTCTACCATTTCATAGAAATCTGGAATCTCATTCCAGCTGTAGAATTCACAATGCATCCAATAATTCACTTCCCATAATTCATATTAGAAATACCTCATATTATAAATACCAGGGACAGAAATACCTCTGTCCCTGAGGCCCTTTCCTCTGATCCAATGACTCCTTCCAGAATCTCTACAGTTATCTCTTCCACTTCTCAACTTTACCCATTTTGGTTTTGATATATCATGGGTCAGCATAAGAAAGTAAATGGGAATTTGGGGGGAGTTTTGCAAAAGTCAAAGATAACACACAAAGGTTGGCAGATGACATAGAAAAATACTTAGCCCAAATTTTTCAATAAGATATTGTAAACATCTGTAATGGTAAAGCAATTTGAATTTAAAGACACCTTTTTGTATTGGCAAGGTAGCAGGTACTTAGCGCTTAGTAACTGATCAAGCCTCTGTTGGGGAAACGGAAGCTTTGAACTCCTGTCTCCTGTTACTAATGTAATAAGAAGAGGATGGCTGAAACAGGAAGCTAATGCTGTGTGTATATAAGGAAAAGCCCCCAAAAGGCACAGTCAGAATGTCTTGGGACCAGCATCTGGAAGCAGAGCAGCTACAGAAGAGAAATGAGAATCAAGAACTGAGACAGAATTTCCTGAGAACTTGTGGTGGCAGAGCTTCTTCTGAAGAGGAGGCCAGGAGGCCAGGAGTGCCCCCCCACGCCCTCCCACCCGCCCTCACTGGATAAGGTGATTCTGATTTTTGAACGAGCTGCAGAAGACTGAGGAAGCATGACTGGGATGCTAAGACTTTGTGGCTTGGTGGAGCCTTGAATTCCCAGAAACAGAAATTGTGAAGGATTTGAGATTGACTGGAACCTGTGAACTTCAGTGTGGAGCAGGACTTACACAGAGAGCAAGGAATTGGGAGCTGTCTGCCTTTGAATCCAGGTGACTGCTTGGTGGATTTGGGTTGGAGTTTCCTGCATTGAGTCAAGATGAAAAGACGTCTCTACGGGTACTGAGTAGTGATGGAATTGTAGTTTACTAGTGACCTAGGGGTGGAGGGTCTGTATATTTTCTAATGATTTTACTTAGTGATTAATGATACTTAGTAATTGATTGCTGAATAAGTGACTGAGTTGACTTAGTTTGCCCCATAAGTAGAAGACTTTGACTGTTGTCCTTTGAAATAATTGTTCTTTGTTCAAAGCTTTGTGGCTACTATGGCTACTGCGTGGCCATTTTAATGATAAGCTGTTGTGAATACTAGATTGTGATTTTCTGTGATAAGTTGTAACATTGTGAATGCTGTACCTTGATTTTCTGTGAATGGTTTGCTTTGATTTATTACTGAATAAATAGAATGTTCACTATACTGTGTAATCAGAACCTTAACAGCTATTCACAGTAGCATTCTTCTGCAAAGCTGCTTGTGCATGGCATTACAACACTCCATAAGAGAAAAAGAAAAATTCAGATTTTTTCTCTGGTACAAAGGGAAGGCCAAAAACTTTCACATGGATTTTTCATATCATGGAGGTGCCAGGCCCCGAACCCCCTTCATGTGGAAATGATAGCTATATTTAAAAGGGGCACCTTTGCCAGCCAGGACTCATTCCCCTCCAGGATTCACTCCATACTTCCTCTATCATACCCCCAAGCCAGGGACCCTCCTAGTACTCCCCCACCCCTTCCCCTTTTCAGTTTTCTTTTATTTATTCTCTTTCCCCATTAAAATGAAAGCTTCTTGAGGCAGGGACTTTTATCTCATATTTGTTTTCCAACATTTATTCAGTGCCTGGCATCTAGAAAGTAGTTTTAAAATGCTTGCTGACTGACTGATCTATGTCCCCGTGGAAAAAGAGTTTTACGTGAATCCTAAATTCAATCTCTAACTTAACTACTTATCCATGTGTGCTTGGGTAAGGGACATCCCATCTCTGAACCTGTTTCCTGCTCTGTAAGTCATAGTAATCTGCCAGGCCTACAGTATGGTGACCCTCAAATGGACTCATAGATAATACAGTACTTTAAGATTATCACTGATTCTCTGTATTGTTTTGTTTTTTGTTTTGGGGTTTTTTTTTGTTTTTTGTTTTTTTTTGCTTTTTGGAGGGCAGTTGGGGTTAAGTAACTTGCCCAAGGTCACACGGCTAGGTTTTTGTTTGTGTGTGCATTAAGTGTCTGAGGCCAGATCCGAACTCAGGTCCTTCTGACTCTAGGGCCAGCACTGTACTCACTGAGCCACCTAGCTGCCCCGATTCTCTGTATTGTTATAAGGGCATTCTGTATCAAGGCTATTTCAGATACATAAACAAGCCAGGAGGGGTAGTTCTGGGAGTCAGCTCCATAACTTATCCCATAAGCAGGGAGAAAAAAAAGGTGTATCTGAAAAATGGACATAATTATTTGTCATACTTGTTTTACTCACCTTTTAAAATTATATGATAAGTGACCTATGAAATATCATCCCACCCTTTAAGGACCAACTCAAACACCACCTCATCCTGGAAACCTTCCCTGATCACCCAAATTCCCTTAGACCTCAATGTGGCAATTTTGCCTGTACCCTTTAAATACATTTCTCATATTTTGTATTATAGTCACCTAAGCATAGGTTAAGAGAGACAGTCTGTCATAATGGGTAGAGTAAGGAAATCAGCCTCAGAATCAGGAAGATGACAGCACAAGTCTCAACTCTGATACATGCTGACTGATGGTGTGACCCTGAACAAGTCTCTTAATATCTCAATGCCCCCCCTCAGGAAATGTCTAAAATAATAAATTGCAGACTAATGACTATCTGCTTTAGAAGAAGGGTTTTCCTCACTGAGAACTCCTTATACCATGAACTATAAAACCAGGAGTTCTTAATATGGGATACATGGTCTTCAGACAGATTTCTGTAAATTTGGATGAGAAAAAAAATATGACTTCATTCTTACTAACCTCTAACTAAAATTTCCTTCAATTATTTAAGAATATTTTTTCTGAGAAGGATCCATAGGCTTCACCAGATGATCAAAAGGTCCATGACACAGAAACCCTGATGTAGACCAAAAGGGTATGTGCCATATATCTTTATCTCTTTACTAGTCTGTTAAGTACTACTACAGCAAGGATGGTGTCTTATTAAGATTTTGTTTACCTCCCAATTCTGAACATGGGGCTCTGCACACAATAGGTACTAATGTTTATTGAATTGTTATTTTAGATTTTTTTTAGCTGAAAAGGACCTAACAGATCATTCAAAACAAATTCCTCTTTTTGTTGATGAGTAAGACTTGCCTAATGTCATATAGCTAGCAAGTAGTATATTTAAACCCAGGTCTTAGGAAACCAAATGTTCTTTCCACTACATTGAACTGAATTTCAAGGGCTTTTTTTGGTGAAGGGGAGGGGTGGAGAAGTTGTTTTGTTTTGTTTCACCACAGAGATTTACACAAAAATATTTATGAGTTAATTTCACGACCTTTCAAAACACAATGGTCTTTGCCTAATGTAGATTTAGCTCTTAAAGACTCACCCACCTGTAATATGTTGCTGCACCAGTTGAAGACGGGGTGATGTGAGTAAAATTCAGAGCCTTTGGAATATGCATCCACACGATTCGAGTCATATGATTACTAGAACTTATGGGTGGAAGCGATGCTTAGAAATGGTCTGGTACAACCCCTTCATTTTATAGACGAGGAAACTAAGGCTCAGAGAAAAGAAGAAATTTATCCAGGGCAAAAACAAAGAAACAAACACACTGTCATGTGGTAGACGCAGGATTTGAGCCCAGGTTGTCAGAGCCTAGAGCTGATGTATTCTCAAGCTTCCTAAGAATGTCCTTATGGTTCCCCAAACAGATTTGGGGAAGGAGGACAAGAGAGAATGAAGGATGTAGGGAGCACAGCATCTGCTCCAAGCAGAGTTTTGTAACCTCAGCTAGGTTTTATAGTCATAATGCCTGTACTTGCTTACTCATGGAGTCCTTGCTGAAACATATAACAGGGTTTAGAAATGGAAGGGTCCTTAAAGACCATCTAAGCAAACCTCCTACTTTGTACATGGGAAATAGAGACCAGAGAGATCTTGTTTTGCTATAGAGTGCATAGAACTATAGTAACAGGCAGAAATATTATTTGAACAATAACCTCTGGCTCCAAATTCAGAGTCTTTTACACACTCTCAAGTTGCCTCACAGTTTTGTCATTAGGATCAAATGAGGTAATAGATAGGAATTTGCTTATGAAACTCTAACATATTCTAAACATGTGAGAGATCATTAAAAAGACAGTAAAATATAATGAAAAAAAAGCTTTAAACTTAGTTTCAAATATAGAGTCTTAGTTACTAGCTGTGTGACTCTGGGAATATCTCTTTCCATCTTGGAGTCTCAAATTCTTCCTCTGTATAATGAGAATAATGATGTCTGCATGATCAATCCCACAAGGCTCTTGTGAGAAAAACAATATATAAATTCAGTTCAAAAAATAAATATTATTTGTTGTCATTCAGTTATTTCAGTCAGGTCCAGCTCTTTGTAACTACATTTGGATTTTCTTGGAAAAAATACTGGAGTGTTTTGCCATCTCCTTCTCTAATTCATTTTACAGATGGGGAAATTGAGGCAAACAGGATTAAGGGACTTGTCCAGGGTCATACAGCTATTAAGTGTCTGAGGTCAGATTTTCACTAAGAAAGATGAGTCTTCCTTGACTCCTGGACTGACACTCTATCCACTGTACAACCACGTCTGCTATATGCAGGGTCTTTTGCTGGTGGGGAGGGGGGAGGAATAAGAAAAATGATGCAATCTTTTCCCTTTATAGTTTAGAGAAAGAAGTGAAATATTTTAAGAAATAACTTCATTACTTCCACAAATAGATTTTCCATTACCTATAGTCTCTTAGATCAGAGAGTCTCATGATACAAAAGGCCAGGTGTCTTTTGGGAGATCATAGAGGAAGAGAAATCAGAGACCATCTATCTAAACCCCATCATTTTATGTGATCCAATTATAGTAGATAATTTGCCCAAAGTCACATAGATAAGAATAATCAGTGTCAGGATTTGAATGCAGGTCCTCTGAGTCCCAAGCAAATATTGCTTCCATTGCACCATCCATTCTCACACTTGTGGTTCATAGCAGGAAACTTGAGCATGATCCTGAGATGAACTTCTTACTGTCTGATGTGAAATTCATAATATTAGAGACATGCCCTGTACATTGGAGATATCCTGGGCTTCAGTTGACTGGGATTATTAGTAAGAGAACTCAGTTCAAATCCTGGCTCTGCAACTCATTACACATACATTCCTGAGAAAGGAATTTTACCTCCTTGAGTCTCAGTTCCTCATCTAAAAAATGGAGGATTTTGTCTAGACGGCCTTGAAGGTCCCTTCTAGCTCTAAAGCCTATGATCTCATGGACTCTATTGCACTCAGTTTTCTTTTCTGCAAAATGAAAATGCCTTCCTCCAGAGTAACACAAACTATTACCAATCACTTGAAAAACCTTCAAAATTGAGAATAATCAGAAATGCAAATTAAAAGCACTCTGAGTTGCTAGTGAGTTTTACTGATTTATTTCTCTGTTTTTCATTCTTCATTACAAGGAAAGGTTCTCTGGGAAGGGGAAGAAGGAAGGTTCTATTTAACAGTTAAGATGATACAAAACACAAAGATACTTTTAAAAAACCTCCAAGGTTTTTTTGTTTGGAGGGGGAGGGGAGTAGCCTGTGATCTCATTGTAGGGAGCTTCCACCCTCTACCAATTTAGTTTAGTGATTGTTCTGTAATTTGGAGTCTTAGAGAGCACTAAAGAATTAAGTGATTTGCTGAGGGACACACTGATGGTACGTATCAGAGGGAGAGGAAGAACCCAGGCATTCCTAAATCCCAGGCCAGTTCACTAGCTAATATGTCACTGCAAAATAACTTTAGATCCTGCATAAGATCATAGCATCATTAGGTTTAGAGCCTTCAAGTCCATTGAAGCCCATCTACTATCTTCTGGATGAAGAATGTGATGCCAAAGAGGTTAAATGACTTGTTTAGGATCACACAGCTAGTAAGTGCCTGAGGCAACATTGGAGCTCATATAGTAAAATATGATAAAATTCAGTCTTGGAAAGCATACGGGAAAATAGGCATAGTAAATTACTTCTGGTATAGCTGTGAACTGATTTAATCATTTTGGAAAACAAGATGGAATTATACAATAAAAGTTACTGAAATATTCATTCCCTTTGGTCCAACAATCCCTACTTTGGGGCTTAAAATATATTGAGGTTAGTGACAGGGAAAAAAGAACCCATCTGTATAAAATATGTATATATAGATTCTTAACAGCACTATTTATAATAGCAACAACAAATGAGGAGAAAAAAACAACACCTAGAACTATGTTCAGATTGTGATACATGAATATATAATGGAATATCATTGTACTGTATGGAATGACACACATGGAAAACAAAAATAAATATAAGAAAGGTTATAAGAAGTGGTGTGGGGGGGAGGAAGCGAAATAACATTATACGCACTGACTGAAACTATGAGAATGAAGAAAACATCAAACAGTACAAAACTCATGTCTAGTACCATGGACAGCGACTTTACAATATTATATTATTCCAGGTCTTGGAGTCTTAATGACTACAGGTAAATGACAAGGATGTCCTTTCATGTCCAATCATTAACAACCAAATGGTTGTTCTTTTCCTTAATTGTTTTCATGGGGTTCTGTGATTGGTTTTCTTTAGAAATGTAGTTATCTCCTCTACATTGTGGGGGTTGGGGGCGCAGTGCCCCAGAGATCTGGAAAATATGAGGAAAAATTTTTGCCCTCCCTTCATACTAGAGAAGAATTCTGATTCTTTTCTTTTTTATGGGGTATTTATAGTATTAAAAGAAAAATATGTTAATATTATACTATACTATTTGCATATTTTATGTATGTCTGAATTTCTAAACTTTTTCTGTCATTTATTTACCTTCCAGTGTTATCTGTGGCTTCTGCAAAACTCCCTCAAAATTTGCTTTTAATTTCTTATGCTAACCTGTGATATATTGAAACCAATGGGGAAAGTTGCAATGTGGAAGGGATTACTGTTTTGGTTTTCATTTTTGAAAACCAAATTTGGTTATCTTGTCTTTGTCCATTATATACATGTTTAAATTCTTGTATCTACCAATGAAAATAAAGACAAAATAAAATATGCTAATAAAAACAAAAAGAGGCAGCTGAGTTACATAGTCTTCAAGGTTCTTCATAGGTCTAAAACCTCTCATTCCAGTTATTTCTTTGTCTAACTGTCATGCCTAAATATCTCTGTGTATCCCCTATAACATGAAGTACACTGCTAGGCACATGAATATTCCCTTAGGGAATGCCTTTTGATTAATGTATTAAGAATGCCCAAATTTTGGGGGCAGAGCCAAGATGGCGGAGTAGAAACAGCTCATCCAAGCCACTCTGCCCCCAGATTCCCTCCCAAACTATGTAAAAGGGGACTCTGAACAACTTCTGGAGCCCCAGCACCCACAGAATGACACAGAGAAGCTAACCTCCCGCTGAGGACAGCCCAGCAGCCCTGCAGGAAGGACCAGCGCAGCGGTCTGGGACCTGGCATCGCACAGAGCGCAGAGCGCAGGAGCCGAGCCGAGCCCAGGTCCGCATGAGCCGAGGTTTTAGCCCCAGGGCGGCAGGGCCAGCAGCCAGCCGGAGGAACCCCAGAACACCAGGAGCTGTGGCAACTGCAGAATTATCAACATAGACTTGCCTGGGACAAAGTAAGAGGTTAGTGTCCTATGGACTTTGGGACTGGTATTAGGAAATGCGTTGGCTCCCTCCCCTGGGGGCTAGAAGCCGCTGAGGACAAACGCCATTTTGTAGTTTTCAGAGGCAGCTCCCGCTCCCAGCCTGCAAATTTGTAGGGAGATCCAGCGATCAGTCTTGGGGGGGTAATCTCTCTTGCCTTAACCTCCCTGGATCTGGATTCTGATCTAGGGTGGAAGTCGTGGGTGGGTTTACAGCTTGCCAGAAACGGAAGTTGCCCCCCACATGTTCGGGACGAAAATTCCCCTATCTGGCCTTAAAGCCATAGTGTGGCAACAAGCCCAAAAGTCAAGTAATTAAGCGGCAACATGTCAAGGCAAAGGAAACAGAAAAATGCAACCCTAGACTCCTATTTTGGGGGCATAGAGCGGGAAAAGGACTGTGAGGTCAGAAGTCCTGCTCCAAAAGCCCCAGAGGAAAACATGAGTGGGTTGCAGGCCATAGAGGACCTTAAGAAGGACTTTAAAAATCAAATAAGAGAAGTGGAGGAAAAATTGGAAAGAGAAATGAGAAGGATGCAGGAAAAGTATGAAATGAGGGTCAACAGCCTGACTGAGGGAAACAACACCTTAAAAAATAGACTAACTCTTCAGAGGGCAAAATAGAGGTTGAAAGAATCCACAGATCACCTCCTGAAAAAGATCCCAAAAAGAAAACTCCCAGGAATATTATAGCCAGGTTCCAGAATCCCCAGATCAAGGAGAAAATACTTCAAGCAGCCAGGAAGAAACAATTTTAATATTGTGGAAACACAATCAGAATAGCCCAGGACCTGGCAGCTTCTACACTGAGGGATTGAAGGGCATGGAATACGATATTCCAGAGGGCAAAAGAGCTGGGAATGAACCCAAGGGTCACCTACCCAGCAAAGCTGAGTATTTTGTTTCAGGGGAAAATATGGTCATTCAGTGGAATAGAGGACTTTCAAGCATTCTTGAGGAAAAACCAGAATTGAATAGAAAATTTGACATCCAGACACAGGAAGGAAGAGATGCCTGAGAAGGTAATCGGGGAAGAGAGATCAAGGGGAACTTATCAAAGTTGAACTATTTACATTCCTATATGGAAAAGCAATAACTGTGACTGGTGATATCTTTCTCACTATGAAAATAATGGAAGAAGGGGGTGTGGTCATATGAATACATATGTGAATGTGTGTGTATATGGTTACAGTTATATATGGATAGAGGGCATAGGTTGAATTTGTTGGGAAGGAGAATACTCAAGGGATGAAATTATGAGGTGAGAGAGGAAAGTGGCAAGAGGAGATGGGGAGAGACAGGGTAGTATAAACTATCCCATGCAGAAGAAGTAAGGGGAAGTGGTTGCAAAAGAGGGGGAGAATAAGGAAGGCTAAAAAGGCAAAACCACATTCAAACTGAATTTGGTTCAGGGAGAAAATGACATACATACTAAATGGGATATCTCAACCTGTAGCAGGATAGGGGGAAGGGGGATGGGAGGAGGGATGATGGATGGGAGGGCATCCTTGGGGTGAGGGGAGGTTGGAAGTACCCACTATAAAAGAGGGACAGGATCATGTAGGGAATTGACTAGGTGGGGGGTGGGATGAGTGGGAGGGAATTATAAGCAGCCTTGTACAATATATCTACTATGATAATGTTTTGCATAGCTAGACATGTACAACATATACTGAATTACTTATCTCCCAAGAGGGAATGGGCAACAAGGGAGGAAGGAAATGGATCTGTAATTTGAGGTCATAACATTAAATGTTTCAAATATATATAAATACTATTATTAATACTCTTTTGCTTCTAATAGGGAGATAAGATGTGCAGGCATTGGGACACAAAGACTCACCTTCCTCTAATGGAAAATTCGATGGGGGTATGGGAGAAGGTATGGGAGAGAGCAGATTGGAGGAAGCGATATCGTGTGGGATTACTATTCTGGGAGGTTGGGTAGGGGAATAATGGGGGGAAAATGATTGTAACTCAAAATCTGGTGGAAATGAATGATGTAAAACAGAAGTTAATAAAGCATTTGTTTAAAAAAAAAGAATGCCCAAATTTTAACTCTACCTAAGAAATCTGCTTTCCTGATTATGCAAACATCAACATCCCCAAGAATGAGTATCAACCAATCAATCAACAAGCATTTATTAAGCTTGTTAGTTGTTGTCCTTCAGGACTGAAGAAGACCAAAATGAAGTCAAGGTACAGTGTGTGTCTGACTCTGGCTGATCAGACCAAGATGAGACCAGAAGGCACTACCACAGGCTGGGAATAAATAGCCCATAGGACCATTTGGAGTGGAGATATCTCTATTAAGCACCTACTATATGACACATATTCTGCAAGATGAGGGGGGATACAAGGACAAAAATGAAGGAGGGAAGGGAATAAGCATTTATATAGTGCCTACTATATTCCAGGCACTTTGCTCAGTGCTTTTTACAAATATTTTTTTCATATGATCCTCATAAAGATGCTGAGATGTGAGTACTGTTGCTATTTGAGGAAACTGAGGCAAACAGAAGATAAGTGACTGTCCCCAGATCACATAGGTAATAAGTGTCTGAGGTCAAATTTAAGTTCAGACCTTCCTAATTCCAAGTCCAATGTCCAATGCACCATATCCCCTAGCTGCCTCAGCCCCCCAAATGAAATAAATCTCTGCCCTTGAGAAGTCTGCATTCTATCAGAGAACAAGGAGTCCTTATATGCTCGAGGTATCTCAGGGTGTCTGGTAGAATTTGACTTGTTCTACCTGCCTTTTTTAATTTGCCTGGAGAAATCTTAAAGATAAAGTTGACCTTTCACCACCCTTGTCTCTCACTCAGACTTAAAATACTTTTTCTTCTCCCCTATGATGTGTTTATCATATATCTGTGTATCATTCAGCCAACATCTTCTTATGTTTTTACTTTGTGCATAACTGCGTTAGGTACAAGACTACTTGAAGTATGATTTCTGTCCTCCTGGAACTTACAGACTTTTGGGTGAATGTGACAGAAATACAGATAACTCTAACACATGATATTAAATAACAATAATAAGAATTCATTAAGAATCTGCTATATATAGAAAACTCTAGTAAATGAGGGGATACAAAATTTAGATGAGGCACAATCACTGCTCTCATGAAGGTTATAGTCCAGTAGGGAGATAGCACACATATATTACTACTACTACTACTACTCCTACTACTACTACTACTACTACTACTACTACTACTACTACTACTACTACTACTAATAATAATAATAATAATAATAACAGCACAACAGTTAATATTTTATAGCATTTTAAGGTTCACAAGCTAGTTTAAAATATTATCTCATTTATCCTCATAACCACTGTGGAAGGTAGGTGCCATTTCACAAAAGAAGGAAATTGAAGCAGATGAAGGTTAACTGACATACTCAGCATGACACAAGTGTCTGAGGCCAGATATAAACTATGGTCTTCCTGACTTTATTCTCTGCTCTGCCTACCTACTGATAAACCTGCAACCTGTGCATCATTTGGGGTTCTTTTTTCCAATAATCAGATTCAGCCTTGAGGGTTTGAGGGCTTTCTCATGAAAATAATCCATATGCCTCCTGCTTGGCCCTTCCTAGGCCTCAGGTCTTAGGACCATCTGAGTTTGGCTTATTTTTAGCTTACTTGGTTATCTCATCAACTCCTATGGGTTCAATTATCATCTCTCTACTTATAATTCTAATAAATAGATAGATAGATAGATAGATAGATAGATAGATAGATAGGCAGGCACTAGACTGTCATGAGCACTCATTCTCTATCACCAACCAACTGCCTATTGGGAAATGCTAACTTGATGTTCCATGGGCATCTCGAATCCAACATGACCAAAACAGAACTCAATATCTTTTCCCTCAATCCCACCCTATACCTTCACTGTAACTACTGGAGGTACCCCTATCCTAGTCACTGAGATCTGCAACCTCAGTGTCCTTTTCAACTCCACACTTTCCGTGTATCATTCTACATATCCAAGTTGCCAAATCATGTTGCTTCTTCTTTATCAACCTTTATCCATGTCCTTTTCTCCACTCAACAGCCATCTCCCTGGTTCAAGCTTTCTTCATCTATCACCTGACTATTGCAATAATAATCACTTTGCTAATTAATCTCCTAGCCTCGTGTGGGAGAGATACTCTCCCCCTTCCAACCCACCCCCCATGACAGAGCATCTAAAGTGATTTTCCTAAGTCTGACCATGTCATTCCATCCATTCCTAAGTCACCTCAGTGCCCTTGCCTCTAGGGACAACTGTAAACTCCCTTATTTGGTGTTTTTAGCTCTTCCATATACTTCTTTCCACATACTCTACAATCCAGCCATACTGTTCTATTCATTGTTTCTCACACATGAAACTCTACTTCCTGTCTTTTCTGCCTGAAATGTGCTCACTTCTCACCTCTACTTCTGAGAATTTATAACCCTCATTAAGACTCAGCTCAACTAGCATCCTCCCGTCTATGGTTACCTTCCAACTACTTCATATGTATCTTTCACATACCAAGGGCATTGAGGTGGTGCAGTGGGTTTGGAGTCAGAAAGACTTGGATTCAAATATGACCTCAGACACTTATTAGCTGTATGATCTTGGGTAAGTCACTTAACTTCTGTCTCAATTTATCCAACTGTAAAATAGGGATAATAATCACAACTTCTTCATAGTGCTGTTGTGAGAGTGAAATGAAATAATTTTTGGAAGGTATGCATAGTGACTAGCATAGAGGAGGTGCTTAATATATGTTTGTCTTCTTCATATACATTATTGTCTCTATATCATTAGAATGAAAGGTCCTTGAAGACACACTCTGTTTTTGCTTTATCACTGTTTCCCCAGCAATTAGTATAGTATCTGGTGCATAATAAGGGCTTAATACATGTTTTCAAATGGAGAGGAGGAAGGGAGAAAGGGATTTGTGGAGCTAGGAGAGCATTATGGATTTTTTAATACATGTCATTTTATGCAGGGGCCTGTGACCTCTGTGAGAGTAGGGATTGCATCCTATACAAATTTCATTTCTCTTCCAGTGCTTAGCACAGGGCTCTGCACACAGTTGGTACTCAATCAATGATTCCTAAATGGAATGTTTTGCACACACCAAACCCAGGCAGGAAGGCTATGTGAATGAAACTCCAGTTAGTGAAGATCCCAAATGCTTTTACCTATCGTACTATAACAAGCTGCTTGTGGTTTAAAAAAAATCCATTCATGCGATAAATACTTACAAGAGGATTACAATTTTACAAAGGATGCTGGGCTTTTATTCACTGCTTTCTTTTCTCTCTGCAGCAGCTGGATTGAGGACTCCTGAAAGCTTTGAGATGAGCCATTTTCTGCTAAATACAAAGGATTTCCCTGTGACCCACTGCCCCTCATGCACAGAAACTAAAGCAGATTTCTCTTCTCCTCTCCAGGCTGGACTAACTGATTCTTCTGGACAAATTTGTGTCCATGGACAGCCTGGGATCATACTGTGAAGGCTCTTAAATGAATTTTCAATGCCTATTGCCTACTTCCCTGGTACCTTCTTCATGGCCCTGTGTCCCAGGTATGTCCCTGACCTACTGGCCTTCCCTTGGTTGGGAAAAAAATACATTTACAACATGAAGAGAATGACAAAATCCTAGAGCTGGAAAGGACCTCAAAGGGCTTGTAATCAAGCATATAGTCCCCACATAAATGGTTTTCCAGCTTCCATTACTGGAAGATCTCCAGTGACAGGGGACTCATTACCTCTCTAGATAGTTCATACTGTTAGGAAATTTATCTCACATCAAGTCTCTTGTTTTGTTTTGCTTTCTTATTGTCTTGGGTTTTCTAAGCACATAATCACGCCCTCTACAAGAAGATATATTTAAACTTTATGACTTATTGCTTTTGCTGGTAGGTACTAGATGTGTTACGTGGTCGTGTCCCTTAACTTTTCCATGCCCAAGATAATTCTCCAGGGGTAAACATTGCAGAATACTTGTCAATCAGAATCAGTAGAGGGAAATTCTACCCTAGGAATTCCCTCCACCAACAAAATAACAGGTCCAGACCAAAAAAAAGTAAAGAAAAAAACTGCTCACATTTTTAGGACTGCAGAAATAGGATCATAGACCTAAAATTAGAGGTCACCTAGTCCAGCATCTTCTCTTTACAGAAGAAGAAACTAAGACCCAAATAGGTGATGTCCCAGGTCACCCACGAAATAAGTAGAAGACCTCGTCTTCCTGAGACTCCAAGTTTGGCAGTTTTTCTACAACGCCACATTGTCTCATAAAAATGGTGAATGGACAGGCCAGTTGCACAATAGATATTCTGTTTTAGTGGAGATGCTTCATATTTCTAAATTATATATAATGTTAGCTCATGACTTAGAATATGCATTTTTATCACAATAAGGAAATATCATTTTAGGTCTATTTGTAATGTTTTTAATCTAAATTAATGTTGTCTTTTATTGAAGGCTTTCTCTGAGTCTAATGATATGATCATGTAGTCTTTACTTTTTCTCTTGTTAACATGATTTATTACATTGATTGTGTTCCTGGTATTAAACCTTCCTACATTCTAGTTATAAATCCTACTCTGTCATGATGGATAATTTTTTTATGTACTGCTGTATTCTATTTGTGAGTACTGCGTTTAATATTTTACATCAATATTCATTACTGATACTGTTTCTCAGCTTTGCCTTTGTTTTGTCGAGAGATCAAAACTATATTTGCCTTATTAGCAGGAATTGGGGGGCCTTCCAAATTTCCTTTGGTTTGGAAATAATATATATGATATGGTCTTTTAAAAAATGTTTGAGGCTATGGTATCCTTTCCCACTCATCCTCCATGACTACACATACCTTTCCTTAACTAACTTTGGTACTCTATTCAGCCATGCTCTGGGATCCCTGACTCATCCCCCTCATCCCACCTCTTCTCATTTATGGAGAATGAGGTTAAGAATGCCATTGTGAGACTTAGGGGTGTGGAGGGGATCACACAGTAGCCTGAGGTGCAAAAGGACAATTTCTCTGCCTTAATCTGCACGGATTTTAGATTAGCTAGAGAGGCAGTGCAGAGGACTAGGTTTCTAGATCAATTTTATAGTCAGTCACATGCCTCCCTTTCTTTTTGGAGCTCCCTTATTTGACAAAGCACCCAGGATGTGGAAATGCTGTTTCCAGAACAAGCATTGCTCTAAGCGGCTGTAGTTGGGTGGATGAGGGAAGAATTTAGCAAGGCCCCAGAGTAAAGCATAAGACAATGTGAAGTCTCCTGATCTGGTATATGTACTGCACCCTCCAGATCTCCAGGGCCTCATCTTCAACCCTGTCTCCCACTTGTACTTTCCTGTTGCTTTCTTATGTGGGAGAATAGACTTATTCGGGTGATACAGGTCAGCTGGGTACAGACAAACATACCCACAAAGTTCCATCACTGGACACATAAGCAGAGGAAAGATGGGATCCTCAGCTTTGAGAACTACTCTGCATTATGTGTACTGGCTTCCATTTCTTGCTACTGGACACAGCTACCCAGCTTTGGTAATTTACTCAACAGTATCTGCAGACTAGAGGCACCTTGATGGTTCAGTGGATAGAGCACTGGGCCTGGAGTCAGGAGGATCTGAGTTCAAATCTGGCCTCAGACACTTACTAGCTGTGTAACCCTGGGCAAGTCACTTAACTTCTGCTTGCTTTAATTCACTGGAGAAGGAAATGACAAAGCAGTTCAGTATCTTTGTCAAGAGAAACCCCATGGATAGTATGGTCCATAGGGTAATAAAGAGTGATACATGACTGAATAGTGTGCAGACTGCCCAGAGCAGGAGCATGGACCTGGTTGAGATTCTGTCCTTCCTCTTCCATTTCAGTTTCTCTACATTCAGCAAACATTACTCTGTGAAGGGCATGAGTGATTCCCTGCTCAATCTCTCCATGAGTTTGGTTTGGTATGCTAAAGGAAGAGAAATCCTCCATAATACTATCTCATTCTCTTGACAATGAATTTCTCATCAGGTGACACTCATGTTGGAGCAACTATTCATGAGCCAGGCTTCATTACAGAAAGCAGAGACCAGCTGTATGCTTCCCCTGAGTTAGAACTTCAGTTGACACTCATTGTTCTCTGCTCTGAGATACACTATCCCCAACTAGGTAGTAGCCCAAAGGTCATTCAGGAAAGTGTGCAGGAAGCCATTGGTAGTGGTGCCATAGATGCTGAAACAGCCTCCAGTACTGCTCCACATGATCTCCCCTCAGATCTGACTTTGGGGGTTGGAGAGAGATCAGCCTTAATTCTCTGAGGGTATTCTATACAACTAGTCCCTATGCCCATTGGACTTTGAGCTACTGATATCATATGCCTAAGAACTGGGTATGCTGACCTTTGACAATCTACTCAAATGACTTACAATGATGACTCCAGCAGGCCACAGTGGTGCCAAGAGGGTTTGAAAGAGGCAGAAAAGCACAGACCTTGAAAAAGCTGTAGGGACTGCAAAGAAGAGTCTCATACTCCAAAGACAAGAAAGATCCATACACCCAGAGAAAGAGATGATGGAGACATCCCACAAACAGTACAGGAGATGCAGTCTGGCAATCCCCAGAGGTGGGAATTGTATTTCCCCAGGTGTCTGTCAATGAAGAAATAGGTATAGTCTTGTTCCTATCTTTACTTCCCAGGTTACTGGACCACAACATGACTTACAGAATTCTCTAGTGTAGTATTATTTATGTAAGAACCTTTCACAGTTAATAAAGTTGCAAAGTGAAAAAAAAGATGGTAGATTCATTGGTGTGGAATTCACCTTGATAGAATTTCATATTTCTGTTCAGGGCACCACCAGCCTTCTAGTTGCCTAGGTTCACACCATAGACTCGCCTTTGACTGTTTCATTTTCCTCTCCTCTTACCCAATTTGTTGCCAAGTCTTGTGAATTCTACCTCCACAACATCTCTCATCTTTTCTCTTTTGCCCAATTATGCCATGCAACCCTAGCTAAATCTCTCACAACTTCTTGCTTTCACTATTGCAAGAGCAACTTAATTGGACTCTGCTTTCAGTTTTTCTCCCTGTACAGTCCATCCTCCAACCAAGCCTCAAAATTATAAAGATTAAGCTTGGCTGCAAAGTAAAACTACGAGAAGTTAATTCTCCACCCTTCTTTGCAGAGATAGGGACTATGAATATGGGGTACTGCTTATAGCATTAGACTTTCTAGGTATTTTGACTGGTTTTGCTGATTTTTGTTTCTTTTGCCACTTTTTTACTTTCTTAATCAATCAAACATTTATTAAGAGCCTACTATGTGCCAGTCAGTGTGCTAAGTGATAGGGAAAGCAATAGCTCTCTGGAAGAAGGAGGCAATGATTTATTAGGAAATACGGGTGATATAAACACAACTATCACTAAAGATGAAAAGAATAAAATAAATCGCTCCACAGTCTAAATCTAACTTCTCTTTCCAGAAGTATTTCACGTTACTCCTTTTCACAAACCCACATTCCATAGAATTGTCTTACTTGCTGCTCCTCAAAGTCATCTCATATCCTGCCTTTGCAAAAGTTGCCCATAATCCTTGGGCCAAGCCCTCTTTTTGTCTCTGCTTCTTAGAATCTTTAACTCTGCATATGACTTATCTTAAATCTTACCTGCTTGGAGATGTCTTTTCTGATTTCCCCAGGTCATTAGAGCTCTCTCCTTCAAATGATCTTTTATTTCTTTGTGTGCTTCTAATCTTCCCCCCTCCCTCACCAGAATATAATCACCCTGAGGTCAAGGACTATTTTTATTTTTGTCTTTGTATCCCTGGTGCTTAGCACAATGCTTTCTTTGCATGTAGTAAACACTATATATGTTCACAGAATTGAACTGTGAATTTATCAGGGTCTAATGACTTTTTTGCAGGACAGTTCTTTAATGTCCTATGTTATTTCTCCTTGTTGTTTTGGTAACACACACACACACACACACACACATACACACACACACACACAGTTAATGGAGCACCACCTGAAAACCGTAACATCTTATGCTACCTCTGACATGTACTGTCACAAATATACCCTGGGTTGTCACTTAACTTCTCAGTTATCTATACATCATTCTCTAAAATTATGTCAGAAAAAATAAATTTTTGTTAATTAAAAATTAACAATAACACTAACATTTAAAAAACTATAAATTATGAAGAGCGCTGATCCAGATTGATAATTTTCTTATCAAGGAATTCCCCACACCAGAGAAATCACAAGCTCTCCTGTGTATTTTGTGGAGCAGAGCTGGAAGGAACCCAGAGGTCATCTACTTCAGTCTCATTTTATAGTTTAGGGAATTGTCACACATAGAAGTCAAATAAATTTTTGGGTTTTGCTTTTTGTTTTGTTTTGTTTTGCTTTGCTTTTTGGAGGGCAATTGGGGTTAAGTGACCTGCCCAAGGTCATATGACTAGTTTTTGTGTTAAGTATCTGAGGCTGAATTTGAACTTAGGTCCTCCTGACTCCAGGGCGGGTGCTCTATTCACTGTGCCACCTACCCAACCCGAAGTCAAATAATTTATCCAAAGTCTAACAGATAGCAAAGAATGGGGCTAGCATTTGGACTTAGTTCCTTTGGCTCCAAATGCAATGCTTTTTCCATTACATCACTCATCATAGAATTATGTGTAACAATCTCTGATTGTTTTCTTGATTTCTTTTGCCTTCATTATGATGTTTTAAGTCTGAATGGTAAAGTGAAAAGAACTCAGGATTATAAACTTCCTATCTGACCTCAGGTAAGTTGCTTAAATTCTCTATATATCAATTTGAACATCTTTAAAATAAGAGTTGGATTAGATGGCTTCTCCTTTCCTTTCAAGTTCAAATATACCATTCTATAATCTCCTTTTTCCTTTTTCTCATTTGGGTGATTTGAGTTGGTCTCTTTAAAAAAAACAGATTTGTTTATTATTTGCTAATTTATTTTTTCTTATTTTTAGTATATTAATCTCTGCTCAGCTCTTTCTTTCTTCATTCTATTGGTATATGCATGCCTTTGTTCTTTTTCTAAGAGATCTGTTTTAAAAGCCGGCAATGTAAGTTTCTTTTTCTTACTGGCATAAGCATTCAGACTATTATATTGCTTCTTAATACTGCTTTAGCTGCATCCCATAGATTTTGATATGCAGAATATATTGTCATTATCTTTGATGTAATCTATGATTGTTTTTATAATTTCCTCTTTTACTCAGATATTACTTAATAAATCATTTTTAGTTTCCATGTGGGCCTACAGTTTTTATTCATTATAAGATTATTTACTGTTAACTTTGTTCTATTGTGATCCATAAATGTAGTATATAAAATCTCTGCCTTCATCTTCCTTGTCACCCAGCATGTGAACAATACACAGTCTGTGTGTATTTGAAAAAGGGAAAGGTTATTTGTTTTCTCTGTTGAGCTTTGTCTGTTTATCTACTAGATCAATCTCTGTAGTTTCTTTGTTATTTATCTTTTTTCTTGGATTTATCAAATTCAGATAATGGGATGTTAAAATCTCCCATCATTATTGATTTTACTACTTTTTATAAGACTATCAGCTTTTCATTTTCAAATTTTATTGAGACATTATTAAATGTATATGTATATAGTGAGCATAATAAAATGTTTTTATCCCCTAGAACCCAGAAATGTTAGGAGAGCGCTTAGCTGTTCCTTGGTCCCATCTCCTACCATGGAACTCAGTGGAGCAACCACAGCTAATTTAAATGATATCACCTAGTTGTCTCCAGAGAAATTCACAGGTTATATCACTTTTGGGGCAGGGAGAGGATTAATGGAAAATCTTCAGAGTTGACTCATGGAATATGTTGACATATTTTGTGGTAAGTGACATAACACAGAAGACTATAAAATTTATTCTCACTTAACTTAGTCTGGAAGAAAAGACCCACTTAGAAAATGAGAGAGGCAGGGTATTTCAAGCTTATGGGCAAGTTTTCATGAGACCAGGGGTTGGCAGGAGAAATTCAGATCAGGGTTCTTGTTCAATACCATATAAGAGCTGACAGTAGCAGCCAAGCCATTCAGTTCAAGACAAGGGAGTTCAGAAATATCTCCCACAGGTATAGGATGGGTCTTCAAGGAGAGGGTCCACATGAGGATCAGCAGTCCTGGCTCTGCATTGTCAACAAGGGAGGCAGGTGCTACCTGCTGAAACTTTTAGAGAATTGCAGGAAGAATGATAAGAGATACTTCCCTCTGACAGCTACAGGAAGAATTGTTCTTTCCCTAATGGGCAGAGAGAGCAGGAGAGGGAACAATGACCAAGAGTCAGTCCTCTACCTTCTCAGCCTATGTACTGCATCTGATAATGATCACCACTTTCTTCACCTGAATTCTCTTTTCTTTCTGAGTTCTTATAGCACTCTCCTGTCCTGGTTCATTTCCAACCCATTGAACTGCTCCTCCTCAGTGCCCTTTGTTGGTTCATCATTCATATCATGCCCCCTAATTATGGGGGGTGCTCCCCAAGATCCTATCCTAGGCCCTCTTCTCTCTCTACATTCTCCTTTTCTTGGAAATCTCATCAACTTCTATGGGTTTAATTCTCTTCTCTATGCAGGTACCTTACAGACCTCAATATCTATTCCTAGTCTTTTCCCTGAGCTTCAATTCCACATCACCAATTATCTATTGAACATTTGAAAATGGATGTCCTAAAGACATATCAATTCAAATTAACTCATTATCTTTGCTACCAAACTCCCCTATTTCTATTGAATGTACCACCATTCTTCTGGTCTCCCAGTCTTTTGATGTCCTAAAGTTCACTTTTCCTTACCCCACATATACAATCAGTTGCCAAATCTTGTCATTTCTACCTTGATAGCATCTCTCAAACCTTATACCTTCTCACTATACCCACAGTAACCACCTTAGCTCAGACTCTCTTAACCTCTTGTATAATATTTTTTTTAGATTGGGTCATCCTATCTCATCCAAGCTATTCATGTAGCAGTCATTTACAGACCTGATACCACTGTTGATCATCATGGAAGCTTTGATCCATTCTGCTTCCAATCTAGACTATTTCTCTCTTCCTTAGACAGCCAGATAGCCCTCACTTCCCACAGATTCATAGTATTTATGTTGGCCCTGGTGTGGATGCTTGATCAGTTTTAATCTTAGTAGCTCAGAACTCTCAAACTCAATGGATCCACCAACCTCAGCCTCCCCACTAGCAGAGACTAGAGATGGGCATTCCTGTTCCTGCATCATTTAAATTTTGTGCATCAGCTTCTTAACTAGTCTCCTTGACTCACATCTCTCCACCCCAATCCATCCTCCAAAGAGCTGTTAAAGCGATTTTCCTTAAGCAAAGATCTGACTGTCAGTCCCCTATTCAGAAACTCTAACATCTCCCCCAATGTCTCTAGAATAAAGTATAACCTCTATTTAGTTTTTAAAGCATTTAACAATCTAGCCTCAACATACTTTCCAGCCTCCTTGCACATCACTACTCCTGCCACACTCTGCAGTTCCACAAATTGTCCTCTCTGCTCTTCACACATAGCTCAGCTTCTCCCTTCTATCAGGGGTGGGGAACCTGCAGCTTCAAGATCACATGTGGCCCTCTAGGTCCTCCAGTGTGCCCTTTGACAAAATCTGAACTTCACTGAGGACCTAGAGGGTTACATGTGGCCTCAAGGCCACAGGTTCTCCATTCCTGGGACTATCCCCTCTGTTTGGAATATACTTCCTCCTCACTTTCATCTCAAAGAATTCCTCTCTTGCCTCAAAATGAAACTCAAGCAAGTATAACTTTCTAAATGAGACCCTCCTTGGTCACCTAAATTGCTAGAGCCCTCCTTCTCAGACTACCGTGTATTTAAAGGGTTGGGTTTTTGTTTGTTTTTTTTTTTCTCTATATTTATTCTGTATATACTTATATACTATTTGTCTCTCCCATTGGGACACAGGCTCCTTAATTGGAGGGATTCTTTCACTGATTATATTTTTATCCCCAGTGTCTAGCACAGTGATTGGCCCATAGTAGTTTTTAATAAATGCTTGTTGATTGATTGGAATAGTGATCACCAGTGCAACCCGCTGAGGCTATGAAGAACATCCAAAAGATTGGGAACTAACAAATTACACAAGTGACATCTGATGAAAGCTGTAACTTTATTTTTCATGGACTCAGTTTGTTTTATTCCATCTGTAAATAAATCTTTTTACTTTGTTTGGGACTTGTGAAAAACATGCTTGCAAGGAACCTTGTTCCAAGAAATTGGGCAGCCTTAGCTTGTGAAATTTAAGTGGGAAGCTCGGTGATGAGGTGATTAGAGTACCAGGTCAAGAAGACTTATTTTCCTGAGTTCAAATCTGACCTCAGATATTTATTTGCTGTGTGATCCTGGTCAAGTCACTTAACCCAGTTTGCCTTAGTTCTTCATCTCTAAAATGATCTGGAGAGGGAAATGGCAAACCACTCCAGTATCTTTTTCAAGAAGAACCGAAATGAGGCCATAAAGAGTCAGACAGAACTGAACAACAAAGATTGTGAAATGGCTATAGTTGTCTGAATCCAAAATGCAAAGATCCAGAAAAGAGGAAAGTCTCCAACATATACTCAGACTGATTGCATCTTGTCAAAACCTCTGTCACTAGAGTTACATATATTTGAAACTGAGGCAGCTAGATTGAGTACTGGACCTTGAGTTAAGAAGAGCTTGAGACTCTGAGAAAGGTCTCATGAGTCACAAATAA
The DNA here is from genome assembly GCA_011680675.1 of Gymnobelideus leadbeateri. Lineage (NCBI taxonomy): Eukaryota > Metazoa > Chordata > Mammalia > Diprotodontia > Petauridae > Gymnobelideus > Gymnobelideus leadbeateri. The sequence continues at coordinate 88,448 of WOXC01000985.1, forward strand.
TGTGACCTTGAGCAAGTCACTTAACCTCTGTCTGCTCCAGTTTCCTCAACTCTAAAATAAGGATAATAATAGCATCTACTTCTCAGGTTGTTGTAATAATCATATGGTAGGTGTTTAATAAATGTTTACTCACTCACTCCCTCTCCTATGAAGTAATAAACATTTATTGTGTCTACTATGTGCCAAATACTGCTAAACACTGGGAATACAAAATGAAACAAAAGACAGTTCCTGTCCTCAAGGGGCTTCCAATCAAAAAGAACACTTTTAGTCTAATGTAATGTTCTTGTTTTTCTCTCTAAATAGTGTATGGCCTGAATTTAGTGTGTTTCTGGTTCTTTTTTTGTGCTTTAGTGGTAATGACATACATTTAATTTCTTTTCTTTTATTCTTCTCTTGTTTCTCTAAAATAATATTTTATTTTTTCCAGTCACATGTAAAGATAATTGTCAATATTCATTTTTTTTCATGATTTAATATAAATTTAATGTGGATTTATTTTTTATTAAACAAATGCTTTATTAACTTCTGTTTTACATCATTCATTTCCACCAGATTTTGAGTTACAATAATTTTCCCCCCATTATTCCCCTACCCAACCTCCAAGAATAGTAGTCCCACTAGATATCGCTTCCTCCAATCTGCTCCCTCCCATACCTTCTCCCATACCTTCTTTGACTTTTCCATTAGAGGAAGGTGAATCTTTGTGTCCCAATGCCTGCACATCTTGTCTCCCAATTATAAGCAAAAGAGTATTAATAATAGTATTTATATATATTTGAAACATTTAATGTTAAGACCTCGAATTTCAGATCCATTTCCTTCCTCCCTTGTCACACATTCCCTCTGGGGAAATAAGTAATTCAGTATATGTTGTACATGTCTAGCTATGCAAAACATTATTATAGTAGATATATTGTACAGGGCTGCTTATAATTCCCTCCTACTCATCTCACCCCCCACCTGGTCCATTCCCTACATGATCCTGTCCCTCTTCTATAGTGGGTACTTCCAACCTCCCCTCCCCCCAAGGATGCCCTCCTCTCATCCCCCTTCCCCCTATTCTGCTGCAGGTTGAGATATCCCATTTAGTATGTATGTCATTCTCTCCCTGAACCAAATTCAATGAGAATGTGGTTTTGCCTTTTTTGCCTTCCTATTCTCCTCCTCCCTTGCAACCACTTCCCCTTGCTTCTTCTACACGAGATAGTTTACCCTACCCTGTCTCTCCCCATCTCCTCTTGCCACTTTCCTCTCTCACCTCATAATTTCATCCCTTGAGTATTCTCCCTTCCCAACAAATTCAACCTATGCCCTTTATCCATATATAACTGTAACCATATACACACACATTCACATATGTATTCATATGACCACACATCCTTCTTCAATTATTTTCATAGTGAGAAAGGTATCATCAGTCACAGTTATTACTTTTCCATATAGGAATGTAAATAGTTCAACTTTGATAAGTTCCTTTTGATTTCTTTTCCCTGACTACCTTCTCAGGCATCTCTTCCTTCTTGTGTCTGGATGTCAAATTTTCTATTCAATTCCGGTTTTTTCCTCAAGAATGCTTGAAAGTCCTCTATTCCACTGAATGACCATATTTTCCCCTGAAACAAAATACTCAGTTTTGCTGGGTAGGTGACCCATGGGTTCATTCCCAGTTCTTTTGCCCACTGGAATATCATATTCCATGCCCTTCGATCCCTCAGTGTAGAAGCCACCAGGTCCTGGGCTATTCGGATTGTGTTTCCACAATATTGAAATTGTTTCTTCCTGGCTGCTTGTAGTATTTTCTCCTTGATCTGGGGATTCTGGAACCTGGCTATAATATTCCTGGGAGTTTTCTTTTTTGGATCTTTTTCAGGAGGTGTTTGGTGGATTCTTTCAAACTCATTTTGCCCTCTGGATCTAAAACATCAGGGCAATTTTCCTTGAGAATTTTTTTTTTTTTTTTTTTTAAGCAATTGGGGTTAAGTAACTTGCTCAAGGTTACACGGCTAGTCATTTGATTTATGCGTGGGTGCTCATTTTCTGAGGCCGGATCTGATCTCGAGTCATCCAAACTCCGAGGCCGGCGCTCTTACTCACTGCGCCACCTAGCCGCCCCTTTGGGCAATTGGGGTTAAGTAACTTGCCCAAGGTTACACGGCTAGGTTTTTGTTTGTGCGGATTAAGTGTCGGAGGCCGGCTCCGAACTCAGGTCCTTCTGATTCCAGGGCCGACGCTCTATTCACTGCGCCACCTAGCCGCCCCGAGAATTTCTTGAAGGGTGATTTCTAGGTCCTTTCTTTGATCATGGCTTTCAGGTAATCCAAAAATTTTTTAATTGTCTCTCCTGGATCTATTTTCCAGGTCAGTGGTTTTTCCCATGAGATATTTTACATTGCCTTCTAATCTTTCGTTTGTTTGGATCTGCTTAACAGCATCTTGATTTCTCATAAAGTCATTAGCTTCCATTTGCTCCAGTCTAACTCTGAAGGAATGAATCTCCTCAGTGAACTTTTGAGATTCTTTTTCCATCTAGCAAATTCGACTTTTTAAGGCATTCTTCTCCTCATTGCCCTTTTGGGCCTCCTTTGCCATTTGAGTTAGTCTATTTTTTAAGGTGTTTTTTTCCTCAGTCAGGCTGTTGACCCTCATTTCATACTTTTCCTGCATCCTTCTCATATCTCTTCCCAATTTTTCCTCCACTTCTCTTATTTGATTTTAAAGTCCTTCTTAAGGTCCTCTATGGCCTGCAACCCGCTCATGTTTTCCCCTGGGGCTTTTGGAGCAGGACTTCTGACCTCACAGTCCTTTTCCCGCTCTATGCCCCCAAAATAGGAGTCCAGGGTTGCATTTTTCTGTTTCCTTTGCCTTGGCATGTTGCCACTTAATTACTTGACTTTTGGGTTTGTTGCCTCACTATGGCTTTAAGGCCAGATAGAGGAATTTTCGTCCCGAACGTGTCGGGGCAACTTCCGTTTCTGGCAAGCTGTAAACCCACCCACAACTTCCACCCCAGATCACAATCCAGATTCAGGGAGGTTATAGCAAGAGCGATTACCCCCCCCCCCAAGACTGATTGCTGGATCTCCCTACAGTTAGCATGCAGGCCAGGAGCTGGAGCTGCCTCTGAAAACTCCAAAATGGCGTGTCTCCTCAGAGGCTTCTAGCCCCCAGGGGAGGGAGCCGACGCATTCCCCAAATGCTGGTCCCAAAGTCCATAGGACACTAACCTCTTACTTTGTCCTAGGCATGTCTATGTTGATAATTCTGGAGTCTCCACAGCTGCTGGTGTTCTGGGGTCTCTCCAGCTGGCTGCTGGCCCTGCCGCCCTGGGGCTAAAACCTCGGCGCTCGGCTAGGCTCCCTGCACTCTGCGTGCTGCGCGCTGCCGGCTCCCAGACCGCTGTGCTGGTCCTTCCTGTGGGGCTGCTGGACTGTCCTCAGAGGGAGGTTAGCTTCTCTGTGTCGTTCTGTGGGTGCTGGGGCCCCAGAAGTTGTTCAGAGTCCCCTTTTACATAGTTTGGGGGGAATCTGGAGGCAGAGTGGCTTGGATGAGCTGTTTCTACTCCACCATCTTGGCTCCGCCTTCTCTACTGCATATAATTTTTATTGCATCATGATCTGAGAATGGTGCACTTAAGATTTCTACCTTTCTGCACTGGATTGTGAAGTTTTTATGCCCTAGTACATGGTCTATTTTTGAGTATGTACCATACACTGCTTAGAAGAAAGTAAATTCCTTTTTATCCCCATTCAGTTTTCTACAGAGATCCATCATATCTAGTCTCTCTAAGATTCTATTCACCTCCTTAACTTCTTTCTTGTTTATTTTGAGGTTAGATTTATCAACTTCAGAGAGGGGAAGATTAAGATCCCCCACTAGTATAGTTTTGCTATCTATTTCTTCCTCTAATTCCTTTAACTTCTCCTCTAGGAATTTATATGCTATACCACTTGGTGCATATGTATTAAGTAGTGATATTGCTTCATTCTCAATGGTGCCTTTTAGTAAGATATAGTTTCCTTCCTTATCTCTTTTAATTAGATCTATTTTTGCTTTTGCTTTATCTGAGATAAGTATTGCTACCCCTGCTTTTTTTACTTTAGCTGAGGCATAATAAATTTTACTTCAACCTTTTACCTTTACCCTGTGGATATCTCTTTGTTTCAAATGTGTTTCTTGTAGACAGCATATTGTGGGATTATGGTTTTAATCCATTCTGCTATCCACCTCTCTTTTATGGGAGAGTTCATCCCATTCACATTCAAAGTAATAATGACTGTCTGTCTGTTCCCCTCCATCCTATTCCCTCCCCTGTTTATATTTTTGTTTCTTCCTTCTCCCTTCCCCTCCTTGAAGTTTTCCCTTTTGATCACCCCCTCCCTCAGTGTTCCCACCCAGTGATCCCTCTTCTTAACCTACCCTCTCCCCTTACTACTGTTTCCCTCCCTTCTAATCCTCCCCTTTAGTCTCCTCTTTTTCACCCCCCCCTTACCCTTCTGCTTTCTATAGGATGCAATAAGTTTTTATACTTATCAGAGTGAATTACTCCCCGTTTGATTCCAAACCAATGAGAGTAAATTTCAAACATTGCTCCTCTCCCTCCCTCCTTTTCCTCTATTTAATGAATTTATGTGTCTATTCACATTAAAATCTTAAACTTCACTGATTTAAGTTGATCCCTCTTTGAACAAGAACCAGTGAGAATAGTGTTTAAATGATGTTCCTCTCCCTCTTTCTTTCCCCTCTTCTATAGTGTGTTTTAATGCCTCTTCAGATGGCATATTTTACCTTTTCCTATCTAATCCTTTCCTTTTTCCCATTACAGTCTCTTTAATCCCCTTAATAGTTTTTTTTTTTTAGACCTCAGGTTAGTGCATTCATACCCACACCCTCTATCTAAGTATAACCCTTTTGAAGGTCATGATAATCATAAAGATCTTGAATATTGACAGTTATCAGCTCCACATATAGGAATGTGAACATTTTGCTCTTGTTACATCCCAAGTAATGAGCGTGTGTTTGTGGGTGTGTGCACTCATGCATGTGTGAGTCTGTGTTTCTCTTGTTTACCTTTTTATGTCTTTCTTGAGTCTTGTAATTGGAGATCAAATTTTCCATTGAGCTCTGGCTTTTTCATCAGGAAAATCTGGAAGTCCCTTATTTCATTAAATGACCATCTCCTTGCCTGGAAGATTATGCTCAGTTTTTCCGGGTAGTTAATCCTTGGTTGTAGTCCTAGCTCTCTTGCCCTATGAAATATCAAATTCCAGTCCCTCCGCTCTTTTAATGTAGAAGCTGCTAGGTCCTGTGTGATCCTAACTGTAGTTCCTCGATATTTGAATTGTTTCTTTTTCGCTGCTTGTAGAATTTTTTCTTTAATCTTGTAATTCTGGAATTTGGCTACTAAATTTCTTGGAGTTTTCAGTTTGGGATCTCTCTCAGGAGGAGTCTGGTGAATTCTTTCGATAGCTATTTTATCTTCTGATTCCAGGACCTCAGGACAGTTTTCTTTGACAATCTCTTGCTTTTTTTTATCATGGCTTTCTGGTAGACCAATAATTCTTAGGTTGTCTCTCCTGGATCTGTTCTCTAGGTCAGTTATTTTTCCAGTGAGATATTTTACATTTTCTTGCAATTTTTCGATCATCTTGTTTTGTTTAATTGACTCTTGCTGCATCATAGAGTTCTGAGCTTCAGTTTGATTGTTTCTAATTTTTATCAAATTATGGTCTTCAGTTATTTTTTGAAGTTCCTTTTTTAGGGAGGTATTTTCTCCAATCACTTCACTGAGACGTTTTTCCAAGTTGGTCACTGCCTCCCAGATTTGGTCTTTAAAATTTTTCTTAAGCTCCTCCAGGAATGTTATTTGGGCTTGAGACCAGATCATGTTTCCTTCTGTGGTCTCAGGTGTGGGTAGAGAGTCTATATTGTCCTGTGTATTTTGTTGTTCTTGCCCTGCATAGCATGCTTGAATAGACTTTCTTGCCTTCCCCTTCTCCTTCTCAGCTTCTTTTTTTCCCCATTGTGACTTCCTGTTTCTTAGTTTCTAGGGCCATGGGTTTAGGGCCTGATCCTTGACTTTGAATACCTCTGGGTGGCTAGTTTATGGCTAAATCAGGAAAGTCAATGAGGGATGTAGATACATAGGTGTGGGTGCATCTGACCACTTCAGATTTCTGCCTCTATACCCCTGGGCTATAAGTAGGCTTTTGTTGGTGAGGTGAGGTGGGGCTTGTTGGTATCCCACCCTCTCTTCTCTTCAGACTCCTGGCTGTCTCGGTTATACCCCTTCAACTCTCAAGCCTGGGGCTATTTCCATTAACTTGGGATTTCAATCTGGGTGGGAGACTTATATTTGGGTTTTCTGCTTCATGAAGGAGGGATGGGAGGATCAGAGCAGCTAGAATTTACTTTGCCATTCCAGCCCCTGTATTATACAGGCAGGCAGTTTCTAAACTTCCAGGCTGGGGGCTGAATGCAGCCAGAGAAGCGGCTCTTTCCGCTGAGGGCCCAACTCTCCTACCTGACTCCAATGATCCTACCCGTCCGATAGATGAATATGATTCGTCCTCGGTAAGTCTGCAGGCTGGGGCTTTTGCTCTCTCTGATGTAGTCTGCTTGTCTGCTCTTAAGTCTGGGCTGTGCAGACCCCACGCGCTCTGCACTTGACCAGTCCGGACACACTGGGCAGCCTCCTGGGCTGGACTCTGCCACACTTCGTCTTCCAGTGGGCTCCATCACTCCAGATTCCACTCAGATTCACCCTTTGAGCCTTAGTGACCGCAGAGCTCAGCGAGGTTACTGCTTCCTTTCCACCATCTTGGCTCCTCGGTTAGTCTATTTTTAAGGTGTTATTTTCTTTAGTATTTTGGGGGTCTACTTTAGCAAACTGTTGGCTTGTTTTCATGATTTTCTTGCATTACTCTCATTTCTCTGCCGAACTTTTCCTCTACTCCTCTTACTTGATTTTCAACATCCTTTTTGAGCTCTTCCATGGTATGAGACCAATTAATATTTTTCTTGAAGGTTTTGGATGTAGGAACTTTGACTTTGTTGTCTTCTTCTGGATGTATGCTTTGATCTTCCTTGTCACCAAAATAAGATTCTACAGTCTGATTTTTTCCTGCTCTTTGCTCATTTTCTCAGCCAATTACTTGACATTTTAGCTCTTTGTTAAGGTAGGTCTCTGCTTCCAGTGTGGAGGGTATATTGTTCCAAATTTCAGGGGTTTTGTGCAGATGTTTTCAGAGATATCTCTAGGGACCTGTACATTTTCATTTCTTCCAAGTTTATGATCAAAGGAGAAGTGTTTGCTCCTTTCCCGATCTGTGCTCTGGTTTGTGAGTGACTACAAACACTCTTTTTTGCCTTGGAAATGTGAGAAGGATTTGCTTTCCACTGCTACCACAAGCTCTGCCACACCAGCACTCCTTTTCACTCCAAGGCTACCACCCAGGATTGTGACCCAGATCCAAGAATGGGCAAAGCAAGAGAATCCTGCCTCAGTGATATCAAAGATATCCCTGCAATCCAGTTCTGATCAACCACTGGATCCCCCCACCATCTGTGGGCCAAGAGCTCCAGAAGCAAATATGGTCACTGATGCTGCCACCATCACCGTTGCCCTGGGCCTTCGGAGGGGCCAGACCTCATCGTTCCTCTCTCACCCAGGTCTGACAGATCTTTCCTACTGACCTTCTAAGTTGTCTTTGGAGTTAGTGGGTTGATAAGTCTGGAAATCACCACAGCTGCCAGCGATTCAGTCCTCTGAGACCTGCTCTGGCCCCATCTGTGCCAGCATGTCTTATACTAGAATGCTCTCTTCTCTCACACTGGTACAACAGACCTTTCCTCTTGAACTTCCAGGATGTCTTGGGCTGAAAATTTGTTTCACTCTGTCATTTTGTGGGTTCTGCTGTTGTAGAATTTGTTTGGAACCATTTTTTATATTATAAGTTTTTTGTCTTTATTAATTTGTTTGTTTAATTTTAATTTACAAGATTCAGTTCCACAATCTCTTGAGTTTCAAATTTTCTCCCCTTCCTTCTCCTCTCCCCTCCCTTCTCCCATGGCAGCATGCAATCAAGTATAGGATCTGCAAATACTTTCACATTAGACATTAGTCAGGTTGTAAAGAAGGATTATAACCAATGGAATGAACAATGGGAAAAAGAAAACAAAACCAAATAAGAAAAAGAGAAAGAGCAGATAGTTTGCTTCAATCTGCATAGAATAATTTTTTTACAGGTATTTGGAGAGGTTTGGGGTAGAACTCAAGCAAGCCCCTCCTTTTACTCCAACATCTTGTCCAATTCATATTTTTCTTGGAGGCTTTGGATTTAGAAGCTTTGATTTTGTTGTCTTCTTTTGGTTGTATGTTTTAATCTTCTTTGTCACCAAAGTAAGATTCTATAGTCTGATTGTCCTGCCCCCCACTATTTGCTTGTTTTTGCAGTTAATTACTTGACTTTTTAGCTCTTTGTTAAGGTAGAACTCAAAGGAGTCCCTGGTTTCACTCTGCCATCTTAGCTCCATCCCCTCGAGGTTGTTTTTTGTTTGTTTTGCTTTGTTTTGTTTTGTTTTGTTTTAGTGATGTTATCCATATTGGTCATTTATTTATTTTTTTGTTCTTCCTTCCTTTCACTCCCTTCCTTCCAAAGGTCAATTTGGAAGACATAGAAAAGTATAATGGAGAGAGAACTCAATCTAATGTCAGGGTTCAAATCCCCCTCATGACACTTCCTAGCTGAGTAACTATGGGAGACCCTCTCAGGGTCTCCAGGCAGTTTCTAAGATTTCTGCACACCTTGTCCATAAATTATTAAACCTCTACATATTTCCTTCCTGTACTTGTTAATATCTTTTTAACTCTAACCTGCATTCTTACTTTGACTTAATATATATGCAAGATCTTTATTTGTTCTTGTGATCTTACCACTGTTGCATCTTGATTAATTGCTTTAAAGGTGCCATTTGAGAATGCCTTGGGATATCTTATGTTGTTTCTTTTCTCATGTTGAATCTCTCTGGGATTTTAATAATTTCACTTGTTTTATGGTAATTGTTCAAGCTGAAGAACAGGGAGGGTATTACATCAGCAGTCTCTCTTTCTTGCTTATATAATACTGTAAGAGTTTGGAGGTGGGGGTGGCTAGGTGGCACAGTGAATAGAGCACTGGCCCTGGAGTCAGGAAGACCTGAATTCAAATCCAGCCTCAGACTCTTAACACTTACTAGCTATGTGACCTTGGGCAAGTCACTTAACCCCAATTGCCCTCCAAAAAGCAAAAAAGTTTGGAGGTGATGGATTTAAAGGAAAAACTAGCTCCTCCCTTTTATCTGCCCTCCCCCCCCCCCAATTTTGTGTGGAGGGAACCATTCTTTCCCAAATCTCCCTTTAACCCATACTTGTAAAAGAAGTATTGGGTGTGACTCCTGGAACACAGAGTTGGTTAAGGAGGCAATTGATAGTCAGCCTGGGAAAACTGGATCACAGGGGACAATAGGATCCTTCAATCCCTCCCAAGTCTAAAGAATCTGCTAAAGCCTCCACCTCACTTGGATATAAGAGGATGATAGACAATAGTAGCAAGGTTACTATCATAAAACGTATGCCAAGATGGGTCCCTCCTGGGTACTTCAGTTTCCTGAGTATAGTTTGGAGGGCAGACCACCTGAAGAAGAGGCTTCATGAGCTCAAGTGGGGAAAAGTGAGGTCTGGAGATGGAACATCCTTTCCACTTTTCTGCCTTGGAACTGTGAGGAGGATTCCCTCACCACTGCCACCACAAGTTCCAGCATCTTTTCTACTTCAATACAGGTCACATACCTGCTGGGTTTTAGCCAACTTCTTTCCTTTGATTGTCTTCTATTTTGTTCCATCTTTATTTTCATTTGTGATTTTCTGCGGTGTTTTTTGTGCACATGGGATAGCTGTCCTGAATCATTTGATGGGCTTTCTTGTATGAGAGAATTTCTTCATCTTAGACCTCAAAGATCAAAGCAAGGAGCAATGGATTTATGTTAAAGAAGCAAATGTCAGCTTCGAGTAAGGAAAGACTTTCTCACAATCTAAGTTGTCCAAAAATGACTGCCTCTAAGAGTTGTTGATGCCCCCCCCCACACACACACCCCACCACCAGCAGCCCCAACCTGGACATATCAAAGTAAGACTGAAGAATGGCCATTTGTTAGAAAGGTTGGAGAAAGAATTCTTAGTCAAGTACAGGTGGGACTAGTTAGCCTAAGAGGTGTCTTCTAACTTTAAAATTCTGTGACTCCAGTACAGTCTAATAGATGACTTTCTGTTTCTCTCCTTTTCTCTGGTCCCCAAGGATGATCTACAATAGCGATCCTTAATCTGAGGTCCATGAACTTTTTAAAGAAAATATTTTTTGATCACTACATTTCAATATAATTGGTTTCCCTTATAACCCTATGTAGTTTATTTTATGCATTTAAAAAATTATTAGGACAAGGGCTTCACCAAACTACCATAGAGGCCCATGATGCAGAAAAGATTAAGAAATCTTACTCTGTGGGTGCCTAGAGCGACTTGGGATACACAAATCTCCCACAATAAGGCCCTGCTCACCCCTCCCCTCCCCTGAAGCAGGAAGAGGCAGCTTTCAAAAAGCAATAAATAAACAAACACGTAGAACACGAGACTCTAATCTTTCTGTTCTTGGAAGGAACAAAAAAACCCACAAACCACTGACTTTTAACAGAAATCAATATTCTCCTAACTTCAAGCAAACCCGTTAAAGTCTGGCCAAGAAAGCAATTTGCTCTTTTCAGAATCTTCCCCAGAAGAAAAGCTCAACTCCAATCCATGTGTTCCTCCCAAGGGCTTTGTGGTACAGCTTCCCAGCAGGGGTGATAAATACTGGGACTGCAGCTATGTTGATATTTCCAGAAAGGCAGAATAAAGGCAAGAGGAAAAGACCCTCTTGGGAGATGGATGGGCAGCACTGTATGGTAGAAAATCCAGAATGGTGAATGAATCATGAAGCCAAAAGCCCCGTTTCTGCCACCAATTAGTACTGGAGTTTTTGAGGAGGCCACTCTTCCACTCTGAACCTCAGTCTCAACATCTACAAAACTGGGATAATAATAGTTGCATTGATCCCATTTCCAGGGTTGTTATGAAGAAAGTACCATGGGTCAGAATGGTATTTGGAGGATTCCTAGAATTAGACCTGATCTAAACCCTGATCATAAGACCTAGGTTTGAATTCTGGCCCCTACACTTACTAGCTATGTGACCTTGATCAAGTCTCAATCTCCTCCCTTATTGGGAAATTCACATTTTTTTATCATTCTCAAACCCTGTCCCAAGTTTCTTCTGTTGAGGAATGGGGTGGGGAACAGAACTGGCCCAGCTGAATTTCAGTCTCCTTTTTTTCAGGTCTGGTGCTGGCACCCTGCCACAGTTCTCTGATCTTTAATTATCTGACTGATCACTATTACAGAACAGTATGAGATGTGGAGCATACTTTCACATTCCTATACCTCAGAGGAATAGGGGCAGATAGAGATCCATTGCTAATTGCTATAGAATGGTGGGGTTAAGGTAGGAGCATCTGCAGCAGCAGCAAGGATGTTTCTAAGTCTATCTCAGAACACCAGTCTGGGTCAGGATGTGTTGCTCTGCCAGATTGAAATGGGGAGGAGGTGCTGAGTGATGTCATTAGAGATTACACTCTTCTGCTGTTAACTTATTCAGTTGCTATCTCATTAGACTTCTGGGTGTCTTAGCTTATAGAAAAAATTGCATTTACTTTACCTCCCATGGATAATTCTTACATTGAGAGTCTTGAGGGTTCATAAGCATTGGAGAAAATGTCTAGTGTTCTGTCTTGTTGATCATGTTGTTGTACCCTGAGATCTCTATAATAGCTATGAAAGTTTGGAAGGAACCTTGAAACAGCAAGCAACTGGGATCTGTCAATACCACTGATTGTGTTAGCACCTTGGCCACTGTGCCCCTAGGAATCTAAGAAAAAGATGTATAAAGTTGCATTTGTAATTACCATTATAATTATCAGCTTGGTATGGAGGGCATCACAGTGAGTGAGTAGTGTTCCTTTGTTTCCTGGAACCATAAAAAGGAAAGATATGTCAGAACAAATCAGAAACACCAATCCCCCACCTGCTGGAAATTCTTGGATGCCACTGGCCCTGACCACAAAAGCAGACAGTCTACAGCTGTACATGAAGCAGCCCAAAGATATAAGTGCATGTATTATGTGTCTGTACTACATCATGGCAGAATTGGAAAGAGATCTTACCAGTTTCAGGGAAGGATATCATACTGCTCTTTGTTAACTCTATCCTAAGCTCCAAGTTACACAACAAAATATTGAAGATCAATGCAGGGTAATAAGATACAGATCCATTCCTGAATCCTGATTAGATACAAATAAAAGCAGAAATTGAGAAGTTACTTAAATCTGAAGAGGGAAAAGCTGAAGAAAATGAAGGCATTGGAAAACAACATAACATCTATTTCTGAAAGGCTACTGAATCATGAACCACATGGCAGAAGCAGTGTCAATGTCTCAAGTGATTTTCAAAAAGAGATGTGCATACCTCATACCATGGAATTTCAAGAAGTTTTCCTTGGATAACATCTACATAAATTCAACCAACAATATGTTGACAAAGAAATGTTGAACAAATAGCTTAGTCATGTGGGTTCATTTACAGAAACAGGGATTTATGATAGTGATTCAGGATGAGATCTTTGCCACCAGAAATTAGAAAAAAGTTATTCTTAAGGAACCCAGATTTATTGAGTCATGAAGATTATGCAATAAAATGGTATAAATTGTACAACATATCACACCACAGGTTACAAAAATTTAGCAGTTATAGCATACATAGGAAGATACAATCTAGTTTCAATAATTATTCATCATAAAATAAAAGAATACAAATCCCCATCTTCTAAGAGAAAATTGCAAAATATCTAAGAATTCAACAAAACTGCAACCAAAGCATTATCACAAACAAAACTGGTGCCCACAAATGCCTAGATATAGCATTGACTCATAAAAAGTAAAGAACGGTGTTTTTAATAGATGCAAATGAGGCCAAATTTCCAAGCTACATGAAGTGCAAATCTCTCTGAATAGAGCAATTGAGTAGAAGGAATCAAAACTGTGGAGGCATAGCATTAGATACCCGTAATTGTTCCTGTCCTCCAGTCTGCAATTGTTGTCTCAAAGTTGTTTTCAGTGAACTAACAGAATTACATGAATGCTCTCATTCCATTTCAAAAAGCAAGCTTTTTATACATCTGTCCACTAAATATTAAACATTTAAATCATAAATAAATTAATAAATTAAATATTTAAACGAATTTAAATATTTAAAGAATCCTGGGAGAGTAACTGGTCATAGCACTATTTCCATCTAAACTCCACTAAAAAGAATAGAAAGATAACAATGAATGGTGATTGATATCTATGTAGATCATTAAGGGTCTGAAATGGATTTTAATTTACATTATGTCAGTTAAACCTCAAGAAAACTCTTTGAGGTAGTGATTACAGGTGTTATTACTCTCATCTTTACATATGAGGAAACAGGCCCAGATAAGTGACTTGTCCATAGTCACACAGCTATTAAATATCAGATAACACCCTATGTAAATGATGCTGAAATAGCAGGCACAGCCACTTTCAAGATGGTGAAGCCTGATGTCTCTAGCCTGACCTTCATCCTCCATGGCAGAACCCCCTCTACAGTCTTTGCTCCTATACCCAAGTGACAGAGACTTCATTATATTTATGAGGTGATCATTTCCACTGCTAAACTGCTCTAATCATCAGGAAGTTCATCTTTAAATTCAGCTTAAATTCGCTTCCTGGTAACTTCCTCCTGACACCATCCCTCCTTGCCCTAAGCCTGGCACCAAGCAAAACAAGTCTCATCCCCTTCCTCCAGGATAACTCTTCAGGTAGTTAGAAATAATAATCATGTTCCACTTAGGGATACTTCACATAGGACTCAGCTAACACTCCTACATTTGGACTTTGTGAAAATGAAGGACAAACAGCTTTAAGCATCTACAATGTAGCAGTAGTAGTAGTAGTAGTAGTAGTAGTAGTAGTAGTAGTAGTAGTAGTAATAGTAGTAGTGGTAGGAGTAATTGTATTAGTTTTATGTAGGTAACAGTGGAATAGAAAGATTACTGGATTAGAAGGTATCAGGTGTTTCTCTGGTCCTGGCCTTATAGGGATTATTATGCCCACTTAATCGATAAAGAAACTGAAAACTTTCCTAAGGTCACACCAGGGGGAAAGAGCAAGGCCAGGACAACTACTACTATTACTACTACTATTACTACTACTTTAGTATGAATATATTAATAATAAAGCACTTGCTTAATATCTAGAAAGACAAGATCAAGTGTCCAGATTGTAGAAAAAAAAAAGAAAAAATCTGTGCACTCAAGAAGCTTACAATCTAATGGGTGAAGACAACACACAGCAGGTAGTTGAAAAGGAGGGGAAGAGGGTAAGTATGTGGTGCAGGGACGTGATGGAGAATTCCAAAGGAAGGTGGCCAGGTGAGGAATTAGGAGATGACCGGCCTGGGCCATACATATTTAGCATGATGACAGCTATTGAAAATGATAGCTAAAAATTGGGTCAGTGTAATGTCAGGGAGATTGTTGGCAATGTTTCAACTGTCATGATGTCCCAGTTCTAATGTTTATAAAAGTTGGCAAGCTTCTGATTTACAATCCATTAAGTGGGCAGAATAATCCCTACCCTGACTCCTTTGTAGTCCCATGGTCAAGATCAAATGGGATATCAGAGGTAAAGAGCTTTATAAATGGCAAACCATAAAGAGCCCTGGACAGGGAATCTGGCTTCAAGTCTTCTATATATCATATACTTCCTATGTGAACTTAGGCAAAACACTGAGACCTTCTGAGCCTTATTGTTTTTACCTCTAAAATGGAGTTAGATTTGCTTGACTACACACGTAGAACCTATATCAAATTGCTTGCCTTCTCAACGAGGGTAGATAGGGAAGAAGGAAGGATAAGAATTTGGAACTCAAAGTTATAAAAATGAATGTTAAAAACTGTTTTTACATGTAACTGGGAAATAAGATACATAGGCAATGGGGTGAAGGAATCTATCTTACCATACTGGAAAACATAAGGAGAAAGGAATAAGAGAAGGGGGAGGGTGAAAGGAGGGAAGGCAGAATGGGGGAAGAGGTAATCAGAAGCAAAACACTCTGAGGGAAGACAGGGTGAAAGAAAAGTGAGAATAGAATAAACAAGGTTAGGGGAGGGTGGCTAGGTAGTACAGTTACTTAACCCCAATTGCCCTCCAAAAGGCAAAAAAAAAAGAAAAAGAAAAAGAAAATACAAGCAGGTTACAGGCCATAGAGGACCTTAAGAAGCAGATAAGAGAAGTGGGGGGAAAATTGGAAAGAGAAATGAGAAATATGCAAGACAAGTACGAAATGAGAATCAACAGCTTGACTGAGGAAAATCACACCTTAAAAAATAGACTAACTCAAATGGCAAAAGAGGCTCAAAAAGACAATGAGGAGAAGAATGCCTTAAAAAGCCAAATTTGCCAGATGGAAAAAGAATCTCAAAAGCTCACTGAGGAGATTCATTCCTTCAGAGTTAGACTGGAGCAAATGGAAGCTAATGACTTTATGAGAAATCAAGATGCTGTTAAGCAGATCCAAACAAATGAAAGATTAGAAGGCAATGTAAAATATCTCATGGGAAAAACCACTGACCTGGAAAATAGATCCAGGAGAGACAATCTAAAAATTACTGGACTACCTGAAAACCATGATCAAAGAAAGAACCTAGAAATCATCCTTCAAGAAATTTCTTAAGGAAAATTGCCCTGATGTTTTAGACCCAGAGGGGGAAATAGAGGTTGAAAGAATCCACAGATCACCTCCTAAAAAAGATCCCAAAAAGAAAACTCCTAGGAATATTATAGCCAGATTCCAGAATTCCCAGATCAAGGAGAAAATATGAAAAGCTGCCAGGAAGAAACAATTCCAATATTGTGGAAACACAATCAGAATAGCACAGGACGTGACAGGTTCTACACTGAGGGATCAAAGGACATGGAATATGATATTCTGAAGGGCAAAAGACCTGGGATGAAAACCAAGAATCACCTACCCAGCAAAACTGAGTATCATGTTTCAGAGGAAAATATGGTCATTCAGTGGAATAGAGGAATTTCAAGCATTCTTGAGGAAAAAACCAGAGTTGAATAGAAAATTTGACATCCAAACACAAGAAGCAAAAGATGCTTGAGAAGGTAATCAAGGAAAAGAAATCAAAAGGAACTTATCAAAGTTGAACTATATACATTCATATATGGAAAAACAATAACTGTAACTGATGAAACCTTTCTCAGTATGAAAATAGTTGAAGGGTATATGGGCATATGAATACATATTTGAATGTGTGTATACATAGATAGAGGGCACAGATTGAATTTAATTGGAAGGGATAATACTTAAAAGGTGAAATTAAGAGGTGAGAGAGGAATATAATGAGAGGAGATGGGGAGAGAAAGAAAGGGGTCTATCTCATATAGAAGAGGCAAGGAGAAGTAGTTGCAAGGGAGGGGAAGAACAGGAAGGCAAAAAGGCAAAACCATATTCTCACTGAATTTGGCTCAGGGAGAGAATCACATACATACTAAATGAGATATCTCACCCTGCAGGAGAGTAGGGGGAAGGGAGATGAGAGGGGGGGTGATGGAAGGGAGGGCATGCTGGGGGGAAGGGAGGTTGGAAGCACCCACTTTTGAAAAGGGACAGGATCAAAGTAAGGAATGGACCAAGTGGGGGATGGGATAGGTGGGAGGGAAATATAGCCAGTCTTTTATAATATATCTACTATAGTAATGTTTTGCATAGCTATACATGTACAACATATACTGAATTGCTTATCTTCCCAGCAAGAATGGGTGACAAGGGAGGAAGGGAATGAATCTGTAATTCAAAGTTTTAAAATTAAATGTTTCAAATATACATATAAATACAATTATTAATACTATTTTGAATATAATTGGGAGATAAGATATGCAGGCATTGGGGCACAGAGATTCGTCTTGCCCTAATGGAAAAGTCAAAGGGGGTATGGGAGAAGATATGGGAGAGAGCAGATTGGATGAGGGGATATCCTGTGGGACTGCTATTTTGGGGGGGTGGGTAGGGGAAAAATGGGGAAAAAATTGTAACTCAAAATCTGGCGGAAATGAATGATGTAAACCAGAAGTTAATAAAGCATTTGGAAAAAAAAAAAAAGAAAATTGAGGGGGTGAAAATCAGTTGGAGAATGACTGAATAAACTGTGCTATGTAATTGTGATGGAATACTATTGTACTATAAGAAATGATAAACAGGATACTCTCAGAAAAACGTAGAAAGACTTACATGAGTTGATTCAAAGTGAAATGTAATGGGTACAAAGTAACAGTAATATTATAGGATGATCAGCTGTGAATGACTTAGCTACACTCAACTCTGAAGCACATAGGAATGAAAATTCTATCCATCCCCAGAGAAAGACCTGATGGTGTCTGAATATAGATTGAAACAACATTTGAGGTTTTTTTTTCACTTTCTTTTTCTTGAGTTTTTTTAACCTATGTTTTCTTTAACAACTACTAACAACTATTTCCTTACCTATTATGGATATGTTTAAGATAACTACACATATATAAGCTATATGGAATTACTTATCTTCTTGATGAAGGAGTGGGAGGAAGGGGGATAATTTAGAACTCAAAATTTTAAAAACAAATGTTAAAAACATCTTGTTTACATGCAACCAGGGAAAAATTAAATACTTAATAAATTTTTAAAATGTAGTTAGAATAGATTAATTCTAAGATTAGAATCTTTCCCTCTTAGACATTCTGTGATCCTATGATTCTGATATCCCAGGCAGTTTGAGGGTTTTTTCTTCATTCATTCATTCATTTATGCAACTGGTCTTGACGGGCCATATAACGAGGGCCCAGGCTTCTCCTTTCTCCATGTTATTCAGAAACTGCTGAAAAAGACTGGCTCCAGAAGAGATTTATAGCCTTTTGTACAGCTGGGCTGAACTCATTCCCTCTCAGGGTCCACAGAGTTGTTAAGTCCTTCTACTGATTACTTTTATTGACTTCATTGGCATTCTGAGGCCTGAACTAATTTCCCAGACCTAGAAAGGAAGGGATGAGACAACTAAGCTTGAGCCATACTTTAGATAAAATCTTAGAAAATCCACTAGAAGGAAGGTCCAGTTTAATCTTAAATTCAGTCTTTTGGGGGTTTCATTAACTTCTCTCATTAATAGAAGCTTTGTTCCAATGCAAAAGAACCTGCTAGAATCCTTGTGTAGGGGAGGAAAGGAAGGGAAGCTGCTCTCCAGAAAGGCACATCCTCACCTGACTCATTAATCACACTAGGGCAAAATGTCTTTATTTATTCCTGGACAGCCTTCAAAGGAGGGAGGAAGTTGCCTGGCCAAGCAGTCCAGCTCTCTGCAGGTGCAGGGGAGAGACTGTTGTGACCGAAGCTTTTTCCAGGAAAGGGGGAGGTAGACCATTGCTAATAAGTTTGATATTTTAAAATATCATTCATGGATGTGGCCGACATCGAGTGCCTGCCTATTAATAGCATGGCCTTTATTAGCACCATGAAGTTCAACCTTTCCAACACCAGTCCTTGCTCATTGGTGTCCATAATGAATATTCATTGAGCCATCCATACCACTGACTAGATGTCATCTACCCCACTGCTGCGTCAGCACTTTTAGGAGAGTTTATTTCTCTTATAATCTCAGAATAGGAAAGTAAGGCATGGGAGTGGGGGTTCACAAGATTGGTTCAGATTAAGATGAAAAATATATACTATAAAGCTGAAAGTTGTCTGGGTCTGAGAGTCAGGGGCTATATTATAAACATATATTTATGTATATTCATTAACCCACTAATCTATTTATTTATTTGTTTATATAGATATAATCCTCACTCTCTCCCCATATATGTGTGTGTATAGATGCACACATACACACACACACACACACACACACACACACACACACACAGGACAGCTAGGTGGTATCATAGTGCACAGAATGCTGGTCCTGGAGTCAGAAGAACTCATCATCCTACATTCAGATTTGGCCTCAGACACTTACTGACTCTGTGACCCTAAGCAAGCCATGTAACTGTGTTTGCCTCAGTTTCCTCATATGGAAAATGAGCTAGAGAAGGGAATGGCAAGCCACTCTAGTACCTTAGCCAAGAAAACCCCAAATGAGGTCATGATTTGGATATGACTGAAAATGACTCAATGCCACCATACATACATACATACATATAAACACAAATGCATATGCATATATACACATATATAATAAACATCTATGCATGTACATATACATTAGAATAATTATATACATGGACATATATTTATGTATCTTGAAATTTAAATGGCCCCGATCGTGTAGCACAATGTCCTGCAAATGTGTAATCAGTAGTTATTGTTTTATTTTAAATAAATGAACTTTAGAAATTATCTCATTCAACCTCTTCATTTTAGGGATAAGGAATCTATGACTGCGAGAAATTAAGTAATTTTCCCAAAGTCACACAAGCAGTAGTCAATAGTAGAGCTGGAATTTAGATGTAGGTCCTTTGGGTATGAGAGAGACACTGTCATCTATCTTGCTCCCTCCCCCTACCTTGCTTTGCCTCTAAAGACACTGATGCTTAGGCTCCTGATGGATTTTAGAGTAGCAGAGATCAGAATTCCAGGAGAGTCAGTGGAAAGAGAAACCACTGGAACATTTCCCTGTAAGGGATGCTGACTTTGTGCCCCTATCATTCAGACTGATCCTATGGCTGGTATGTCTAGCCCCAACAAAAATTAATCTCTCCCTATTTGATTGGTATTCTTTACCCTCTAGCACATACCCCTAGTGGGCTTGAAGTTACATTGGGTCTCTTCCAAAATACCGTCTCCTGAGTCTACTACTCATTCACAGCAGGAACATAGAAGTGAGGTAAAATCTTCTCTTGAAATTAAATTTTGTTTATTCAAAAATAGTTTTTTCAATTTAAAACATTCAAACCACATTTTCATTAATATTTGGGGGAATTCATGGTTAGTTAATAGATTTCAGTTCATAAATTTAGTCCCTAATTAGTTTGCAATGCTATAAATTTCTATGGCCCTTCTTATCTCATTCTTTCTTTGCATTTCCAATCTGTCCAGAATTAGGAACATAAAGATGAAATTACTTTTTTTTTAAACTTTGGGGTTTTCAGAAAAAACGAGCTTCTACTTTTTTCTTGCTTCTTAAAATTTATCTCCCACTGAAAGTTTAATCAAAAGGTCAGCAGAAGTCCCTATTTTGGGGAAATACGAGTTCAGCATGAGAACTGAAGTGAAAATTGATTTGGGTGTGAAATTTCAACGATTAATTCATATGTAAACAATGTTTCAAATATAAAAGAAAAAGAGCTCTAAGCTCAAGGATGTCTAATTTCAGAAATTAATCCAGTCCAGACATTTTCAGAAAGATGTCAAAACTAGATTCTAGAGAAATTGGGTTTTTGGAAGGATTATTCTCCCAATTAGGCAGTAGACAAAGCCAAATGGGTATGTTTAGAAAGGGAATACATTTTGCTATTCCTTCCCTCTTTCACTTCCTCCTTCCTTCCTTCATTTCTTCTTTCCTCCCTCCTATCCCTCCTTCCTTTCCTCCTTCCTCCTCTCCTTCCCTCCCTCCTTCCTTCCTTTTTTCCTTTCTCTCTCCCTCCTTCCCTATTTCCCTCCTTTCTCCTCTCCCTCCTCTCCTCTGTCCACAT
This sequence comes from Gymnobelideus leadbeateri, assembly GCA_011680675.1. Classification (NCBI taxonomy): domain Eukaryota; kingdom Metazoa; phylum Chordata; class Mammalia; order Diprotodontia; family Petauridae; genus Gymnobelideus; species Gymnobelideus leadbeateri. The sequence continues at coordinate 109,324 of WOXC01000985.1, forward strand.
AGGGAATCATATCCTTACCTGCAGGTGCCCTGCCCAAAGTAATATAAATTCTCATCACCGAAACCTCACAGGATATGTTGGGGTTTACAGGCTAAATTTCTTTTTTGAGGACCATACTTTAAACCTGAATCACTCTGATTCTTATTGATTGGCCAACAATAGGCCTCACTTGGTCATTTCTTGGGTTCTGATGGTGCAGAGTGAGTGTAAAATAGCAGTTGTTTCTGTTTTGATCGGAAAACTGTGAGGGTCTTCACCCCCTACTCCCACTGATTTTTTCTAACTAGGTAAAAAAAGACATTCTTTGCCTCATTTCTTACCTATCTTTAATCAGTGAATGGGCATTGCCATAGTCAAACTGAGAGCTGGGATAGACCTTGGATCAAAAAGACCAAGATCTCCCACTGTATCCAGGGCCATCTCTAGTCATCCTGATCTATACCTTGCTATTGGATGCAGATGGCTCGGGAGGAGAGTGGGGTTGGTGACTTTACACAGCCCTGCCTCACTTAAATCTAATTTACTTGCATCACCTTCCTAATGTCATGGTCCTCTTCAAGAATCAAGGACAAACTATGAATTGTGAACCTTGAACAATTCATTTAACTAACCTTAATTATCTATAAAATGATCTATAGCCCTAGATCTATGAAATGAGGTCCTTTTCAGTACTAAATCTAGGACCTTAAGAGTATATGAATGCTACAAAGGTTATATGTGGTAATTGGGGTTGATTAACCTGGAAAAGACTTGAGGGGCACATAATCACTGTCTTTAAATATCTAAAAGTCTAATGTAGAAAGACGTTCTAAACTTGTCTGCTTGGTGCCACAGGGAAGAAATAAAAGCAGTGGGGTAACATTTATAAGAGAAGCATGCTCTGTTTCATTATATGCATACTTTTCTAGCAGCTTTAACTATCTAACAATGGAGTTCAAATCAATAAATGTTTATGAAGGGCCTGCTATGTTAAGAGCACCTGTGTGGTAGTTCAGGTTCAAGACTGGAACAAAATGAGACTTTGAGAGTCTGTTTGTTACCAGAAGGAGGTTAGCCTCTTTGATACAGCTTCAACCACAGTACTCGGCTATTGTGCATTCTTCGTTTTCAAAGAGAAGCAGTGACATCATGGATGATGTTTTCATTTGCCCCTGAACTGGATTTAAGTGAGGCAGAACTGCACGAAGTCCTCAGCCTCACTCTCTCTTCCAGAGTCATAGAAGTCCAGTGGCAGGACTGGCAATGGCCTGGGATGCAGTAGATGCCCTTGGCATCTTTGATGTCTGACCAAGCACCTGCTTCAGGCACCCTCATGGTTAGTGGAACAAATTATTGTCATCTGTCTATTCTGCCAGGGAAAGACACCTTCCTAACTCACTGATGGGTTTATGGCCTGTCATTTACCCTCAACCTGGTTTAACCCATTTGCTGAGGTGGTTTTACAATGGGTTTGGCCACTGTGCCTGTGGTACTCTGCTAGGTATTGGGTATACACACACTCACAGAAACACACACAGAAATTCCAGGCAGTCCCTGATCCAAAAGAGCTTGCATTCTACTGGGGCCTACAACATATGCACTGATAAGTAAATACAAAGTAATTAAGGGAGAAAGAAGGAAGTATGAGGGAAGACATTGGTAGAACCTGAGCCAAACTGTGAAGGAAGAGAAGTATTCTGAGAGATGGAGAGTACATAGATGGGATGCTGAGCTTCGAGAAAAAGTTGACACTTAGTCTGAACAGACTAGAAAAGGTATGTAGGCAGGGGTGTGCCGGAACCAGCTCAGACTGCATCACAAGAGCCAACATTAAATTTTCAGTGTAAACATTTATACCTTGGAAATTGGCTTGATTGTCTAGGTTCAAGAAAGTGGTTGGAGATGATGTTAATGCAGATTACACTTACACATATGTCATGAGCAGATTTTACCCCCTATATATAGCCAACTAAAGTGAAATAAGACCGTGCTGACTTGTGCAAGAGTGAATTTCCTGACACTAGAGATCACAGCATCACAGAATCATAGAATTACATCTGGAAGGGGCCTCAGAGGCCTCCAGGAATAATCCCCTCATTTTCCAGATGAGGAAATGTAGGGTCCATGAAGTTTAAGTGACAGGGTTCAAGAAGAGGCTGAATCACTTTCAGGGTTGTTAAAGCAATTCCTGCTTCAGGTACAGGTAGAACTTAGAGGAAACATCATGATAGTTTGGGAAAAGGTTCTAGATTTTCAATTGAAGCCCTGGCTTTAAGCCCTACTAGCTCTGTGACCTGTAACCTCTAGGACCCTCAGAGTTCTCATCTACAAAATGGAGGTGATTGCTAAGTAAGCACTCTTCTAGCTCTAGATGTTGCAGATAGATGACTTGTGAGTTTCTTTCCTATGTTGACAATTTATAATTTTTTGAGCAGGAAGAAGAAAGCTATCATTATAAAATAATACATTTTAGGAAAACTGATGTGGTAAGGGGCTAGCCCCTAAATAATAATTTTAGAAATACATGTTTCTAAAATTATTATTTAGGGGCTAGCCACTTACTGCATCAGTAGTTTGATGAAAAAAACTTCCAGGTTTGCAAAATACTTGGCATATTTTATTTCAAATGAGCTTCTTAGCAATCCTGTCAGGTATCCTGTCAGGTAAATGTCACAGACATCAATAGGCCCATTTTGCAGATGGGCAAACTTAAGCTAGAATAGGTTAAATGACTTATCATCTGAGTTGGTTTTTGAAGCCCTATCCTAACTCCAAGTCAATTGTGTCATCCATTGCCTCTGAAGACTTCAGGACTAATCAAGCATCTCTTTCAGCATTAAGAAATAAGCAATGGAAGGTAAGGCTTGGAACCTGCCTTTGACTGCAGGAGGGAAGCTGATAAAACAGATTTTTCAGAGCACCAGAGCAGATAACAATATAATTAGAGCCCATATAGCTATGAAAAGTTGACAAAGCACCAGACTCAGAGGGAATGCATCCTGGAAAATAGAAGGGAGGGGTAACCAAGTCTCTGGCTGAAGCCATGAGAAGTCAGGAGGAGTGCAAGATGCATTTGGATGGGCAAAATCTAGGAATCAAAGGAAAACCTGGGAGCAGCAATGGACATTCTTGATCCTCTTCTCCGTCCTTCTGATCAGGAGTCCTTGACCTGGGTTTTGTAAGCATTTTTTTTTTTCTGATTTGATCACCAAATTTCAATACACTTGCCTTCATAATTCTGTGCATTTTTTTTTTGTATTTTAAAATAAGATTCTGAGAAGGGGTCTGTAGACTTCCCCAAAGGGGGTCCATGACACACAAAATAGTTAAGAATCCCAGGAGGTCCCTGAGGTCAGGGACTACATCTTATTTCTCTTTCCCTCTCCTGACTTTGTGCCATGCATTTACATATCACACCCTTCAGAAATGTTTATTGCATTAAAAAGACTCCTTCAAAGCTAGCTCAAGGCCTACTTCCTCTAGGAAGCCTTGCTCAAAACCTGGCATCTCCTCTAAATTCTTAGATTACCTACTATGTCAGTCAAATTGTTCGAGATTAATCTCTCCATTATGGTTCTCTGTTTCCCTTGTCTCTCAGACTACATTAGGAGCTCTTTGCTACCTCACTTTCCCCCACCTTCACCTGGATTTTCAAGATCCTCCAAGGCAGGAGCTGTGGTTGCTTAGGGCTGCTTGTCCTTGGTCTCCTTCAGGCTATGAATTCTTTGAGGAGGACCTGGCCTATAGATCTAAGACTTTGCTTTCCTTTATGGCATCTAGGTCTGTTCCTTCTTTCTCACCCCAGACTAGGAGCTTCCAAAGGGGAGGCTGAACTTGTCCCTCCCAGACCTTGATCTGTATCCCCTGACTGGGGGCTCCCCAAGGGCAGGGCCTGAATCTGTCCCTGCTCTGACCTCCCAGCTAGAGCACCTTGAGTACAGGGCAGCCCCGAAGTGCTGGAGCCAATTCTAATGGGCCAACGGCAGTTTCCACACAAGGGACCCAAGAGGCACAAAGGCAGGGATTCAAAGCCACTTCTGGCCATCTTGTGTTCAGGTCCAGAGCTTTTCCCACTGTACTATATTACCTCTATAGTACACAGAACATTTGGAGATGGGAATGGGGTGGGAATCAGGGGAGATGGCAAAGATTATTACTGGTGGAGGGAATCGGGAAAAACATCATAGAAGTGAGCTGTACTTTCAAAAATGGGGAGAAACTGAACAAGAAAATAGGAGAATGATCAGAATTACAATTTCAGATGACCCCAAGGGTAATAAGAAGATTCATGGTGGGAGAAAGTAAATTGGAGCACATTTCCAATAATGACTTGCTCTGGAAAAGTGGCATAAAAGATTACAGATAATCAAATGTTAGAGCTGGCGAAGACCTAAGGTACTTGAAAATCTTTTGAATTATGTTGTTTATGCTGTTTCCCAAGCTTTTTTCACCCAAAATTCTTTCTCAAAATTGCAACATGACCATTTTTAACCAGATTGGAAAAAGCCCTGAATTTGGAGGCAGGAGTCCTAGAAGAATTAGTCTTCATACTTAGTCACTGTGTGATCTCCAGTGCCCTCTGGGTCTCAGTTTATATATAAAATGAGGAAGTTGAAGGAAAATATTCTTAAGGTTCATTTCAACCTAAATCCTATGGTTTTCCCTAAGGGAGAAGTTCTAAGATGATGTTTCACGGGCACCTTTGAGCACAGGACAGCCGTTAAATTAGCCGCATACTTATCCCTAGGAATATGTGCTATAAGGAATCAATTATCCAGTCATCAAATGTTGCCTGAGTTTCTCCTGGGCTCTGTGCTAAGTGCCAGGGGAGACAGGGGTGGCAGCCTGGGCTTCTGCCCAGAGGGAACTTGGTAGTCTGGCTGGAGAGATAAGCCACAGACACAGATAAATATGCTAAGTACACAAAGAAAGTCACCTGATAATTGGTAAATAGACACAAAGAATCTCAAGAGTTCAAAAGGACCCTAGCACTTATCTTGTCTAACCTGGATCTGAATCATGAATTCCTTTTACTATTAATAATAATAACTCACATTTCTGTAGAAAAAGGTTTTCAAATATCTTTCTTTGCAGCAACCCACCATCCCTAATAAGTGACAATCTAGCCTATCTTCTTGAAGACTTCCAGATAGAGGGAACTCATACCCACCATGCCCCCCACCAGGGCCTTCTGGGTCATCTTCAGTTTCAGTTCTTCAGAAACTGCTGTTCTATGATTCATGACTATACAACATCACTGGCATAATGGTATAACAAAGATGGGACTCTGTTTCAGGGAGAAGTCTGGGGTCATTAAGACAACTTTGCAATTTCCCAAAGGCTGTCTAGCATACTTTCCTCCTTTTCAATTCTGGACCCAGCTCACTATCCAAATCACTATCCAAATATATATATATATATATTTACTGATATATACTAATAAATTAATACATATATATTTACTAATACATGAGTTCTACAGCTTGTCCCTCCAAATGCATATAATTCAGGAGAATTAGATATTCTTCATTTACTCAGTTTTTCTTGTGGATGATTGGGCCAAACCCTTTTGAGGGGTTAAAGTTTCTGCAATATTCTCAGGCTTGATACAAGCAGTATAATGCCATCTGCAAACAGGCCTGGCAGGAGGACCTCACCATTAATAAGGAATCCCCCTGTGGTTTGGACTCCTCACTAGATCCTTTCCATGATAATGGTGAACACCTTCCATTCCTTTGGTTAGCATAGGGCTCCCTGTATTGTGTTTGGTCTGCTCTTATTCTTCAGAGGGTCACACAATGTGATTCTCTCTGCTGTTGTATTCTTCATGGAATCTTGTATGATTTTGACATACGCATGGTAAATGCCTTGTTGAAGCAGAACCTTGATAATGCTTAAGTTTGCCCTATATAATCATATGCTTTTAACAAGTCAACAAACTAACTACAGTGGAACATCTTTCAGTTACCATTTTATGGCAAAGATGTGGTCTACTGTGAAATATTGCCCACAATACGGTCTTTTCTGGTACTCTTATCAAGGATAACCTCAATAAATCCACTATTACATAAATATTTGTATCTTTTTGGTCACCTCTCTCACTCTTTTAAGTAAGAAGGTTTTATATTTTTCCATACTGTTGGAATCTTTCTCTTCCTTCAAATACCTTGAAGAATCAATGCTCCGTCATCCTCACAATTGTATCACCTAAGACAGGGACCTCCTTTGTAAACACTTGGTCTAGTCCAACAGTTTTCCCCATCTCTGTTTCTTTTGGTGTTATTTCTCCTTCCTTTATAAAAATGTTTGGAATATGATATCAGTGCCTAAGTGAGGTGGTTCAACTTTTCTTTTTTCTTTTTTTTGGAGGGAGAAGGCAGGGCAATTGGGGTTAAGTGACTTGCCCAAGGTCACATGGCTAGTAAGTGTTCAATGTCTGAGGCTGGATTTGAACTTGAGTCCTCCTGACTCCAGGGCTAGTGTTATATTCACCATGCCACCTAGCCACCCCTCAACTTTTCTTAATAGTTAAAAAAAGAGTTTTCAATAATTTTTGCTGCTGGTTTTATAGTGCTTTAAAGTTTTTAGAGCATTTTACAAACATCTCATCTGGGTAATATGACAAACCTGAAAAAATAAGGCATTATAATGATTCCAGTTTTTAAAATAAAGAAACTAAGGTTCAGAGAGATTGTTTTGTGCAAGATCAGACAGCTAGAAAGTGATTTGAACTCAGGTCTTCCTTACTTCAAGGGCAGCCAGATGGCTCAATGGATAGAGCACCCAGCCTAGAGTCATGAAGACTCATCTTCCTGAGTTCAAATCTGATCTCAGGTACTTACTAGCTGTGTGACCCAGGGCAAATCACATATTTATTATTAATTTAATTAATGCTCATCATATGAGTATGGGTTCTATTAAGACAAGAAATGAAGCAGCAAAGGAAACAAAAAGAATATTCAAAATAATTTCAAGAGGGAGAGTGGTCCCTTGGGGCAGAAAGGTCAGGAAAAGCCTCCTGTAGGAGGTGGCATCTGTGCTGAGTTTAAGGGAGAGAGAAGTGAGGGGAAGAACTTTCAACACATGCAGAGCCACCTTTATAAAGGCATGTGGGTGGGATTTGGAGTGTCCTGGATTAGGCAGCTAGGTGGCACAGTGGATAGAGAGCTGGGCCTGAAGACAAGAAGCCTCATCTTCATGAGTTCAAATCTGGCCTCAGATACTTACTAGTTGTGTGACCCTGGGCAAGTCACTTTACCCTGTCTGCCCCAGTTTCTGAAAAATGAGCTGGAGAAGGAAATGGAAAACCACTCCTTTATCTTTGCCAAGAAAACCCCACACTAGTCATGAAGAGTTGGATATGACCCAACCACAACTGGATCTGGAAAAGCTAGAAGGCCAATCTAAATGGAATAGAAAGTACATGAAGGAAAATAGTATGAAATACAGTTCAAAAAGTAGCTGGGAGTAACATTATATGAGGTTTTAAATACTAAGCCAAGGATTTGTGTTTTGTCTTATAGGCAACAGGGAGCTATTACAGATTTTTGAGTAGCAGTGACATGGTCAAATATGGGTTTTAGACATGTCAATTTGGTAGTTGTGAAGATTCTTAAGGTTTCAGAAATGAAAGAACTTTGTGGGAGGGATGGATGTGGAAGGAAATATGAATTCCATTTGGGGTATGTGAAGCTTATAATGTCTACAGGATATTTGGGTTTAAAATGCTGAGCAGGTGCTAAAGTTCGGGAGAGATATTGTGACTAGGTATATCACCCTGTTTTCCATCATCTGGATGAGCTCCATTTTGTTGTTCTTTCTAAAATATGGCCCTCAAAACCAGATATAATATTCCAGATGTCCAACCAAGGTCAGAGCACAATGGGATTGCTACCCTCCTCACTCTAAGCATGTTGACTCTTGTCATGCAGCCAAAGAACATTTTTTCTGAGGGTATCAGTCATCACTAGGTTGGGTACAGAATGATCACATTTCAGTCACAGAAACTCTACAAAACAGACTACAGCTATCACAATCAACAAAATTACAGATTCTTGATATATTGAATATGAAGAGTCAACATGTGGTGATTACAAAGAGCCAGGATGGCTTCCTCAAGAACAGGTCATATCATACTCCCCTCATCTGTTTTTTGACAGCATTCTTAGATCAGTAGATGCAGGGGATGCTATGGATATATATTACATAGGTTTTAGTGTAAGGGTGAGCATTGATTGGGTCAATTAATCAATAGTTACCCCACCCCACTTAAATTAACTAACAAGATGCAATGCCCTGATATTGTAATCTTGCAAGAACAACTCTATTGAATCAATCAATCAAAGGTTTTAGAAGAGTTGCAAAAAGTCCTTTAGAAGGAAAGTCACTTCAGAAATTCTTGAAAGTCACTGGATAAAATGCTATGTTGAACAGGAAAATATTTGGATTGTTTGAGGAAAATTGATCATACCCTGTGGGGCCTATATAAAACTAGAGCATTCACTTAGAAATTGACATTTCTCATGTCTAAGAGCTTAGTCACTCTAATCAAGTCCTTGGCCAAGAATCAGCTGACAGGAGGGTGGTCTCAGTCTCCTTCCACCCCTTTACCAGAGGAAGACTTTCTAAATTTCAGAGGGCTGAAGGATTTTGATCTCAATTGCAAAGGTCAATATGTGTCAGAAGTTTGATGTGACAATCAAAATCTAATGCAATCTTGGACTGCATTACAAGGCCATTACTTCCAGGAACTGGGAGGCAATTGATCCACCATGTTCTATCTATGCCAGACTATATCTGGAGCATTGTGTTCATTCTGGGTGTCATGGCTTAAGGAGGACATCAACAAACTAGAATGTCCAAAAGGTGGACATGATGGTAAGGGTCCATCAAATCATAAAAATGAACATTGGTTGAAGAAGCTGAACGTGTTTAGCTTGAAGAAGGCTCAGTGGGGACAAGATAACTGCCTTCTTATCTTTCAAGCTCTGTCTTGTGGAGGGCAGATAAACTCATTCTACTTGTTCCCAAACATCAAAAACAGGAGTGATGTATAGAAGTTGCAAAATGGTCAATTTAAGCTTGAGGTTTGGAAAAATTTCCCAACCATTAAAGCTACCCAAAAGTAGAATGTTCTATCTCCAAAGGCGGTGAATTTCCCCTCCCTGGACAACTTCTAGAAGTGGCCAGACTAGTCCTTGTTGGGTATGATACAATGCGTCTTCCTTCCATATATAGGTGGCATGGTATAGTGGGTAAGGAACTGGTCTCAGATTCAGGAAGGCCTGGGTTTAAAGTCCTGCTTCTAACATATACTCTCTGTATGAACCTGGGCAAGTCACTTAACTCATCAGTGTTTTGGACTATTAGTTGTAGCAAAGGTTCTGATTTGCTTTAGTAGAGGAATTTTCCTTATTTGGATTTTCCTGTTCCATAAAATGGAAGGTCCAATCCATGTTTCTATCCTTTCGTGCTTAGGTGAGAATAGATAGCTGTGGAGGTCCTTGCCAGCTCTCAAATTTTGTGACTCTGTGATATAAGGTCACCTTACCTTTTTTGGCTTCCACATCACACCATTGATTACTATTGAACCTGCAGTTCCCCAGTATAAGGCAGGATTTGGAGGGGTGAGAAGAGTGGATGCAGTATTCTATACAGTGAGAACAGCATGAACAAAAGCATAGAAATGGGAACAAGTGAAGGGTCCTCAGGCAAAGAGAACAACCTGGTCAGATGGGCTGATTCATGCAGGTAATAAGAGAGAGCATTGGAGAGGAAGATTGGAGCCAAACTTTAAAAGATCTTGAGTGCCAGGCTGAGTTACAGCACAGAGACATCATGGCACAGGAGACATGGATTCAGGCTTCCTAGGTTTCCACTTTCCCTTTGTAATTGAGAAATTTTGGGAAAATGACAGTGGTGCACTGAAGGAAAAGAAAGTCGGGGTAGGAAGGTGGTTGTTCATTAGAGGAGGAAGAGGATGTTTGGGTGGAGATCACCAGGTATTGTGAAGATGAATTTCAGGCCCCCAGATGTGCATCCTTGGCTTTGGCCAGTTTTCCCTTGGGAATATGGGAATGATTAAGAATTTAGGCAACATTGTAGAGGCAGTCTTCCAATCCATTTACCCTCCTCTGGTTTTTGCCCAGCCCCTAAGACAGAGAGAAAACTAATTCTTACTGATAATCCTCCAAGAACAAACCTAACATTTAAGGGGCTGATAACAAAGCCCTGGCATATATAAAGGCTCTAATTGGCACAGTTCAGAGCATCCCAGTTAGGTAGCACAGTGGATAGAGTTTCAGACCTGGAGTCAGGAAGAACTTTCTGAATTCAAATCCAGCCTCAGACATTTACTAGTTATGTGACCCTGGGAAAGTCTGGAGAAGGAAATAGCAAACCACTTTAGTATCTTTGCCAAGAAAACCACAAATGGGGTCACAAAGAGTCAGATACTACTAAAACAACTGAACAACAAAAGAGCCTCCATAATATCCATCCAGGCAAAGAGAGAATCTGAGGAAAGAGGAAGGGTACAATGTGGAGATGAATTGATAGCCATAGATAGCATCTAGAAGTGGGAGTGTCAGCATCCTACTTACAGGCTTCTGGGGCCCAGGGTACATTACCATTGCTTGCTAAGCCTCCTTTTCCTCATCTGTAAAGTAGGGACAGTAATGCTTGCATAACCTTCCTCACTGGGTGGTACAAAGCTCTCTGTAAAGCTCATAGCACAATAGAAATGGGACCGATTTTGTTGCTGTTGCTACCATGCAGTCCTCATTTAATGAAACAGAAGCAATTGTCTTTTTCCACCCTGAGAAGGATGTAGCCCATGGCAGGCCCGAATGGCCAAGAGGCTGCCATGAATTAATTATGAAGAATGATGAGCTAGAATAGGACTTGAGAGCTTAGGGGGTGAAAAAAAAAAGGAAGATTAAGGTGGTTGGGACCTGGAGACATAAAGGAGACACCTGCTGGGAGATGAGTCAATAAGGAGAAACAAACTGCATTAGGTTGTAGCTATTGAGAAAGAGACACGGTGGAGTTGTTGAAGAGAATAAGCTAATTTTTTCTGGCTGGGACTCACACGCCCCCCCCTCCCCCCAGTGCTAATTTGTTGGAGAAATAGAGAGCTTTGGTAATAGAAATGCAGCTCCACAATTCGAGTGGAAACAACAAAAGGCATTTGGCAGCAAAGAGACCGGCAGTGGGTTATTCCTGGAGAAGGCCTGAAGAGTGCAGATGCTGATCTAGGCAGGGGGAGGACCTTACCCTTTTGGTGGGGGGGAAGGGCAGAGATGGCTGGTGGCTGAAGGCATTATCCCCTCCTAGTTCTCAGAAATCTCCATAAACTAAACTCCTCGACTGTCAAGGCATCGAATGGGCCAGTAACTCTGATTTCTTGGGATCTCAGACTCTCATCCCAGTAGTAAGGCTGTCCCCTCTGCATTAGAGGCCCCTGGGAAACAGTGGGGGAAAGCTCTGAATTAAGAGTCAGGACACCTGAGTTGGAGTAACATTTCTGCTACTGAATGACCTTAGGAAAGTCACATGACCTCTACAGGCCTCAGTTTCCTCTTAGATAAAATGAAGTCATTCAGTTAACCAGAATTTGTTAATCTGGGAGCTGGGAGATGGAATCGTGTGTAAGGAACAGCAAGGAGGCTAGTGTCACTGAATTGGAGAGAAAGAGAAAGGGGAAAGTTATGGAAGGGAAGAGAAGGTATAAGAAGCCTGGAGAGGTAGGAAGGGGTGGGGTTTGAAAAGGTTTGCAAAAATAAGACAAAGGAGTTCACACAGAATGTCCCAAAAGTCTTTGTTCAATAGGCTAAAACTGCACAAAAAGTACTTGTAGAACAATGTCTATTTGATCCTGAGATGAAAAGGAGCAGCTGGACTTCATTCAACAGGGGCATGATATGATCAGAATTGCACTTTAGGAAGATAATTTTGGTAGCTATTGGAAGATAGCTAAGAGTGAGAAGAGACTTTTAAAATATAATTATACTTTAACATTCATTTTTTAAAATTTTTGAGTTCCCAGGGGTGGCTAGGTGGCACAGTAAGACCCCCGGCCCGGAGTCAGGAGGACCCAGGATTGGTTCTGGCCTCAGTACTTAGCACCCACACATAAATAATGACTGGCCGTGTAACCTTGAGCAAGTTACTTAGCCCCAATTGCTTTAAAAAAATTCTGGGTTCCCAATTCTTCCCCTCCTCCTGATGTTCCATGCATTGAGAAGGAAAACATTATTATACATACATACATTATTATACATACAAATCTATGTTGGGGGAAAAAAGAATAGACAAAGTAAGTGAAAAAAGCATTATTGAATCTGCACTCAGAGTTTATCAGTTCTCTTCCCTAGGGGTATATAGCTCTTTTCTTCATGGGTCCTTTGGAATCTTGCATAGAGATGATCAATGAAACCACAGGAACTGATGAGATCACCAAGAGAAACAGGATAGATTAAGAAGAGAAAAGAATGCAGAACAGATCTTTAGGGGATCCCTACTGTTAGCAGGCATAACATGGCCGAAGAGCCAGCAAAGGAGATACAGGAGATGTCAGACAGGTAGGAAAAGAACCAAGAGGGATTAGTGAAATGAAAATCTAGAGAGAAGACTGTATCAAGGAAAAGAGGATGATCAATACTGTCAAAAACTGAAAAGAGGTCAAGACAGATGAGGGTTAAACAAAATATCGTTATGAGGCAGCTAGGTGGTGCAGTGGATAGAACCCCAAGCCTGGAGTCAGGAGGACTGCATTTCAAATCCAGCCTCAGATACTTGACACTTACTAGCTGTGTGACCAAGTAGCAAGTCACTTAACCCCAACTACCCTGCCTTACCCCTCAAAAAAAAAAAAAGGAAAGAAAATATCATTACATTTGGCAAATAAGAAGTAGTTAGTTACTTTGGAGAGGACAGTTCTAGTTGGATGATAAGTTCAAGTCAGCCTGTAAAGAGTTAAGAGGATGAGGAGAAAGGAAGTGGAGACATCTTTTGCAGATGGTCTTCTGAAGTTTAGCCACAAGAGGGGAGAGACAGCAAGATAACTAGTAAAAATGAAGATTTTTTCAAGATGGAGAAGACATAGGAATATTTGAAGACAGTAAACAAGCAGCCAGTAGACAGGGAGTAGAAATGATAAATGAGCAATCTTCTGGAGAAGATAGGCTGGCATGGGACTGGTTGTATATATAGAGGGTTCTGCTTAGGCAAGGAGAAAGACTGCTTTGTCATGCAAAACAAGGGTGAAGGAGGAGATGACCACATTTGAGTGATATAAGATGAGGAGGAGAGAAGAAAAGAGGGCTCTCGATGAATGACCTCAGTTTTTTTCAGTGAAAACCAAGGCAAGGTTCTCAACTGGAGAGGATGCTGCAGAGGTTTGAGAAGGGTTGAAAAGGTTTGGAAAAGCTTCTAGGGTGGAGTACGGCAATGGGAGTAGTGAGGAGGCTAGTCAATTAGGGAATTATAAAAGGGTTTGCTTTGCCAGAGTGAGGATCCAAATGAGTTTATGCAACATTAACTTGTTGTGGACCCAGTCAGTAGAGTCTCTTAATTTTCTCCAGCTTCAATCAGCAGCAGTGAAATAGGATTGAAGGCAGCAGATAGTGGGTAACCCAACACATTGAGGTGGGCAAGGAGAAGAGGATGGTGTTAGAGTTAAAATGGTTCACCAGAGGATTAAGATGGGGAGGAGAAGAGAGTGTGACCAGTATAGGGATGATAGCTTGGGAATGATCTGAGGAATGGAAAGGTTGAAAGTTGCAGTAAGGAAGAAGAACAGGATTTTGAGTGGTTAACCAGAGGGAGAGATGGAATGACAACAGACTGTGAAAAGATAAAGGAAATCAGAGTTTGAGGATATGGAATACTTGTGGGCAGGGATGTTGTGAGTCTCAAATGAGATTATGAATGTAAAACACTTTTCAAACCTTAAAGTGCAATATAAATGCCAGTTATAATTATTGCTATTAATCCATAGTTACCAGGTCTCCAGTCTGGTGATGACTTTATTCCCTGAGCCTTCAACTGAACTCCTACAACATTTATAGAGCATTATAGGGGTATGATAGTAAATGTTTAACAACCAGATCCTTGAGAGGGAAAAAAGTATGCACATACACTTTTAAGTTTAGTCTTCCTTATTGACATTTTCTCCATCATTTTCCTAAATCTAGATAACCACAAAATAATAAATCAGACCTGATTTATAATGATAGCTGATTTCTGAGATGTAAATACTCACACTGAAAAGTTAACAATCACTTTGATAAGCTCACTCCAGCAGATACTTACTTGTGAGTAACGGCAAGATCAAAGGTAGGACCATGTCTGTGTATGGTTATGGTGGGGTAGAGGAGTAGATGGTAGGAAATGAGGAAGTTGAGGATTTGGGAAGTTGGACTAGATATTCTCCAAAGTCTCTTTGAACCCTAAGAATCTAGGAAGTCATGAGACCTCAGGTAAGTCATTTCTCCCCTCAGGGTTTATGAAGATGGGTTAGAAAATGTTTCAATAAATATTTATTAAGCACTACTATGTTATAGGTACTATGCTAGGTACTGGAGATACAAAGACAAAAAAAAGAAATTGTGCCTGCCCTCAGGGAGCTTACATTCTATGGAGGAAAAGACTAAAAGAGCTAAAGTTTCTTCTAGCTAGCTCTGAACCTATGATCCTTTAATGGGGCTGGACAAGATGACCTCCAAGGTCTCTTTTAGTTCAAACATTAGGTAATCCTGAGACCTAAAAATACATTTGTTAATTTGTAGAAATATGTACATAAACCAATCACAAAAGAAATGCTTAAAGCATAAAAACTCTCAGGAAATGATGTTGTTGTTCAGTCATTTTCAGTCCTGTCTGACTTTTCTTGACCCCATTTGCGGTTTCCTTCGTAGAGATACTACAGTGGTTTGCCATTTCCTTCTCCAGCTCATTTTACAGATGAGGAAACTGAGGCAAACAGTTTTAAGTGACTTGCTTAGGGTCACACAGCTCAGAAGTATCTAAGGCTGGATTTTGATTCAGGTCCTCCTAAGTCCAGGCCCAGTGCTCACTGTGTCACCTAGCAGTCCTTAATGGGGTCACAAAGGGAAGCAGCAATTACAAATACTTGTGTGTGTGTGTGTGTGTGTGTGTGTATGTGTGTGTATAATTTTTATTTGGCATTTCATGTTCTCCTTCGATCTTCTTTCCCCCCCCCTTTTTGGGGGGGCAATTGGGGTTAAGTGACTTGCCCAAGGTCACAGGCTAGTTTTTGTGTTAAGTATCTGAGGCCGGATTTGAACTCAGGTCCTCCTGACTCCAAGGCTGGTGCTCTATTCACTGCTCCACCTAGCTGCCCCTTGGATCTTCTTTCTAAGCAACTCATTCTGGGTCCCCATATTCTGGCCAGTCTCATTTATGATTCATTCTCATGTGAGTGGTCATCTTCTCCTACAAGAAATTCTGACTATGTGGTGAACTTCCTATCTAGAAGAAGACACCAATTGAGAAATCCAAGATTTTCTAAACTCCAAAGGTATACATCATTCTCAGAATGTCTAACTGTCATGTTACCTTGTGCTTAGGACAAGAAAGACAATGCAGACTCCAGTTTTTGGGATAAGAATGCACTATTTGACAAAAACTGCTGGGAAAACTGGAATATAGTATGGCAGAAACTGGGCATAGACCATTATCTAACACCATATACCAAAATCAAGTCTAAATGGGTTCATGATCTATGTATAAAGGATGATACTGTAAGCAATCTGGGAAAACATGGAATAGTTTACCTGTCAGATTTGTGGAGAAAGACTTTAGGACCAAACAAGAATTAGAAAGCATTATAAAATGCAAAATGGATCATTTTGATTACATTAAATTGAAAAGCTTCTATACAAACAAAGCCAATGTAACCAAGATCAAGAGGGAGGTGGGAAATTGGGAAAGAATTTTTACAACCTATGTCTCATTTCTAAAGGACTCATTTCTAAAATATACAGAGAACTGAGTCAAATGTATAAGAATACAAGTCATTCTCCAATTGATAAATGGTCAAAGGATATGAATAGGCAGTTTTTAGAGAAAGAAATTAAAGATATCTATAACCGTATGAAGAAATGCTCTAAATCACCATTGATTAGAGAAATGTAAGTCAAAACAACTCTGAGGTACCACATCTCTCCAGTCAGATTGGCTAAGATGACAAAGCAGGAAAATGACAAATGCTGGAGAGGATGTGGGCAAATTGGAACACTAATGCATTGCTGGTGGAGTTGTGAACTTATCCAATCATTCTGGAGAGCAATCTGGAATTATGCCCAAAGGGCTATAAATAATTTCATACCCTTTGACCCAGCAATACCACTTCTAGGGTTATATCCCAAAGAGATCATAGAAGTGGGAGGAAGACCCATATGTACAAAAATATTTATAGCAGCTCTTTTTGTGGTTGCAAAGAATTGGAAATTAAAGGGGTGCCCATCAATTGGGGAATGGCTGAACAAGTTGTGGTATATGCATGTGATGGAATACTATTGTGCTATAAGAAACAAGGAGGAGATGGATTTCATATTTACCTTGAGAGGCTTATACAAACTGATGCTGAGGGAGAAGAGTAGAACCAGGAGAAACTTGTACACAATCACAGACACAACATATGTGTGATGACCAGCTATGACAGACTGGACTCTTCTTAGCAATGCAGTGATATAAGTCAATCCTAAAAGACTCATGAAGGAGACAGATGTCTACATCCAGAGACATAACTAGAAAGAACTGAGCCTGAATCCTGACGGAAGCAATCTACTTGATCTTTTTCTTTTCATTGTTTGGTTTTATTTCCTCTTTACCATTTTTCATCACACCTAGTACAATACGCCTTTGTAACTTGACTAATGTCTATTGTGAAAGTATTTGTAGATCCTATACTGGACTATATGCCGTCGTGGGGGGTGGGGGGAGGAAGGGAATGGAAATTTGAAACTCAAGGAATTATAGAATTGATTCTTGTAAACTAAAAATAAACAAATAAATTTTTAAAAATGAAAATAAAAATAATAATAGTAAAAAAAAAAAAGAAAGACAATGCAGAAGAAGCCCCTGGGACCTTGAGATCTATGCTCGAGCCTACTCTGACAGCATATGTACTCCTTGGCATGCATAAGAGAATGAAAGAGTCCCGATGTGCTCAACAGAAGGAAAGAGAGATAGATACAGACACACTGAGAGAGACAGAGACAGAGAGAGAGACAGGAAGAGAGAGAGAGAGAGAGACAGAGACAGAGACAGAGACAGAGACAGAGACAGAGACAGAGACACAGGAAGAAAGAGAGAGAGAGCATGAGAGGGCAGAGTCAGTCCTTTAAAGTCTACTGAGTGGGCCATTCTTCCTGATACAGTGGCCTGTCCTCTTTAAGCATACTTCAGTTCTTAGTGGGGTAGAACACACAACAATCAGCTTATGGTTCTCCAGGAACCCTCCCTCCAGAAGGGGCCAAAGCAGATAATCATCTCCAGGAGATAAGACCTAATCCTGCAGATCAGGGGGCTGCCTAATTATCCTCATTACACTTACATTTGTAATTATGCTTGAAAAATATCCCTTGACCAGGATTTCAATTGTCCAATTATGGATTGGCTTTATGAAAAAAGAAAAGCACCATTTCTATGGGACATCAATGATCACAAAATGCTTTTTTCACCATAGAGAATGTGAACAAAATGAAGCCAAGAGTGATTCAGTGGGTCACACAAAGCCATTCAGCTAGTCAGTGTCAACATGAGACCTCAAATCCAAGTCACCTGCTTCTCAGCTCTTCCCCTAAATCATGCCTATTTTATATGTATGAGTGGAATGAGTGGGATCTGAGCTCTCTGCTTTGGGAAAGATTTATCACTGCTGACTCCCTCACTATAAGTCAACACTGAATAATTAAAAGGCTTGTGATTAAAGGCTAATTTAATATTGATCTTGTCCTAGGGTGGGGCCAGTGCACCATGCTGTTCTTCTGTCCTGACTCAGGTTCCTCAGGCAAAATGAGGAATTGTAATTGACCTGTGCTATTTCCAGTCTCTGGACAGTGACCCTTTTATTTCTATTCTACTTCTTGGCCTACATCTGTCAATGATCTGTGCCTGACAGGTAGCCTGACCAGAGAGAGTAGTTATTTTCTAAATCAAGTCCTTCATACCACAGGCTACCCTCAGGCACATTGGGTAAGCGTTTTAGGAAATACTTCCCCTTCCCCCATATCTCTCCCTCTCTACCTAAGCAATTCTCATCCTTTCTACACCCTTCTATATCTTATACCATGAAACTGAAATGGGATATTTGGTCCCTGGCCTTCTAACATGGTCAGTTTCAGGGGCCCGCGCTTATATACATCATATATATATATATATACATATACATATATAGTGTATATATGTGTATGTGTATGTGTGTATATGTATATACATATGAATATATATCTATATGTGTGGTGTTATTGTTTATTCATGTCTGACTTCTGGTGACCCCATTTAGGGTTTTCTTGGCAAAGTTGCTAGAGTGGTTTGCCAGTTTCTTCTCCAGTCCATTTTATAGTTGAGGAAACTGAGTCAAAAAGGGTTAAGTGACTTGCCCAGGGTCACACGGCTAATGAGTGTCTGAGGCCAGATTGGATTGGAACTTAGGTCTTCTTGACACCAGACCTGGCTCTCTATCCACAGTACTACCTAGCTGCTCAGAATTCCTCAGGGTGGGGCCTAATAAGCCAGAAACAACATAAAAAAGACTAAGTTTTCTCTTTAGTAGAGCATATTCTCTCCGTGTGCTAAACCTGACTAGGAGCTCCTGAGTGGAGCAGCATCTTCAGGCCCTAGGCCCGTGAGCTTTACATAAATATCAACATTATAGCATAATAAGCATAGATACAATTTAGAGCCAGAAGACCTGGTTCCAAAGACCTGGTTGCTTGGACAAGACACCTAACATCTATGGACTTCAGCTTCCTCATCTGTTAAATGGGGTTAATGATATTCATACTAGCTACCTAGCTGGTACTGATTCAAGGAAAGAGCTTTGTAAGCATTAAAATGCTATAGAAACTCAAGTTATTATTATTGATTTGAGAGACAACAGGGAGTCAGGTAGGTCCTTGAACAGGCCGGTGATGTGACAATTGATTTTTATTTATCACCTTGTAAGCGACCTGGATTTCTTTGTTTCTGCTCCAGGATTTAAGCAGAGACATATATTACTATTTCCATCATACCATATGCTCTAATAAAGAACGCTATTGAAGAAATAGTTAAAGGTCCCCCTGCTAAGGAAGGCTGTAAATTGCTGAATATCACACACACCCTGGCCCCATTCCCAGGATTAATGCCCCAGCCTACCTTAATCATTTTTTTAATTACCAAAACCAGATAGGAAATATTATCAACAAATTGCTTGCCTTTAAAAAAGAAGAAAAAGAAAAAAGAGAGAAAGGAAAAAAGAGAGAAAGGAAAAAAGAAAAAGCCCCAGCTCCTCTCTGAGTCACACTATACAAGTATATAAACTGTGCCCCCAATCAATGCCCCTCAATCACTTTCTAGCTTCCAAATGGAATCCTTTTTATTTTTTTTTTAATTTTTGACAAAGAAAAGTGTCTTCAAGGTGAATCCTTTCATTCCTTTTCCTATTCAGGTGTCAATTCTGTCAGCTGAAGGTTCCTTCCCCGAGCAATCCAGATTTTATAAAATGCAAAGACGACAATATTGACATCAGTCTTTTTGTAAGCAGTGTGAATGGCGCCATGTAATTATCTCCCGGTAACTTCCATTAAGCAATTCAATGCCTCCTCCGTTCTTAAATAAGCAACATTTTACATTAATGCTTGAATCCATTAGCAGGAGCCTGAGTTCCTCGGGTCAGGGAACTCTGTCTGAGGGGCAGCATGGCGTAGGAGAGCACCCACTGGATTGATTTGGAATGGGAGCACCTGAATTTGTGTCTGTGCTCAGCTCCTCAGTAACCACACAACCTTGAATGATTAATTCACTGTCTTTCTCCAGGCCTCTGTTTCCCCATCTATAAAATGAAGAGGTGGCCCTCACGAAAAGTATAGTTTCATGGTAGGGGGGTGGGAGGCAAGAAATGGATCAGAATAACCTTCATTTATCCAGTGCTGTCTCCTTTGTAGAGAGCACTGTAATGGGTGTCAGAGGAAACACAAAAAGTTTAACTAGGACATGGAGAACCTGACCTCTGTTTCCCAATATATAAAATGAGAATGTGGACCTCACAAAGTATATAATCTCATGATGAGGTGTAATGTTAATGGGATTTAAGATCTTCCCTGACCATTAATAGGCCTCATGTGGAACTCATTAAGAGAAGCTTGCTTAGGGGAGCCTTACTTGTAAGAAGGCTTACACACCTTTTGCTAATTTCTAATTAGGCACTGAATCAGGAGGGTTGTGATGCCTTCTGGCTCAGAGAACTATATATATATGTTTATATTTTGCTTTGTGGGGGGGGCTCACTTATGAGAAGTATCTTGTGATTCCCCAGTAGAGATTCTGAGTGGCCTTGTGTTCAGAGCTCCCAACAACTCAGATGTAAAGGATCTCTCCATCCAGGAATGTATATAAAGTGTATAGTTGATTCAAACAGTCAGAGCCCTGTCTGCTGGTCTTTATTTCTCTGCTTGTATTTTCTCTGAAGTTCAGAGTGTTGACTTTTCCCCTGAATTAGTGAATGTGATTAAAAAAGATTGTTGATCCCTTGAACAGCCATCTTTCCTAGTAAAGCAGATCTAAGAACCTGTGCTAACAGCCATCCCGGGTGTGCCGGTGTGGTTGCTGCTACATGCAGATCAGAAACATATCAAAATAATCTTCATTTATCCAGCTCTTATAAGTGCCTACTGTATATAGAGCCTGATGATAGATGGAGAGGAGACACAAAGTTTCACTAGGACACAGTCTTTGCCCTCCCTGAGCTCATTTTGGGGGAAGTGATACACGTTACTAAATGATAAATTCATTAGAGTGGGGCAAACATAGTGAAGCCGTAGAAGGGAGGACATTATTACTCACATGAATAATCAGGGCCTCATGTGAGAGGACACATTTGTTTGAGTCAGGCAATTGAAAGAAATAAGTTGTGTTAAGTAGACCTGTGGTATGCTTAAAAGAGAACTGAATATGGTACCAAGAAACTCATGTTTGAATCCCGGTTCTCCTACTTACTACCTACTGCGGGCTTGGGCAAGTCCCTTTGCTTTCCTGAGCCTCAGTTTCCCCATCTGTAAAATCGGGATGCTAAACCAGCTGTCTTCTAAAGTACCTCCCAGCTTTAAAGCTTCTGATCCAGGATCAATCTGCCCACCTCATAGCTCCTTACAGGGTGCAAGGTGACAGGAAAACGTGAGCCAGGACCACGGGCAGCTAGAAGAGTGAGGAGACAGCTCAGAAAGAAGGTGTCCGAATCCTATGATACAGGCTCCCCAGAGAGAAGGGGAAAGGTCTCAGAAGCTGTGGTCATGGGTGCTGCTCTCACTGACCCCTCCACGTCCCAGAGACATTGTTATCCAGCCCTTTAGTGAATTCTGTGCCTAAAACCTTGGAAAATTTTCCAAAGGATATACACAAGGCAAAAGAACATAAACATAAATACACGGGAAAATGTGCCCAGGAAATGCAGGTTCTGCCCATTCTTTCCTGAAGAGGTTCACCAAACTCTTTGTTTCTCCCTCCTTTTGATGTAGACTGATCTGTCCTGCAGATTACGGCCCACACTTAAATGCTAGTCACTGTCGTGGGCCTTCACGGGATTTGCACACCATGACCAGGCAGTCTCACAGTGGGACACAATGGGGTCCTTTTCAGGGTGATTGTTTATAGCTGTTGCCTTCTTGCCCCCCAAACCCACTGTCCAACCTTTCTGGTTGTGTAACAGAGAGGGGTGGGGAGGTAATGGATGACTAATTAAAACTGCCACACCAGAAATTACAGCCCAGGATGATATTCCTCAATGGTGACTTTTACCAAATGAAGTCTTAGGTCAGGCCCACCTCATAAAGCCAGGAAGAAAATGAGCAATTGTGTCAAAGATTGCCCTAAAGTTTCATGCATATGTTATTTCTGATCTGTATTTCTTTGCAAGGCTGTCTGATCCATCCAAAGGCCCAGGCGATGATAAGGACAAAAATGCCTTCTCTCCCATGTCACAGTACCTCACATTCTTCCACTAGCAATTGCTTCTCTTGATTCTTTGGCCAATAAGGAACTTCCTCCACCTTTTGTTGTTGTTGTTCAGTCATTTCAGTTGTCTCTGACTCTTCGTGACCCCATTTGGGGTTTTCTTAGCAAAGGCATTGGAACGATTTACAATTTCCTTCTCCAGCAAATTTTACAGATGAGGAACTGAGGCAAACAGGGTGAAGTGACTTGCCCAGGGTCATACGGCTAGTAAGTGTCTGAGGCTTGAACTCAGGTTTGAACTCAGGAAGGTGAGTCTTCCTACCTCCAGGTCTGGCACTGTATCCACTGAGCCATTTAGCTGCCCTTCCCCCACCTTAGAACACCCAAATATCACTTAGAGTTTCTATCATCCCTTTGGCCCTTAGTCATAGACCTACAGGCACATAGGCTACGTTAGCCCTGGAAGAGAACCCAAAAAACCATCTAATCCACCCATTTTATAGTGGGGGAAATCTAGGCCCAGAGATGAAAAGTAGCTTCTTTAAGGTTCCACAATAAGTCACTAGCAGAGCCAAAGCTAAGATTCAGGCTTCCTGGCTTCTAGGTTCACCTGCCTCTGGATATGTCCTCAGAAGGACCCATTTGAAATGTTCTCAGATTCTTCCCTTCCTGTACTGGGAGTTTCCAGGTCCTCCAGACACTGGCATCTCTCTGTGCCCCAGCCCAAGACCCCTACCTTGGGGGTGGAGACTTTAAAGCATTCTTAGTAAGTCAGAAGGGAGAACAACCATAAGTAAATAGTAATAGTCAGTTGTTGAAACTGCAACCTCTTGGAGTCATTTGCATTGATAAGTGAATTTGGGTAATTGCTTTGTGGAAATAACACAATTTACGAAATAGGAGGTCAAAATGGCCAGCATCCCCCAGGATCCCATTTTTTGCCGAGGTCGACACATTAAGCCTCTGAAGCAGCCCAGATAATGACTCTGTAACCCAATCATTCAGTTAATATAATTACTTATTTATTTGCCTTCAATTGGAGCCCCACAGCGTTCCCTAATGTTAGACCCTTCCTTAAAATGCCATAACTTCTTTCTCTCCCAGCCACCACCATAAGTCAACAGACTTAAGAGCTTAAGTGGATGCTTATGGTAGTTTAAAACCCCAGGCAACTTGGCCTTTCTTGGGGTGCTATTCATATACTTTCTTCCTGGATTCTTAACAACCACAATCCAATGCATCCTCCTTAGCCCTAGCCTTTCTCAACTCCCATGCTTTCAGCACCCAAAAGAAGATTTATCACTTTGATCATGTTATTCTTTTGTCGTCAAATCTTCTGTGGCTTGCTGTGGCTTATGAAATAAACTTAGACTCAGTCTCTCATTCAAGATTCACAATAAGTTGGTTCTCATCTACCTTTTCAGCATTCCCTCCCAATGTTCTCTGTAACATAACCTGCACTGCAGTCAAACTGGTCAATTCACCAACCCTTAAAGATGCCCTGGACCTTGGTGTTACCTGCCCTTTGGAGCATAATATTCGAGCATATATTTTAGAACTATGTTTAGAGCTTAGAAATCAGTAACCCCTTCAGTTTACAGGTAGGGAAATGCAATCCCAAGAAATCAAATAACTTCCCCATGGGCACTAAAGTGGTAAGAATCAAGGCCAAGATGCAAACCCAGGGCTTCTGATTACTTATCCAAGGCTTTTTTTCTTATTCTGCAGACGAATCACTGACTTTGCCACTTGAATTGTCAACCATGCCCCAGAGAACCAAATTCTTTTTCTCTGAACCACCCACCATCACTTTAGTTACCCACTTCTTGATCAGCTTCCCAACAGCCAATTTGCCTCATCCTCCAAAGCCTTGCCACGTGGCTTTCCTGATCCCCCCCACACACATATCCCATCACCACTACTTCCCACTACCTAGGTTCTTGAACCATCATCAAATCAATTCTGTCATTTCTAAAGAAAAGGATTTATCAACCTATTCCCTTACTGTTCCACTCACCACCCATGTAATTTTTCAAACCAAAATATTCCTCCTTGGCTGGCCAGCCCCTCCTCACTCGTGTTGTCTCCCCCATAAAAATATAAGGTGCTCAAGGGTGTGTGTGCTGTTGTTAGTGCTTACTAAATTCTTTTTCAGTCATTCTTTCTTCTAGTTGCTAGTCATTCCTCCTTACATTATTCCCAACCCTAACCCCCAATTCTGCCTTTCAAAATTACACTCATTTGTCAAGACCAAAATTAAATGCCAATTCCTACATGAGGTTTTCCCAGCTGTTATAGCCCTGGTTTGTGCATCTTGTGTCCTTATGTCATATTTTGTAATACTATTATAGGTGTATGGAATGACCCCTCACACACAGCAAAGGTTACAGTAGTATATGTGTGTGTCTGTGTGTGTGTGTGTTTGTGTGTGTGTGTGTGTGTGTGTGTGTGTGTGTGTGATGTCTCCCTCCTAACTCTCCCTCCTATTTTCATGGCATCATAGATCTTGAGTTAAAAGAGACCCTCAAGGCCCTCTAGTTCAATCCCTTTGGTTTGTTGGGGGGAAAGCTTTGATTTAGGGAGGTTGAATGATTTCCAAAGGTCACATTTAGAGGCTGGATTTGAATCCAGGTTCTCTGGGCCATAGTCAGTGCTCTTCCCACTGTTTCGTGCTTTTTTTCCCTCCTCATGCCTCACACACAATACATATTTAACAACTGTTTGAATTTTATTGAAATCATTAAGCCCAGAGTCTCAAAGAAGAGTTGAATGTGCTAGGAGATGAGGAAGAATAACTTGCCTAAAGGAAGAGCCAGGCGTTGAGTTATACCCAACCACGATGCCATTTATCTATCATAATAAAGTAGACTTGTTTTCATAGCGAGAAATGAGTTCTTTGAACTCCAGAAAGCAGAATAAACACAGATCTTTATAGTGCCCTTAAAGTGAACAGCTATGTCGAATAGCACTTAAGAAAAGACATTTCAGATGGAAGACTGAGAGCCTTTAGAACCAAATTCCCTGGGAGAATTTTAGCTGGAAAAGACAAACATGGAAGATCTCTGTGCTTCGGGATGTTGTTTTGCAGTTTGGCTAACGGACCTTGCCCTCCTTTGGCCTATGTTTTTCCAGACAGGAGGGACAAAGTTAGACTGTATTGTTAATTAGCCAGCAAGGCCAAAGTTTAGGATGCTTTGCTTCAATCATCATTCCTTTCTCTTCCATTAACTCCTTTCCATCTCTCCACAAACATGTTCAAGACTCCCCAGACAACCCTCCCCCCAAGCAAACCCAGACTCTTCTGCCCCCATCCAGGGGTAGGCCCATCCTGCTTCTCCCTTTCATGGCCAAGCTTCTGAAAATAGCTACAGAGCCCCATTTCCTCACCAACTGCTCTCTCCCCCATTCTCCATGATAGGGCTTCCTCTTCCACCATTCTATGGAAATTTCTTTCTTGGAGCTCATCAATATCCTTCTAATCACCCCATCAAAGATGAGCCTTCTTCAGCCCTCATCCTTGTGTCTTTTCTTTTAAACTCTCCCTCTGCAGCAGAGGTTTCTCTATTGCTTAACTCTCAAACCAGGCCTTCTCTGACCCCAATACTATCTTCTCAGTCCCTTCCCAG
This sequence comes from Gymnobelideus leadbeateri, assembly GCA_011680675.1. Taxonomy (NCBI): domain Eukaryota; kingdom Metazoa; phylum Chordata; class Mammalia; order Diprotodontia; family Petauridae; genus Gymnobelideus; species Gymnobelideus leadbeateri. The sequence continues at coordinate 135,108 of WOXC01000985.1, forward strand.
TCTTAAGGAGTTTATAAGATCGTTCATTTTATTCATGAGAAAAATGAGGCTTAGACTAAGTGACTTTCTGGGAGGGTCACTCAGCTAATAAATATCACAGCTAGGATTTGAACTCAGCTCCTTCCACTCTATAGATCCACTATTCTTTTCACTGTAACATTTATTCCCCTATGGTCCAGCCTCAGCACATCCTCCTCCTCTATCTCTACACTGTTCTCCTTTAGTAATTTCATTCATGTCCCAGCTTCAACCATAATTTCTACAAAAGTGATCCCCAAGAGAGTACCTCTACCACTGACCTCTCTTATGAGCTCCAGACTTGCATATTTAACTGACCACAGGACTTCTTTTTCAAGACCTCTGTCAGGTCTCATCATGGCAATTGGATGCTTCAGTGACCACTCCTGGAGTCAGGAAGACCTGAGTTCAAATCCAACCTCAGACACTTACTAGCTGTGTGACCCTAGGCAAGTCACTTAACCCTGTTTCTATCAGTTGCCTCATCTGTAAAATGAGATGGAGAAAGAAAGGGCAAATCATTCTAGTATCTTTGCCAAGAAAATTCCAAATGGGATCATGAAGAGTTAGATATGACTGAAAACGACTGAACAGCCGCAATCATCATGTCCAAAACTAAGATCATTTGATTCCCATCAAATCTTCTACTGCTTCTAACTTTACTCCTTTTATCTATAGCATCAGCATTATACCTAGTCTCCCATACTTGTAAATTGGGGGTTACCTCTGACTCTCCCTCCCCCTCACCAGTCATTTACCAGATCTGGCCAATTCCATCTCCACAGTTTCTCTCTCCCCTTCTCTCTAGATATACTACCACCTAACAAGTAATCCAGTATCCTTTCTCTTCCCTTTCCAATTCATCATTCAGATTGCTGTCAGAATCATTTTTCTTATGCAGAGATCTGGCCATGTCACTCCTTTGCTCATTAATCTTCAATGGCTCCTTTTTGCCTACAAACTAAAGTTCAAAATCCTCTGCCTAAAGTCAAGGCCTTCCGCCTTCAGGCACCATGCTTTCTTTCCGGTCTCATCTCATACTGTTTTCTTCTGTATACTACATATACATATACATATACATATACATATACATATACATATACATATACATATACATATACATATACATATACTTATCTCATACTGTTTCCCTCTGTCCACAAACTGGACAACTCATCACACTGATTTTGTACTAAATTCTCAGACCTCCCTAAATTCTAACTAAATTCTCACTGCATATGTAAAATGAGATGGAGAATTCCATCCTCCCTAAATTCTAACTAAATTCTCACTGCTCCCCACATCCAGAATATCTTCTAACCTAGAGTATGACTGAGTGGAGAGAATGTAGAATTTAGAGTCAGGAAGATCTGGACTGATGTGACCGTGGTCCATTCAGCCAATTTCCCTGAGCCGTGGTGTTGTCATCTGTCAAATGGGGCAATGATACCTTTGATACTTGCTCTAAAGGATTACTGTGAGGCTCAAATGATAAAATGTATATGAAGTGCTTCACAAACTTTAAAACTATACAAATATAAGCCAATGCTACCCCTTCTTCCCCTATTGAATAGCTATCCATCTTTTAAAACACAATGCAAATGCTACCTCCTCTATGAAGTCTGCCTTGAATCACTTCAAGTAACCTCTAAGTACTTACCATGTATATTATCTGTTAGTGACTTACTTCATCTAAATAGTAATTGACCCATTTTAACAAAACTCTGTACCTTCCCCAGCAGCTAGCCATGTCATCTGTACAAAGTAATAATTTCATGAATATTTGTTGTATTTCTATAATAGGACACATGTGAATACATAGATATACATGCATAGAGCACAGCTAGTGCTCGAGAAATGCTTGGCTCAACAAATTCAGAAAGCATTTATTAGGCATCTGCTGTGTACAGAGTACTATACGGGCCTTGGAGGGATTTGATGACTTCAGATAAGATATGGTCTCTTTCTTCTTGGAACTCATGGAAGAACTGGGGTGTGGGGAGAGTGTGAGGATTATGTCATAGCTAGGGCTCTGTTGGGGGTGGTATTGACAATAAAGAAGTGGGATGATCAGAAACCAGACAGACCCTTAGGTCTTAGACAGGGGCTAGGACATTTTTCCAGCAGAAAAGCTTTGGGGTGATAAGACTTGGCTTTGCATCTTAATTTTACTGCTTATTTCCTAGGTGACATTGCGCAGATTTGTCCAGAGGATCTCTATAGTTCATTCTATCTCTATGGTGCCATGATCAGTGGTATCAAATTCAAATAAAAACAGAAGCCACAAAACCATAAAGAAGGAACTTGTACTTAGAAAACCATATATTAATATTATTTATGTTCTGTTGTATTTTCATTTTTGACTTAGCTTGACTTAGAAAACCACACATTAATATTATCTATGTTCTATTATATTTTTATTTTTGTCTTAGCTTGACTTCGAATTAATGTTATGTCCTATTGTATTTTTATTTTTTTCAAATACTTCCCAATTAAATTTCAGTCTAGCCTGTGCTGCATTCAGGAGACCTGCAGGGCATATATTTGATACCCCTGTTCCATGATCTTGGAGGAAATCTGGTCAAGCAAAGGCTAAAGTTACAGGGCCCTGGCAGAGGGTAGCAGGGGGAGAGAGTATAAGATCCAGCAAGATCTAGCAGAAGGCAATGGGTGAGAATGCAGATAGTCACCATCAAGGAGTCCCAGAAACAGAAGGAAGGAACATGGCAAGAATGACTCCAATCCTACATGGAAATGGGGGAGTGGTGACATAGAGAGGGAAGGTAAGAGGGAGAAATCATTCCCAGGAATGACTACAGGAATCCAGTTATGGAAGAATCAGAGAACTAGGCAGGGAATCAAAAAAGGAACTCAGCTATGGGTATGATGTGATAATATGAATAGGGTAATGGGAGAGGTGGAAGGATTCAATTAAAAAACATTTGTTAAGCACCTATTATACACCAGACACTGGGCTAGGTTCTAGGAATAGAAAGACAAAAACTAAACAAATGATGCCTGACCTCAAGAAGCTTACATTCTACTGGAAGAGAAAGAGCATGTATATAGAAAATTTTAAATGATATGTATATGGAATGGTGGGGTTGAAACTACCCCCACACTAATTTAATTGATTCCTTAACTAGATGAGGCTGTTTTCATAGATCAACAAATCACTCCTAGGCCTTAGAATAAGTATCAAAAGATCTTTAAAGTGGAATGACATTTGTAAAAATTGGAATTCACTTACACAAGAATCTTCAACTGTTGAAAGATATAAGTAGGCAGTTTTTGGATGAAGAGGTCAAAACTATCTATAGTCATATGAAAAAAATGCTCTAAATCACTATTTGAGAAGTGCAAATTAAAACAACTTTAAGATTCCATCTCTTACCTATCATATTGGCTAAAATGATGGAAAGGAGAAACAACAAATGGTGGAAGGGATGTGGAAAAATTGGGACACTAATACACTGTTGGTGGAACTTTGAATTGACCCAATCATTTTGGAGAGCAATATGAAATTATGCCCAAAGAGTTTTAAAACTATGTATGCCCTTTTGACATGGAGGTCAGGGAGTCCAGGAACCCAAATAACCAGAGTCCCTGGAAAACAGTCTGGAATGAATTCACAGACTCAAGCATTCTCTAAGTCAAGGTGGCAAAGATTTGTTACCCTATGCAGCAGGCAAGAGTTCTTAGGGAGCCTGCAACCTTAGAAGAGGTATGGTATAGTTTATATAAGATAACTATAGAAAAACCTGTGCCAAATATGCTAACTAGGTGAGTCAAGGAGGGATTGAGGAGGAGTTAAGGAGTGGTCAGTTCTTAAAGGAACATGCACTTTTAATATCTACTGCACAGGTGTATTGCCCAGAATTCCCTGGGAAATAGCCCAAGGGGGAGCTGTATAGAGGTGTGGTTTTATACTTAAAACTTCACCAAGTCAGCTAGCAGTCAGGGCTGACCAAGCTGCTACCCATCAATGTCATGTTTGACAAGATAGGTGTTGGAAGTATAGGTATATCCCAAGCTAACAAGGGATTCAGGGTGTATATAATGAGCTAGGGAGTATACATATGACTGAATCTAGGATACATATGATAGTTTTGACCCAGTACACAGCCGGATCAATCTACTAAATTCTAAAAGTACATCTGGTTACTGTATCAGGAAGAGAGATAAGTATTTTGCTAGGGCATGCTTGTTTTGAAGCTAGAGAGAAATGTGATTTTGGAACTAGATATGATTTTACAAACTGGGGTTCAAGCACTCCATCACTTTGACCCAGTAATACCACTGTTAGGTGTGTTTCCCAAGGTGATCAGGGAAAAAGGAAAAGAATTCATATGTTCTAAAATGTTTATAGCAGTTCTCTTTGTGGTGGCAGGGAACTGGAAAGTGAGGGGATGCCAATCAAACAGGGAATGGCTAAACAAGTTGCAGTATATGATTGTAATGGAATACCACTATGTTGTGAGAAATGATGAGCTGGTTGATTTTAGAAAAACATGGAAAGACTTGCATAAAATAATGAAGAGTGAAATGAGCAGAACCAAGAAAACATTGGATACAGTAACAGCAATATTGTTGAAATAATAACTGTGAACAACTAAGCTATTCTGAGCATTATAAATATTCAAATCAACTATAAAGGATCTGTGAAGGAAGATGGTATCCACCTCCAGAGAAAGCACTAATGAATAGAAGTAAGCACAGTATGATTTTACATATTTATAAATCTGTATCAAATGGTAGCCTTCCCTGGTGTGGGGAGGAGAGGGAAGGAGGGAGACCGTTTATAATTTAAAATGTAACAACAACAAAAAACCCCAACAAAATTTAATTTAATTTTAAAAATAAAAATAATCAAATGAGTTAAGAAGAGTTGATTTCCAGAAAATAGTGCAAGGGAGGTTTTTTTAGCACATCCTTAAGGAGGAAGCCACTTGAAGAGGAAGGAGATTCCTTGGCCTTGGCTAGGTCTCCTTCCCTACCTCTCCTCTCTTTCTCTGGAGGAGGACCTTGTAAGATTGCCCCAGGGTCTGGAAGATTTTGTACTTCCCATCTTCCCATTTGTTTCCTAGATGGCAGCCTGCATCAGCTGGTTATAGTATATGCATCAATACCAAAGAATAGTCACAGATTCACTCTGCCTAAGAGGAACATCCTGAGCACCCCAAGATTGAGAGGAAAAGGACATCCAGTAACCAAGAGCTTTGAGCTAACCTTTTCCTCACTTTCACTCTTAAACTTGTGCCTACTTTCCCCTGGACTCTGAATATACTTGTGGAAGAGTGTGTCATAGACTTTTTGGAGGCAATGCCCTACACCAACCATTCTTAATGTACCACCTTAATAACATCACCTTAGATTATCTGTGCTAGGTAATGAAGTGGATAGAACACAGGACCTGGAGTCAGGAAAACCTGAGTTCAAATCAACCTCATTCACTTATTGGATGAATGACATCTTGGCAAGTCACTTGACCTCTTTTTGCCTCCTTTTCCTTAACTGCAAAAGGGAGATAATAATAGAACCTACCTTGCTGGGTTCTTGTGAGGATAAAATGAGATAACATTTGTAAAAGCACTAATTACAGTGCCTGAATCAAAACAGGTGCTGTATAAGTGCCCCTAACCCACATGCCATTCTTGGTCTTTAAAGATTTTAGCCCTGATTTATAATTTTCTTCTCCTCCCTGCCTTCAGTTTGGGACATGATGATATCCTCTTGAAGTCCCTGACTTACCAGTTCATCAATCTATGTAATTCCTTGACCCACACCTTTGATATGTCACACAAAAAACTTTCATATCCTTCATCTCACCATCACCCATGACTACTTAACCTCTATAATGCAGAGTTCTGAAATTCTTCTCCAAGAAAGTGTATCAATGGTTGGCTTTGTGCAGAAGGGTCAAAGAACAAATCATAGAAGCAGTAATTAATTTAAATAAAGAAAATGACACCAATAAGATATCATGTCAAAACTTTTGGAATGTAGCCAAAGAATGGGTAACTTTTATCTCAAATCACTCTAATTAACAAAGAAAAAATGTCTAGAGCAATAATTCAGGAATTCAAGTGAGATATCAACAGAAACAACAAATAATAATTTTTTAAAAACCAACTGTTATAGTCTAGCAGTGCTGGGAACCCCGAAATTCAAGGGCAAAAGGCTAAAGAATTCAACTCAATCCTTCTTTCAGTCCAAGGCAAGGTTTATTAAAACACTGGTTGGGGTGAGTAAGATTCCTAGTGAGTATTCTCTATTGGCCAGATTTTAAGACTCTGAGCCATTTGTGACACTAATAACAAGGGGGCCACACTCTTAAGAAATCTTAGCAATTTAATACGGACAAGATGGACACTTATATGCAGAAAGACCATGGGAAGATCTGGATGTGATCAATGAGTGGCCAATAGCTTGGAGTGACTGTGAGGCAACCTAGAAGAAGTAGAGATAAAATTAAGGATCGGCTAAATAGCTGGGGTGGGGTCAGGTGCAGACAATGAGGGCCACAATGAAAGACAATTAAAAGGATTACATTGGGATGGGCCAAGTGCCTCAGGCAAACACTGGAGACTTGGTTTAGGGGCTTTGGGGTCCTTTTAAGGGTCCAGCATGAATCCCATCCCCCATCATTACTAAACAAAAAAACAAAATTGAAATTCTGAAAATCAAAGAAGGGATAAAATTTAAAATAGAAAACTAAAGTAATAAAGAAAACTAGAGACTTTTTGAAAGAAATTAATAGAAAACTATTAGCTAATATGACTGTTTTAGAAGAATGGAAAACAAAACTGTCGATATAAAAAAATGAGAAAGGAGAACTCATAACAAATGAAAAGGAAATAAAGGAAATTGATAGAAATATTTTTTTGCCAAATTATAAATCAAAATGATCACTTAAATGAAATGGATGAATATTTACAAAGATTGTCAGAACAAGGGAGAGAGAATTTATGCAATCTCAGGAAATGAAATTGAATAAGCCATAAATGGACACTGACAGGACAAAAACCCCAGGACCAGATCGATTTACAAATGAATTCTATCAAATTTTCAAAGAACACTTAACTCCAAATTTACATAAATTTTGTGAAAAATAAGGGAAGATGGCAATTTACCAAGCTCTTTCTTTGAGATGAATATGGTCTTCCTGCAAAAACCAGTGAAAATTTATTTTTAGAAGTCAGGATATCAAACTGTGGATCAGAAATTCCTAATCTTGGCTGTAGCTATATTTTAGGAGGTTCATGAACTTGAATGAGAAAAAAAATTACATTTTTACTAGTACCTAACAAAAATTAAGCATTTCCTTCAGTTTTGAACATAGGCCTCAAGCATTCTTCTGAGATGGGATCCATAGGCTTCACAGGACTACCAGAGAGTTCATAGTACAAAACAGGTTAAGAATTCCTGCTATAGATTATCTCAGGAGGTGGTGGCAGTGACAGCAGCAGTGACAGCTGCTTCGGGAACTCCAGGCCCACAGATGGTGGGGGGACCAAGGAGCTTATTAGGTAACAATTGTAGGAATCTCTTTGCTGGCACTCAGGCAGCATTCTCTTGCTTTATTCTACTTGGATCTGGGTCTCAGTCTTGGGTGGTGTTCCTGGGGTGAGAAGGAACACTGGTGTGACAGAGCTTGTGGCAGCTGTGGAGACAGAGTACTCCTCACAGTTCTGAGGCTAGAAGAAGCTCTGAAGACAGCTGCATAAAGCCCTAGAAATTTGGGACAGAGAACTCTCTACTGTGGATGCAGAGTTCTACCTTGGCAAAGAGCTCAAAATCAAGTAATTGGGAAAATGAGTAAACAGAGGAAGAAAAATCAGACTATCAAATCTTTCTTTGTTGACAAAGAATATCAAAAAAGAACCAGAAGAAGACAACAAAGTCAAAATCCCTGCATCAAAAGCCTCCAAGAAAAATATGAATTGGTCGTAGGCCATGGAGGAGCTCATAAAGGATTTTGAAAAGAAGTAGAGAAAAAATTGGGAAGAGAAATGAGAGTGATGCAACAAAATCATGAAAAATGAGTCAACAGCTTGCTAAAGGAGACTCCAAAAAAACACTGAAGAAAAGAACACCCTAAAAAATAGACTAAGTCGAACAGCAAAAGAGGCCCAAAAAGCCAATGAAGAGAAGAATGCCTTTAAAAGTAGATTGTTATCTCAAGTGAATGAATGAGCATTTACAAACAATAAACCCTTACTACATACCAAGCACTCTACTGTGTTAAGGGTTAGGGATGCAAATACAAAACCAAAGACCATCCTGGTTTCACAAGGAACTTATTTTCTAATTGGAGTTTAATTTCTAACTTTATAGAATTGTGAACTGACCCATTCATTCTACAAAACAATTTAGAACTATTCTCAAAAAATCATTAACCTTTCCTTTGACCCAATGATACTACTTCTAGGCCCCCCCAAAAATTTGAATAGGGGGAATGCTTTCATATGCATGCAACTATTTTAGCATTTTACATTTTGTTATAGCAAAGAACTGCAAACAAAGTTAGTACCCATGAGGTGGAGAATGTTGGATGCTAACTATCATTATGCCATAAGAAATGGCAAGAAAAAGAAAAAAAAAGAAAGAAAAGAAAAGAAAAGAAGAGAAAGGAAAAAAGAAAGAAAGAAAAGAAAAAAAAAGGAAAAAGAAAAAGAAAAAAGAAAGAGATGGCTTCAGAGAAACTTGGGAAGACTTTTAAAAAGTGATACAAAGCAAAGTGAGCAGAACCAGAAGCCCTGTTTATACAATGACCATGACATTGTTAAGGAAAACAACTTTAAAATTCTGATCAATGCTATGACCAATCCAGACTCCAGAAAACTGATCTTGAAACATGCCTCCCACTTCTTGGAATGGAGGTGATGGACTGTGGGTGCAAAATGAAATATACATTTTCAGATAGGATCATTATAACACAAATTTGTTTTGCTTGACTATATATATTTTTTTAACAAGGAAAGGCTTTTGTTTTAGGAAATGGACTGGAGTGGGGTGGTATTAATATGTGATATTAATATAATATTAATTAATATGTATTAATTAATATTCAAAAAATAGGTATAAGAGAAAAAATAAAATAATATCAATAAAACATTGTTTTAAATACACAGAAGAAATAAGGGTGAAGTTCAGAAGGAAGCACAGACAAGCAGAGCAATGTTGATACTACTATGTCAAGTTTAATGTATTAAAAGAACTAAGCTCTAGAAAATGAGGGAAGAAAGAAAGAGGTTCCACTCTCAGGGAGCTTGGATTCTAGCAGGAAAGAGTAATTGATAAATTCATTTTTCATATATTTGGTATATGCTTATATAAGTACATATTTTCTATACCAATGGAATGTTCATACCTTGAAGGGAGATTGATTCATTTGGTTTTTGTATGCCCTGTGTCTAGACAGTGCCTGGCATATGATTGGTGCTTAATTAATGCTTGTTTGTTGATTGGAAAACAAAAACCTCTGTTTTTCTTTTTCTTTTTCTTTTTGCATTTTTTGGAGTGCAATTGGGGTCAAGCAACTTGCCCAAAGTCACACGTGTGCATTAAGTGTCTGAGGCCGGATCTAAACTCAGGTCCTTCTGACTCCAGGGCCGATGCTCTACTCACTGCACCACCTAGCTGCCCCTACCTCTGTTTTGCTTTAATAGTATTTTATTTTTTTCCAATTACATGTAAAGATAATTTTCAACATTTGTTTTTTTATGAAATTTTAAGTTCCAAATTTTTCTCCCTCCCTCCCCAAGATGGCAAGTAATCTGATATAAGTTGTACATATACAATCATGTTAAACATCTTTCCACATTAGTCATGTTGTGAAAGAAGAATCAGAACAAAAGGGAAAAACCATGAGAAAAAAAGTGAAACTAGTAAGCTTCGATCTGCATTCAGACTCCATTGTTCTTTCTCTGGATATGGATAACATTTTCCACTTTGAGTCTTTCAGAATTGTCTTAGATCATTGCACTGCTGAGAGCCAAGTCCATCAAAGTTGACCATTGCACAATGTTGCTGTTAATGGGTACAATGTCCTCCTGGCTTTGCTCACTTCACTCAGCATCAGTTCACCCAAGTCTTTCCAGGTAAAATAAAACAATACAACAGCAACTAAAAAAACCTCTTAACTTGATTGGATCATTCTCTCAAACTACTGTCATATATATATTTCCTCATTTTCATAGTAAAACTCCTAAAAATCCCATTTCCTCTCCTCCTCACTTTTCAACCCCTTCTAATATAACTCCCAGATCTATCACTTAACTAAAACTCCTCTCTCTAAGGTTATCAGTGATCTCATATTGCCCAATCCAGTGGCCTTTTCTTACTCCTCATTTTGTTTTAATCTTCTGAAGATTTTGAAACTATCTCCCACCTCTTCTTTCTGAATATTCTCTTCTCCCTTGCTTCATGAACCTTTTCTTCTGATTTTCCTTCTACCTGTCTGACAGTTATTCAGTCTCATTTATCAGACTGTCATCTATGTCTTACTCCCTAAACACAAGTAAGGTATACCCTAGAGTTGTGTCCTCGGCCTTCTTTTCTTTCTCTAGCATTTTTTCTCTTGATGATCTCAATAACTCCTATAGGTTCAATCATCATCTTGTGCAGAAGACTCTCAGATCTACAAAACCAGTCTTATTTCTCTCATCTCACATCACCATCTGCACATGGTATGTCTTGGAATGCATTGTCATCCCAACATGCCCCAAACAGACTTCATAATTTTCTTCCTAAACTCATCCTTCCTCCTAACTTGACTATTTCTATCAGGGGTACTACCATCCCACCAATAACCTAGGTTTGAAACTTCATTGTTAACATCAATTCTTCTCTCTACCTTCCCCCCACCCCATATTCTATTAATCTCCAAGTCTTACTCCATAGCATCTCTCACCTATGCCCACTTCTCTCCACTCAGATGACCAACCATTGCCCTGGTGGAGATCTCTATGACTCTCTTCTGTACTATTACCTGCCTGACAGCTCTTCATTCTTATTTATCAGACTGTCATCTATGTCTTACAACCTAAAAACAATAAGCACCTAAATGATTTTGCTACTTTGCTTTCCAATCTATGTTTCCCACCATTGCCAAAATAACTTTCCTTACACATAAATATGACTGTTGTTCACTCACCTCTTAAGAAGCTTCAGTGCTGTTGGTGGAGTTGTAAACTAATCCCACCTTATTGGAGAAAGATTTGAAACTATACCCCATGGGTGATAAACCTATGCATACCCTTTGAGACAGTCATACCACTACTAGGTCTATACCCCCAAAGAGATCAAAGAAAAGGAAAAAGCCCTAGATGTACAGAAATATTTATAGCAGCCCTTTTTTTGGTGGCAAAGAAGCAGAACCTGATGGGGTGCCCATCCATTGGGAATGGCTAAATAAGCTGAGGTATATGATTGTGATGGAATATCATTGTGCTATAAGAAATGACAGCCAGGTGGTTTTAGAAAGAGCTGGGAAGAACTACATGAACTGATGCAGAGAGAAGTGAGAAGAACATGGAGATCATTGCACACAGTAATAGCAATATTGTAACAACGATCAACTGTGAAAGACTTCACTACCCTGATCAATGCAATAATCCAAGACAATTCTGAAGGACTTATAACGAACAGTGCTTTACATTTCCAGAGAGAGAACTGAGGAACTGAGAGCATGCTTTTTTCACTTTTCTTTATTATTTCCTGCTTTTTTTTGGTGTTGCAACATGGTTAATGTGGAAATGTTTTGCATGATTTTTCACATGTATAATTGATATCATATTGCTTTCCTTCTCAGTGGGTGGGGGAGAGACTGGAGGGAAGGAGAGAATTCAGAACTCAAGTTGTTTTAAAAAATGAATGTAAAAAATGAATAAATAATAATTTTTTAAGAGGAGCATTAGTAGCTCCTTATTACTTCTAGAATAAAATATAAACTCCTTGGCCTGATGTTTAAAACCTTTCTCAATCTGGCTTCACTTTAATTTTCCCTGATCACATTCTCTATTCTAACTTATGTGACCCACTTGTTCCTTTTCATATGTGACAATCTATCTCCAGTCTCTGTACCTAGGAACACTCACTCCCCACCTCTGCTTCTTGTAAATCCTAGCATACTTCCGGGCTTAGCTTATGTATCATGCTCTACACGAGAGCTTTCCTGATTCCTCAGCTTTCTGTGTTATCACCAAAAAAAACAAGTGCTTTGAGGAATTACTTTATATTTACTTATCTGTGTATGTCACTGCATCATGGACTCATAGAACGACAAATTTAGAGCTAGCAGGGACCTTAGAGATGATTAAACCCAATTCCCTTGGGTTTAATAAAAATCTTTAATAAAGATTTTTTTAATTGTATTTATTTATTTATTGCTTTTTGGAGGGGGAAGATAGGGCAATTGGGGTTAAGTGACTTGCCCAAGGTCACATAGCTAGTTTTATGTTAAGTGTCTGTGGCTGGATTTGAACTCAGACTCCAGAGCTGGTACTCTATTCACTTCAACACCTAGCCACCCTGCAATTCCCTTGTTTTATATCTGAGGAAACTGAGACCCAAAGAGTTTTAAATGACTTATCCAGTCATGCCACTTGTAAGTGTCAGAGGTGGGATTCAAACTCAGGTCTGCCTAGCTCTGGTACCCTGTGATGTATCTACAGCATACTTGAGGTTATTTTTAGGGCAGGGTCTATTCCATTTTAGTCTTTCTATCCTTAATGCCTCACACCATACCTTGCAATGTAAGAGGCATATATAAATTTATTTAAATTAATTTATTGAAAAAGGAAATGGCAGATCTAGTTGCTATGACTAAAGAATGGAGATAACGTAGAACCAAAGTGTTGTTGTTGAGCTGTTTTCAATCATGTGCAACACTTTATGAACCAATTTTGGGTTTTCTTGGCAAAGATACTGGAGTGGTTTGCCATTTCCTCCTCCAGCTCACTTTACAGATGAGGAAACTGAGACAAACAGGGTTAAGTGACTTGCTCAGGGTCATACAACTAGTAAGTGTCTGTGGCCAGATTTGAACTCAGGAAGATAAGTCTTTCTGACTCTAGGCCTGGCCCTCTATTCACTGTGCCATCTAAGTGTCCACTGTAAGATTAGGAAGAAAAATTAATTAAGCTGTGTCTTCTGCACTGTTGACTCAAAACTTCTTCTATTACCAAATATAGATGGCCTATTTATCAAATTTGCAAAAGACATGGCACTTTCTATGGGCAATCAGTCTTAAGTGACTTACTCAGGGTCATACAACTAGTAAGTATTGAGACTGGAGTTAAACGCAGGTACTCCTGAGTCTAGGGCCAGTTTTTTATCCACTGTACTATCTAGCTGCTCCAAAATGCATGACTTTTAAAGGGATAGATAAAATATCAGGCAAAAGTCAAAATCCCAAAATCCTTGACAGGATTGGACTGGGTTGGATCTAAAGAGATCACAGCAGGATCATGGACTTAGGGCTAGGAGAGATCTTACAGATAAAGAAACTGAGTCTTAAAGAAACAAAGCAAATAAACCATGGTCACTGGAATTAAATTGGAATAAATGTGAAGCTATAAATGTTTATTTGGAAATAAATAGGGAACCACTGAAATTTACTGAATTTGGGGGGAGGGAGGGCAGGCATGGCCAGACCTGTGCTTTAATATCAATTTAACAGCTGAGTGAAGGATGGACTGCAGTGGGGGGAGACTTGAGACAGAAAGTCATTGTAATTCAGGACTTATGTCATGAGGCCCCATACTAGCATGGTGGAAGTGTCAGAGGAAAGAAGGGAGAACATAGAAGACATGTTGTGAAGTTAGAGTCAACAGGATTTGTTGGGAAATTGGTAGAAGGAAGTGAGAGAGAGCGAGGAGCTGAGGACAAAACCCAAATTACAAAGCTTGGTACCTAGAAAGATGCTGATGCCCTCAACAATAATAAGAAGGAATAAGAAGAGTCAGGAAAGGTTCTAAAGCAAAGATGATGGGTTCAGTTTTGCCTGTGTTGATTTAAGATGTCTATAGGATATATAGTTTAAGATATCTTTGAGACTAGAGGTCAGCAGAGGGAAGATTTGAGAATCATGGCCTAGAAATGATAACTGAAATCACTGAAGCAGAGATCACCAAGTGAAATAAGGACAGGATGAAAAGAGATGTCAGGACAGAGTCTTGTGTTGCACCCCCAGTTAGCAGCTATGATCTGGCAAAAGATATAGGAAAAGAGACAGAGAAGGAATGGTCAGACAGGTGGGAGGAGAACCAGAAGAGAGGACTGTGACAAATACCTAAGGAGAAGAGTATATGGAGGAGAAGACAGTGATTAATCTAGTCAAAGGCTACAGAGAGGTCAAGAAGGATAAGGAATGAGAAAAGACTATTAATTAAAAAATCATTAGTAACTTTGGAAAGAGGAGTTTCAGTTCAATAATCATATGGAATCCAGATCACAGAGAAGAAAGACAAGAATGAAAGGCAGTAAATGTAGGTAGATTTTCCAAGGAGTTTAGCCAAAACAAAAAAAGAAAAGGAGAGAAAGAGAGAGACAGAGAGAGAGAGAGAGAGGGAATGGACAGGTTGAGGGGGGGTTGTTTACTGATGAGGGAGGCATGGCCATGTTTATATCCAGTCAAAAGGGAAAAGTGAAAATTAGTGAGAGAGTGGAGAAGATGGGGGAGCAGGGAGTGGCCAATCTGCTAAAGATGGGATGGCAAGGGATCACTTGTTCATGTCGAGGGTTTTGCCTTGGAAGGAAGGGCTGCCTCCCCATGTGATAAATGGCAAAATAGTGAGAGAAGGCAGATGAGTGATGTAAGGTGAGGAGGAGGGGGAAAGATGGAGCTCTTAGAGAAAGGCTCCATTTTTTTTTTTTTTTGCCCAGTGAAATATGAGGCAAGGTTCTCAGCTGAAAGAATGAGAGAAGGGGGAGAAATGAGACTTTTGAGGAGGAATGAAACTGTTTAGAAAAGCTGCTATGGTAAAAGGAGGAATGAAACTATTTAGAAAAGCTGCTATGGTAAAAGCTGCTATGGTAAAAAATTCATTAGGGAGGTCTAAAAGGATATCCTTGTTACAGCAAGGACCTATTTGAGACCATGTATGTTTCACACATAAATTTTTAGTGAATGCTATCAGCATGGTTTCATGGCAAAGCTAAGGGGTACAATGAATAGAGTGGCAGGCCTAGAAACAGGAAGACCTGAGTTCAAATCCAGCCTCAGACACTTAATAACTGCATGACCCTGGCTAAGTAAACCCCTGTTTGCCTCAGTTTCCTCATCTCTAAAATAGCCAAGGTAATAGCACCTACCTCTCAGGGCTGTTGCAAGGATCAAATGAGATAACTGTAAATAAACCACTTAGTACAGTGCCTAGCGCATAGTAAGACTTATATAAGTGTTAGCTGTTACCATTTTCTCTAGGTCTGCTCAACAGCACATGAATCATAGTAACAGAAGTAGGAATATTCCAAGGTTGAGGATTGTCAGGGAAGAATCAGACCTAGGATAGGGGAACAAAGAATTAAAGAAAGGAGAACAGCAGAGCTGAACTGGTTCACTAGAAGGGTCAAGATGGGGAAGGGAGGAGACTGTAGCCAGTGCAGGGGGTATTGATGACCTGGGAAAGAATAGAAGGATGGAAGCACTGGGGATCTTGGTAAGGATTAAGAACAGGCTTAGGAGTTATAAAACATAGGGAAAGATGGAATGACAAAATATTGTAATCTGATGAAAGAACTTCAAAGTTCATGAACAGGGAAATGGAGCATTCTGGGACTAGAAAAGAGCCCACTAGAAAAAAGGGGAGCACTGGGTCTTTTAAAGAGTAGAAGCCTTTAATAAATGCCAAACAGATCTTAGACTGGAATAGAATAAAATAAAAATCTATCCAAATAAACAAGGAAGCATTGTCTTTCTGGGCTTCTATTCTACCTACAAGCGTCTAAGATGACTCTCTTCTCTAATGCCCAATCCTCCACCTTGCTATGTGCAGCTCTGGCCCCATTTCCATACTCTTTTCTTCTCCTTGGGCCTGCAGAGCAGCCTGGACCACTTTGGACTTTCTCTCCCCCATGATCAAGAGAAAATATCTCTTTAAAATATTGATTGGTTTTCCCAAGCCTTCTTGCACTTGTCACAGCATTAGTGATGAAGAGGCTATTTTTGCATGCAGATTAGATTTTTCAGCAATTCATTAACCCTTTTCTTCTTCCCCATTTGGTGCAGGCCTCTTAGTAATGCAGAGAGGGTGTGTGGGAGAGAGAGCTGAGTGATTTATGCTGAGTCTGAACGAGCCCCGTAGCCTGTATATTAGAAGAGCGGTTAAGGATACTGTTGACATGACCCATTATTTCCATGCTGATTAGGGCCATAAAAAGGTTTCTAAGACTGGGGTTTTTCTGGAAATTGATAAACTGTAGACATTAGGAAACCTCCTGTTTATCTCCATTGCAGAGGGTTCATAGAAGGAGCTTATTGACTCCCAGAGTTAAATGGGAGGCTTTCAGTCCTGGAGTTCAAGCTTCTCCTTTCCCATGTGAACTGGAGGCTCAGAGAGGGTAAGTGAACTTGTTCCAGGTCACACAGTGAAAGAATCAGCTTGGACTCAAAACAAAGTCCCATGACTCATGATTCAGGGCTATTGTCACTCAATTATGTCACCCTCAAATCTCACAGCTAGCTTCTTGTCAGATCACTGTTGTATATAAGAGGAACTAATTTTCCCTAAAAGGTGACATGGTGATCCCATTGACTTGATTGGCCTCTGTCTCCTTGATAAAACTCCCTAGTCATCAACAGGCATAAAAGAAATCTCACTGATGGGGTTTAGGCTCTGGGAACCCCCTTGGATCTTCCCACTTGATGAGGCATTTACCTGAGGCCATAAGTCTTTCATTATTACTAGACCCAGATCTCTGTTACTCTTAACCTAGCCCTCCATTGCCTAGCTACTTCTCACCCTTGATCCTATCAAAATATCTGTACCCAAACCTGTTACCCTTAAACTAGCCTAGCCCTTCATTGTCTGTCATCTCCAGGCAGCCTTCAACTATTTCCCAGCCTTAATCCTATTCCTGGAGTCTGACCTCAGTTCCATCAAAGATCCTCCTTGGACTTCTCCTCAAGACCTTCCCCAAACCCCTTCCCTAGAGCAGCCCTAGATCCCTCCCACATTCTTTCTGTATGTAAGATCCATCTTGCCTCCATGAAGATGCTGAGATTCAATCTAGAGGAGATTCAGTCTGGCCAACTTCTCCAATATAAGCATCACAAATACTTAGGCTCCTTAAGAGTCTACCCATTATGGTAAATCTTTAATAAACTTTGCTTTACTTTGGCTGAGAGAAGACTTGAGTCTAATTAATTTGGCAGGACACATGTGTGCCAAATTTTGGGGTATTAAGATTTTTGAAGTCCACATGAATCACCTTCTCTTTCTCTGCTGACCAGATGGTTTCTGTTTGGAAGCAAAGGGGGAACCACATTCAGAGCAGCTGAGTGCCTCTGTATCCTTGTTAAATATCCTTATTGTATTGTAAACATCATTTTGTTAATTGTTTGATAACTTTCAAGTGACTCATTTTATCCCAATATTGAAACTGACCTGAGAGTACTAGATTTAGGCCCACATTTAACACACACCAAGGATGAGACTCCTACACTCAGTAATAACAATAATATCTTCTACAGCCAACACATGCATACACACTTCTAGACCCGAATCAGTTCTTAAACAGTGAACTGCCTGGGGCCCTGAAACATTCCCCCTAGGCAGACAGGTCTGTGCTTGAATTTCTGTTATCACATACTAACCTGACCTAGAAGAGCCCCAACTGCACAGCTGAGGTCACAGTTTTAGAAACCTAGATGCCTTGAGCATGGAAGGAGACAGAGATGTCCATTACAGAGGCCTCTTCACAAGCTGCCTTCCCAATGGCATAGCATGGTGGAGGAGCACAAAGATATGCCTCCCCAGGATAACTACCCAGCTGTAACGGTGACCTTCCACCCAAAAGAAAGACTTGAGGTCCTAGATTTATAGTTAGAAGGGACCTTAGAAGCCATCGAGCCCAGCTATTTCATTTTTCAGATGAGTAAACTGAGTCTAGAGGAGTTAAGACAAAAAGTCAACAAGCTTTTATTAAGGATCATGCATATGCCAGACACAATGCTGAGTGCTTGTTGTTTTAATCATTTTCAGTCATATCTGACTCTGTGACCCCATCTGGGGCTTTCTTGGCAAAGGTACTGGAGTGGTTTGCTATTTCCTTCTCCAGCTCATTTTACAGATGAAGAAACTGAGTTAAACAGAGTTAAGTGACTTGACCAGGGTCACACAGCTATGAAGAGTGAAGCTGGATTTGAACTAAGTGAAATGAGTCTTCCTGACTTCAGGCCCAGCCCTTTATGCACTATGGCGCCACCTAGCTGCCCCTACACACTAGGGTTACAAAGAAAGATAAAAGCCCCTACTTTCAAGGAGTTTTTGGTCTTTATAGAGGAGATAACTTACAAATAACTATGTACACACACACACACACACACACACACAACCAGGAAAAATTGGAAATAATCTCAGAGGGTGGGCACTAAGATTGAGAAGTGTACATCCAGGGGGCGGCTACATGGTGCAGTGAATAGAGCACCAGCCTTGGAGTTAGGAGAAGTCTACATCCAGGATCACAGTGTCTGGGGCAGGATTAGAATAGAGGCTTTTTCTGACTCTAGTCCAGCACTCTATTCATTATGCCTCTTCTTTGGCTCAATTCCTCTCTCCACTGATAAACCCATTCTGCTCAAAGGGAATAGGGTTTGTGTCAGCCTTGCATCCACCAACAATAGTCACCATCTTCCTTTCTCCAGAAATACCCCAGCTTAATGATACTTCTAACCACCAGAATGTCAACACAGTCTCGACCTCCCTGAAGATTTTGTCTAATTACTATGTACCCTCTAGAACAGGAGTTCTTAATCTTTTTGTATGTTCTGTCCCTTTTGTCTGTTCTGTGAAACCTATGGACCCTTTCTCAGAACGATGATTTGAATGCATAAAATAAAATTTATAAAATTACAAAGTAAATTAATTGTACTAAAACATATATATGTAAAGTTTATTGAACCCCAGGTTGTTAAATCCCGTACTCTAAAATAAGAATTTGATTTTTCTCTTTAGTTTCTACCCTGATCATTGAAACTGGAATGAAAAATGAATTCTTCTTCCAATATTTTACAGGTACCTATAGCTACGTGTGTCTGCAGAAATAAATGTAGAGAGAGGAGTGATTTCTGGGTAATTTCACCCACTCTCTCTTCTTTATGCCTCCATACTTAGGACCTGAATGGTCCACAATTGTTATCTGTCCCCCTTGAATGCATAATCATCCACCTTTGAGAGAAGAAAAACGATAGATTTTCAAAGAAGCCCAGCACTGAAAGGCTTCTCAGCAGCGAACTAGTCCAAGGGAGAATCTTCTCTGTAAGATTCCTGATAAGTGATCATCTAGTCTAAGTCTGATGATTTCCAGTGATATGAAACTCACTGCCACCCATGACAGTTCATTGCACTTATAGGCAGCTCTGATCATTAAGGGATTTTACCTTGTGTAGGATTAAAGTCTACAGCTTGTCCCCATTGCCCATAGAACTGCCCTGTGGTGCCAAGCAGAACATTTCCAATCTTTCTGCATAGCAGCCTTTCAGATAGCTGAAGACAGTGATCATATCCCCCCCATCGTCTTCCCTTCTCCAAGTTAAACATCCTCAGTAACTTCAAGCCATCTGTGTATGACATTGTCTCCAGGACCCTCATCAGCCTCGTCAGTCTCCCATGGAGATGCTCCAGCTTATCCTTCCCTTGGAGTCAAACGCAATGCTCCTCCAGCTACAATCTCACCAAGATAGGAGGTGCTTTTTTTTTAACACTGTGTTTCCATTAATAAAATCTAAATTTTAATTTCTTTTAAAAAATCTTTATTGATATCTTTGGTTTTTATGTATTCTTCTGCCCTCCCGTGTCTGAAGAGCCATTTCTTATCACAAGCAGGAAAAAACCAAATAACAGGAAAAAAGTGAAACCAAGAACCACATCCACTGAGTCTGCCAGTGTCGTCATACCCATTATAGCTAGCACCTGCACAAAGAAGGGAGTGGGATACGTTTTCTGAATTCTTCTCCAGAACTAAGGTTTTTTTCTTTCCATTATCCATTATTCTCATCATTGCGCTTACTGGGTTTTTGGTTCTGCTGACTTTGCTTTTCATTAGTTCACAGGTCTTACAGAGTGGAATAGCAGCTGGGGTGTGAGATTTGGAGTCAGGAATACAGTCATCCCTTCCACATCATGGAGGTTAGGCATACAGCAAAATTCATGTCAAACTTGCTGGCCCTCCCTTCATACCAGAGAAGGTCTGGTGTTTTTTTTTCCTTTTTCTTTTATGGAATGTTTATAGCACCTTACTGTAAAATTTAGGTTTTAAGTATTTGGTTATAGGCTCTGCGTTGTCTGCTGGCTTTCACATGTCATCTGCAAAACTCCCCCAAAATTCCCATTTAATTTCTTATGCTGACCCATGACATATCAAAATCACAACCAGGAAAGTCATGATGTGGAAAAGCTAACTGTAATAATAGCTATTTATATGTAACTTCAAGATTCACAAAGCGCTATAAATATAATTTCTCACTTATGACCCTGGAAGGGAGATGCTACTATTATCCCCATTTCATTGAAAAGGAAACTGAAGTAGACAGAATTTAAATGATTTACCCAGGTTCACACAACTAGTAAATGTCTAGGGGCTGGATCTAAACTCGGGTCTTCCTGATTTCAAGTCCAGCATGCTAACCAATGTTCCATTAAACTGTCTCTGAAAAGCTGTGTTCAAATCCTGCTTCAGACACTTAATCCCTGTGTAACCTGGGGGAAGTCACAACATCTCTGGGCCCCAATTTCATCATTTACCAAATGAAGGGGTTCAACTCAATCACCTCTAAGGTCTCTTTCAGCTCTAAATATATGATCCTATGACCATTTCATACAGTGCAGCAACATTCCATCACACATCCATGGCATACAATATGTTCTGCTTAGCCATTCCCCAATCAATAGGCATCTACCTTGCTTCCAATAGATTTTAACAAAACAAATACAACACAAAGGACACAATAACAAGACTTAAGCCTGCTAACAGAACCCCCCTCTCCCCAAACATCTGCATGTGGAACCAGAGCAGAGTAGAAGGGATAAAGGGCATCCAAGCCCAGAGCCCCTCAGCCTGTGTTTTAGGTGCCTGAGCAGGGATTCTCCTGGCAGAACCAGTGTTGGGTGGACACTGGAGGAATAAGCTCTAAGGAGTCAGTCTACAAAGAGTTTTAAATATCAAATGGGGATATTGGTTTTTTGTTTTTGTTTTTAATCCTAGAGGAAGTAGGGAGCCATTGAAGTTTCTTAAACATGGGAGTGAGACAGTTAGACCTATGTTTGGGAATATGACTTTGGCAACTGTGGGGTGGATGTATTGGAAAAAGAAGAAGATGAAAGCAGGGATATCAATTAGGAGGCTATTGAAAGTTCCACCACCTGGTTCTGTCATCTGCAGACAAGCAGAACAAATCCAGTCTCTCTTTGTCATTATTTCTCTTCATATGTTTGAAGATGGTGACTGTGTCCCCATAAGAATATTCTCTTTTCTCCAGTTTGGGACCATTTCAGATCATGTGACATTTTAAAGAAAGTGAGAAACTCCAGGAACAGAATAGAGACTGAGGCATGATTCAATTCAATCCCATAGGATTTTATTAAGTGTGCAGTGGCGGGGGAAGAGGGGCGTGAACATGAAGCTAGAAGCATTAAGGAGTGATAGCTGAAATCAGATCCTCAGTAGTGAAGACTGACTGAAGCATGATGCCCTGTTCTAGGCCATACATCTTAGGAAGAATATTACAGGTGAGGTAATAAAGTTGGTAAATAGAATACATGGGGTTCCCTATAAATATTGTTTGATCAGACTTGGGGGTGTTTCCCTTGAAGGATAGATGACTCAGTAGGACATCAAAGTTGTCTTAACAAATGTGAAGGGTTATCATGGGGAAGAGTGAACAAAATAATTCTGCTTGATCTCCTTGAGCAGAACTGGGGACAGCCACTGGAATATTTTGGAGAAGGCAGTGTGATGTAGGAGAGAGAGAGAACTAGATTTGGGTCAGAGGACCTGAGTTTGAATCTGAGCTCTGCTATTTACTACATATGTGACCTCTTTAAAGGCACTTAAACTCTCTGGGCCTCAGTTTCCTCATTTGTAAAATGAGTTTTTAGGCTCTAAGTCCAAGATCATTCTGAATTCTAAATCCCATAATCCTAGAGAGGAGCTTCCTAAAAAGCAGTACAATTCAAAAGCAGACTAAGATGCTTTGGGAGGAAGTGAATTCCCCATGACTGGAGAACTTCACATGAGGTATGCTGCAAAGGGACTTCCTGTTCAGGTCTGATTTGGAACAGAACGACCTCTGAGGCTGCTTTCAAATTGGAGGTCCTGTATATCCCACTTCCCTACTCCTTGCCCAGTCCCCCAGCAATATTCCACCTCCACTAATAGTCTAAATCAATTCTCTCTGCTCAGATTGTGAAAGACAGCCTTAAAAATGAGCTCCCATCCTCCACCATTCCAGGACCATCATTAATTCTGCCCCCTGCCTCATATTAGGAGGCCTCCCGTCTCTGTGGTATCTCTGTTCTTCTGATGTATTTGTTAGCCATAATTCACTTGGCTTTTTGTGCGTCCCTTATCTTTCTCCTGCAAGCTTTAGCTGATGCAGCAAATTCAGATTCTGTTCCTTTGGTCCCCCCAACCCCTCCTTCTTACCCCTCCCCACTCACTGACACCATGTTTATTTCAGATACCTCAAAGATATTGTTGGAAACACTGTGAGGGCTCATGACCCAAGGTGAAGGCTGCCAGGGAAATAGAAGCAAGCACACAGCCAACAGAATTAGAGCCCCTCCCCCAGGAGGAACCAGTCCACAGCATCCTGTCATGGTAGAAGGTTGGGCAGATCCTCCCATGGCCAAAAAAGAAAGAGGAGTGGGTACAGAAATTCTAAAGCGAGAATAATAACAAAAATTCCAGTTCTACAGTCACTTCCCATATGATCCCCCCACCTCAACCACCATGAAAAGAATTATTATCAGCTAACCCCCAGGTTTGTTGTGAGAACCAAATTATATATGCAAAGATAAATATATAAACTTACACATACATGTATTGTTGTGCATATGCATTTATATCATGCTTTAAAATTTGCATATATGTAAACTTGCTTGATCTTCACAACAACCTTGGGAGGTGGGTGCTATTATTTTTTTTTACAGGTAAGGAAACTGAAGCAAACAGAGGTCAAGTGACTTACCTAGGGTTCCACAGTTAGTATCTGAGGTCAAATTTGAACTCAGATCTTCCAGATCCCAGTTCCAATACTTTATCCACTGTGTCACTTAGCTACCTAAAAAATCAATGAGATCAATAATGCTCATTAGTGTTATCCCCTCTTGCTGATGAAGAAACTGAAGTTCAATAAGTAAAAGTGATTCACCCAATATCATTCAAGAAATAAGGACTAAAGACCAAGTCTTTTGATTCCAGAGTCTATGTTCATTCCATTAAACTACTTTCTTGAGTATGACCAGGATACCAGAAGTATTTAGAGAAATGTCTAAATGTAAATGGATAAAAGAGGTCATTAGAGGAAATGTATGCTCCCAATCACTAATAATAAGGGAAAAGCAAATTAAAACAACCCTCAGTTTCATCTCACACCCTGCAAATTAGCAAACATGACAAAAGATAGAAATAGTCCCAACTAGAGAGGTTGTAGGAATGTAGTCACACTAGCGCATTGTTGGTGGAACTGTGAAATAGTATAAGCATTTTGAGAAGCAACTTGGAATTATGGAAACAAGATTACTAAAATACTCATACCTTTTTACTCAGAGATTCCATTACTGGCCTTATATAACCCAAGAAGGCCGTTGAAAAAAAGAAAATCCCCTATACAACAAAATATTTATAACAACACTTTTTGTGGTGGCAAAGAATTGGAAACAAGGTAGATATCCATCAATGGGGAGTGTCTTAACAAATTGAATGTAATGGAATATTATTACTCTACTATAAGATCATGAATGTGATGAATACAGAGAAGTAAAGGAAAATCTACATAAATGGATGCAAAATATTCCTACAATGACTCTGACAATGTAAATGGAAAGACTGGAGACACACACACACACACACACACACACACACACACACAGAATGTAATAAAGAATAAAAATGAAGAAAATAAACAAAGGACAAGGTTGAAAGAAAAAAAAAAGGCATGAGAAAACATTTCCCACCTCCATGCATTTGCAGAGATAGGAAGTCCTCTGGTGTGTGTGTGTGTGTGTGTGTGTGTGTGTGTGTGTGTGTGTGTGTGTGTGTGTGTATTTTTAATATATTTTATTTAGTTTGTTAAAATTTCCCAATTATATGCAAAAATTTTAACATTCATTTTTTAAATTTTGAGTTCCAAAGTCTCTCCTTCCCTCCTCTCTCTCCCTCTTCCTTGAGAAGGCAAGCAACTTGATATTGATTACACATGTGAACTCATACAAATCATTTCATATTAGGCATGTTTCAAAAGAAAACATAAACCAAAGAAAACCAAGAAAAACAAATTTATGCTTCATCCTGCATTTAAAAGCATCAGTTCTCTCTCTGGAGGTATATAGCATTTTTTCATCAAGGTTCCATTGGAATTGTGTTGAATCGTTGTCTTAATCAGAGTAACTAATTCTTTCACAGTTGATCATCTTCACAATATTACTATTACTGGGTACAATGTTCAGCTATTTCTACTCTTTTCATTTGCATCAGTTCATTTAAGTCTACCCTGGATTTTCTGAAACTATCTTACTCATTATTTCTTATAGCACAATAGTAAGTATTCCATCACAACCATATGCCACAACTCACTCAGTCATTCTCCAATTGATGAGTATCCCCATCCAATTCTTTACCACCACAAAAAGAGCTGCTACAGTTTTGTCCATAGAGGTTCTTCTCCTTTGTCTTTGATCTCTTTGAGATACAGACCTAGTAATGCTATTGCTGGGTCAAAAGGTATACACAGTTTTATAATATTTAAGTCCACAGGTGTTGATAATGCACATACTTACTTTTTTTTTCTGTCTTTAAAAATGTTTGTTATATGAGATGGCTCTCTGGGAGAGGAAGGAGGGAAAATAGAAGACATTAGGGTGATTTAAAAAAAAAACAGATGATTTAAAAAGTAGTTAATTTAAAAAATAACTCAAAGACCCAGCTTCTGGGATAAGAACTCACTATTTGACAAAAACTGCTTGGAAAACTGGAAAATAGTATGGCAAAAACAGGGTATAGACCAACATCTAACACCATAGCCAAAATAAAATCCAAATGGGTACATGATTTAAATGTAAAGGTTGATACTATAAGTAAATTAGGAGAGAAAGAAATAGTTTAACCTGTCAGATTTATGGAGAACAGAGGAATTTATAACCAAACAAAAGAGAACATTATCAAATGCAAAATGGATAATTTTGATTGCATAAAAATTAAAAGTTTTTACACAAAGCCAATGCAACCAAGATTAGGAGGGAAGCGGAAAACTGAGAAACAATTTTTACAGTCAGTATCTCTGATAAATACCTCATTTCTAAAATATATAAAGAACTGTGTCAAATTTATAAGAATACAAGTCGTTCCCCAAATGGTCAAAGGATATAATAGGCAGTTTTCACAGGAAAAAATTAAAGATATCTATAATCACATGAAAAAATGCTGTAGGGTGGCTAGGTGGCTCAGTGAATAGAGCACCGGCCCTGGAGTCAGGAGGACTTGAGTTCAAATCCGGCCTCAGACACTTAACATAAAAACTAGTCATGTGACCTTGGGCAAGTCACTTAACCCCAATTGCCCTCTAAAAAGCAAAAAAAAAAATGCTCTAAATCACTATTGATTAGAGAAATGCAAATCAAAACAACACTGAGATACCTGGTCAGATTGGTTAACATGACAAAACAGGAAAATGATGAATGTTGGAGAAGATGTGGGAAAATTAGAACACTGATGCTTTGTTGGTGGAGTTGTCAACTGATCCAACCATTCTAGAGAGCAATTTAGAATTATGCCCAGAGGACTATAAAAATGTTCATGCCATTTAACCCAGCAATACCATTTCTAGGGCTATATCCCAAAGAGAGCATAAAAATAGGAAAAAGACTCACGTGTACAAAAATATTGATAGCAGCTCTTTTTGTGGTGGCCAAGAACTGGAAATTGAGGGGATGCTCATCAATTGGGGAATGGCTGAACAAGTTGTGGTATATGAATGTAATGAAATACTATTATTCCATAAGAAATAATGAGCAGGAAGATTTCAGTAAAACCTGTAAAGACTTATATGAACTGATAATGAGTGAAGAGAGCAGAACCAAGAGAACATTGTACACAGTAACAGCCACATTGTACAATGACTGACTTTGATAGACTTAGCTCTTCTCAGCAATGCAAGGGCCTAACTCGACTCCAAAAAACTCACAACGGAAAATGACAACCACATCCAGAGAAGGAAATGTGGAATCTGAAAGCAGATTGAAGCATATTACTTGCTCTCTTTTCTTGTTTTGTTTTTTTTTCTTTCTCATGATTTCTCCCTTTCATTCTAATTCTTCTATACAATATGACTAATGTGAAAATATATTTAATAAGAATGCATATGTAGGGCTCATATCAGATTGTATGTCGTCTTAAGGATGGGGTGGGGGGGAGATCGAGACAATTTAAAACTTATGGAAGTGAATGTGGAAAACTAAAAGTAAATTAATTAATTAAAAAAAAAAAAACATTTATGGTCTACCTCAGCCTGGTCCTTAGGTTTGAGGCTAAAGATGTATAACAGATTAGGGTGGTTTCCAGATGTGTTATATTCTTAGGTTGACTGTGCAATTCCTGAAGTCCCTACCACACAAGGTTGTTACGAGGATTCATTGAGCTCTCATATGCAAAACACTTTGCAGTGTTAAGGCACAGTATGAATGTCCATTATGTTCTTATCTATGTAGACATATGTGCACATTCAAATATGGGCCATAGAACTGGGTGGGGGGGCATAGAGGTAAACTAGTTCAGCCTCTTCGTTTTACAGGGGAAGAAACTGAGCCTGTGAGAGGAGAAGGGCACTTCCCCAAGACTGACTCAAGATTACACCAGTAATAAATAGCAGACCTGACTGGATGTGGATCTAGGTCCTCTGATGCCAGGGTTTACATTACACACAGACACACACACAGACACACACATATGTATGTATATATGTGTCTACATATACATACATACCTATTATATATGAGAGACTATCCAATTAGTTACTGTTTCTAACTCTGTTAAAATAAAACAATTCAGAATCAATCCTTTTACAGGTTTACTTCTTGTGGCCAGAAGTCAACAAGGAAAGGGCAACTCTTTTGTTTATAGAAACATATAAACTATATAGAAAGCCTCTTTGGACTCTCATAGATCTGTCAAGTTTCCATTTAGGAGTTCATTAGAGTTGTCTGGGGAATATGCGGATAAGACCAAGTATAACAGTTTGAAAATTGCCCTTTATGATGGGCTTGACTGGCAGTCCATGCATGCAAATTCCATGAGGGCTAACCATGACATCGTACAGGTGTGTGGATAGCAGCATAGACTGAGGAAGTGTCTGAGTGGGTTCTTTTCCAAGTGAAATTCCACTATTCAACAGCTTTCTGTTTTCATCTAGAAAGCATATAACAAGACTGACTTGTTTACCATCCCTCACCAAGAACAGTAATTAGAATGCAGGGTCATCTCCATAAAATGCATTATGACTTTAATATCACTAAACTCCACTTAAATATTAAACACCAAGAGGAAATATTAGTGAAATTATCATGGAATAATATGATCAGCTTACTCTACGATGGAATATGATAAATGTGTTTTAATAAACTGTAGAGAATTATTTGGATCATATCTGTGGTCCCTGTCAATTTTATTTAGCGTTCAATGCCATCGTGATAATTAGTTGGGTTTTACTGTGTTCATTAAAAGCTTTTCTAATGATCGCATAGAGGAATAAGTTAAATTAATTTCTTTCTTTAAAGTCGGAGAAATCCATCACCGGCACAAAAAGCAAAGAGCAGGGCATGTGCATGATCGGGCAGACGCCAATGTTATCTCATCCTGCCTCCCACCTTTCACCACTACCCTACTTTGAATAAAACTTAAGGGATGCTGTCTTGACAGATTTAGAGCTTGACTAGTCTTTGGAGGTGATCTAGTCCAGTGCCTTCATTTTACAAGGTGGAAACCAAGCACTCCAGAAATAAAAATGATTTGTCTAGGACTGCCTCCATAGTAAATAGTGCTTTTTTAAGAAAATAAAATTTTCTCTAGGCTTGACACAAAACCATGTCTGCTCATTTTCTCCAGTGGATAAATGCAGGTCAAGGTTGGGGATCCTTATTTTCTCTGTCAGGAATTCCATCATTCTGACATCCCACCTTTTCCAAGAAGTCTTCCCAGTTCTCTCTGGTCTCCCAAGACCCTTCTCTTTGCTGACTTCCCATAGTACACTTAGCAGTTTATACCCCAACTGTTTGGAGTAGCTAGGTAATAAAGTAGATATAATGCTAGGTCTGGAGTCAAGAAGATCCAAGTTCAAACTCATCTATAGTCGTGTGACCTCGGGCAAGTCACTTAATTCTGTTTGCCTCAGTTTCCTCATATGTAAAATGAGATGGAGAAGGAAATGACAAACCATTCCAATATCTTTGCCAAGAAAACCCAAAAGGGATCACAAAGAGCTGGACATGACTAAAAATGATTAAACAAAACAACCCTAATTGTTGAGGCTTTCTGCATTTAAATTTGTTCTTAAATCCTATACTTTGAAACAATAAAGAAAAGCAAAAACTCCCAAATGAACATCCAGGAAATGGTAAGCCCCACTATTTACAATTCGCTTTTAAAAGGTGCTTACTAACTTTAATGTGCTAACAAAAGGATTCCAATTTGCTTCCCCATTCCTTCCCGGACGCCTTCTTCTGTGCATTTTTTAAGCTTTTGCAGCGATTATTTTTAATACCGTTATTGGCAATGTGTTTATTGTCACACTTCTTCAGCTTCATTCACATTCTCTTCCTGCCTTTCCTTGTATTTATTAATATTTGTCATTTCTTTGGGTATAATAATAATTCCATTATGTCCATATTGTACAATTTATTCATTCACTCACTCATTATTTGTATGTAGCATTTGGGCATTTAATTGTATTCTGTCCTTATTTAGCTGTTACATATGTGCCCATTATCACCCCATCCAGACAGAGAACTTCCATCCTGTGCCTTGCTGTCCAGAGCACAGAGGAGTTACCCCTTAAAGACTTGTAACATGGAAAAAAATGAGTGGAACTGAACAGTTGAAGAAAACAGCTCTGTGGATTGAAATTAGACAGAGTATGCCTTCCAGTTGACATTCCTCAGTGGGAGCGAGGAAGCCTGGAAGAGTTATTAATCTTTCCTTTCCTTTTATGGTCTGCTGGGCACACAATGGAATGTGAGCCCCTTCCCTTTATCTGGCCCTCTGTCTCCTCCCTGAGCTAGTGCAGACCCCTCTCCCCCAGATCATCTTTTTTTTCTTTCCTCTTTTGATCTAGGTGGGAAATAGTGAGTTGTCTCTCCAGATCTGGAGAAGTATATTCAAATTTCAGCAAGCCCCAAGTTCTATTCAAAGAAATACATTTTCCTAGGATACCAGCCTCCCCTCACCCCGCCCCCCAGGACCAGTTGGTAAACATAGGTCACTCCATAAGCTCAGAGATTTAGGACTAGGAGGGGTCTCATAGGTGATCTAATATATCCCACTCATGCTATAAATGAGGAAACTGAGGCAATGACTTAGTCAGGGCCACACAGCTAGTCATTGGGTCCAAGACAGGATTTAAACTCAATCTTCCCTTCCCAATCAAGGCCCTTCAAGTCCAGCCCCCAGACTGTGGCACACTGCCTTCCTCTTGGATTTGCCATGAGATAATTCCATCTTTCTGACCATAGAACCCTGTTTCTTAGGGGACACTGTCCTGACAGTAGGCCTTAGAGCTAGAAGAAATGTTACTGATCTACTCAGACCCTCCTCATTTTATAAGAAGGAAAGATGGAGCTGGTTAGTGCTCCAGTGAAAGGGAGTTAGAGGTAGGTTCAGTATAAAAAAATCCCAATATTCTTAATAAATTGAATTGTACAGAGGCATGGTGAATTCCTTATCCCTGAAGGTCTCCAAACCAAGACTACATAGCCACTAGTTGGAAATATTGTAGAGGGAATTATTATTCATTTATGAATTTGACTAGATGACCCCTGGAATCTGTTCCTAGATTGTTTCTCTACTTCCACTTTGAGTAAAAGAGGACTCCTGGACTAGATTGGTTTTTTTTCTGGGAGGGGGGGCAAAAAGGGTTAAGTGACTTACCTAGGGTAATACAGCTAGGAAATGTCTAAGATTGGATTTGAACTCAAGACATCCTGACTCCAGGGCCAGTGCTCTATCCACTACACCACCTATCTGCTCCCCTGGACTAGATTCTTAAGGCCATTAACTATTCTCCTTCCTCAAAAATCGGCCAAGCACTTGAATTATCTAGGTAAACAGCCAACCCCACCACCACTTAATTTTGTCTACAGAGATACAGTCATGGTCTGATGGGGATGGTAGAAAGTCTGAAAATCAGAACTGGGTTCTACTCCCATCTCTATCACAAACTCAATATGTAACTTACTATCATATTATAAGAGTCACTTATTCCCTATAGGCCTCATTTACTTATCTGTAAATTTAGAAGTTTGGATACAGTGATCTCTGAGGCCCTTCAAGCTTGGAGATTCTGTAGTCAACATTCTAAGTTTCCTTCTAGTTTTGGTCTCTACAATCCACGGCTCCATGAATCCCAAAGAAAATGATGAGAACATTTTTTCCCATTAATACTGGGGAGACTAAGGTGGACATGTGATTGTTCTCTTCAGCCATCTGAAGGGCTCAGCAGAAGTAGAGTTAACTTACTCTGCTTATCAGTAGGGGATAGGAATGCTGGATAGAAACTACAGGGAGGTAGATCTTCAGTTTAATGACAGGGAAAAATCTTCCTAGTCATCAGAGCTGTCCAAGAGTGGAAGGGACCACCACCATAGGTAGTGAGATCCCCATCAGTGAAAGTCTTCAAGTAGAGACTGGATTAGGTGTAAAAGATTTCATTCCTCTGAAGTCCTTTCCCCATTCAGATTCTGTGATACTATGATTCTACATTCATTACTCTGCAAACTATTATGTCTAAAGACTCCAAAATATCCCAAGCTAAACAAATCTTTGGAATTTGCCTTATGGAGACTGTAACCTCTTTGAGGTCAATGATATATATCTTTTTTTCTTAAACAAATGCTTTATTAACTTCTGTTTTACATCATTCATTTCCACCAGATTTTGAGTTACAATCATTTTCCCCCCGTTATTCCCCTACCCAACCTCCCAGAATAGCAGTCCCACAAGATATCGCTTCCTCCAATCTGCTCTCTCCCATACTTTCTCCCATACCCCCTTCGACTTTTCCATTAGAGGAAGGTGAATCTTTGTGTCCCAATGCCTGCACATCTTATCTCCCAATTATAAGCAAAAGAGTATTAATAATAGTATTTATATATATTTGAAACATTTAATGTTACGACCTCAAGTTTCAGATCCATTTCCTTCCTCCCTTGTCACCCATTCCCTCTTGGGAGATAAGTAATTCAGTATATATTGTACATGTCTAGCTATGCAAAACATTACCATAGTAGATATATTGTACAAGGCTGCTTAAAATTCCCTCCCACTCATCCCACCCCCCACCTGGTCCATTCCCTACATGATCCTGTCCCTCTTCTATAGTGGGTACTTCCAACGTCCCCTCACCCCAAGGACGCCCTCCCATCCATCATCCCTCCTCTCATCCCCCTTCCCCCTATCCTGCTGCAGGTTGAGGTATCCCATTTAGTATGTATGTCATTTTCTCCCTGAACCAAATTCAATGTGAATGTGGTTTTGCCTTTTTAGCCTTCCTTATTCTCCCCCTCCTTTGCAACCACTTCCCCTTGCTTCTTCTACATGGGATAGTTTACCCTACCCTATCTCTCCCCATCTCCTCTTGCCACTTTTGTCTCTCACCTCATAATTTCATCCCTTGAGTATTCTCCCTTCCCAACAAATTCAACCTATGCCCTCTATCCATATGTAACTGTAACCATACACACACACATTCACATATGTATTTATATGACCACACACCCTTCTTCCATTATTTTCATAGTGAAAAAGATATCATCAGTCACAGTTATTGTTTTTCCATATAGGAATGTAAATAGTTCAACTTTGACAAGTTCCTTTTGATTTCTTTTCCCTGATTACCTTCTCAGGCATCTCTTCCTTCCTGTGTCTGGATGTAAAATTTTCTATTCAATTCTGGTTTTTTCCTCAAGAATGCTTGAAAGTCCTCTATTCCACTGAATGACCATATTTTCCCCTGAAACAAAATACTCAGTTTTGCTGGGTAGGTGACTCTTGGGTTCATTCCCAGTTCTTTTGCCCTCTGGAATATCATATTCCATGCCCTTCGATCCTCAGTGTAGAAGCTGCCAGGTCCTGGGCTATTCTGATTGTGTTTCCACAATATTGAAATTGTTTCTTCCTGGCTGCTTGTAGTATTTTCTCCTTGATCTGGGGATTCTGGAACCTGGCTATAATATTCCTGGGAGTTTTCTTATTGGGATCTTTTTCAGGAGGTGATTGGTGGATTCTTTCAACCTCTATTTTGCCCTCTGGATCGAAAACATCAGGGCAGTTTTCCTTGAGAATTTCTTGAAGGGTGATTTCTAGGTTCTTTCCTTGATCATGGATTTCAGGTAGTCCAATAATTTTTAAATTGTCTCTCCTGGATCTATTCTCCAGGTCAGTGGTTTTTCCCATGAGATATTTCACATTGCCTTCTAATCTTTCATTTGTTTGGATCTGCTTAACAGCATCTTGATTTCTCTTAAAGTCATTAGCTTCCATTTGCTCCAGTCTCACTCTGAAGGAATGAATCTCCTCAGTGAACTTTTGAGATTCTTTTTCCATCTGGCAAATTCGACTTTTTAAGGCATTCTTCTCCTCATTGCCCTTTTGGGCCTCCTTTGCCATTTGAGTTAGTCTATTTTTTATGGTGTTGTTTTCCTCAGTCAGGCTGTTGACCCTCATTTCATACTTTTCCTGCATCCTTCTCATTTCTCTTTCCAATTTTTCCTCCACTTCTCTTATTTGATTTTTAAAGTCCTTCTTAAGGTCCTCTATGGCCTGCAACCTGCTCATGTTTTCCCCTGGGGCTTTTGGAGCAGGACTTCTGACCTCACAGTCCTTTACCCGCTCTATGCCCCCAAAATAGGAGTCTAGGGTTGCATTTTTCTGTTTCCTTTGCCTTGGCATGTTGCCACTTAATTGCTTGACTTTTGGGCTTGTTGCCACACTATGGCTTTAAGGCCAGCTAGAGGAATTTTCGTCCCAAACGTGTGGGGGGGCAACTTCCGTTTCTGGCAAGCTGTAAACCCACCCACAACTTCCACCCTAGATCACAATCCAGATCCAGGGAGGTTAAAGCAAGAGCGATTACCCCCCAAGACTGATCGCTGGATCTCCCTACAAATTCGCAGGCCGGGAGCCGGAGCTGCCTCTGAAAACTACAAAATGGCGTGTCTCCTCAGTGGCTTCTAGCCCCCAGGGGAGGGAGCCGACACATTCCCCAAATACAGGTCCCAAAGTCCATAGGACACTAACCTCTTACTTTGTCCTAGGCATGTCTATGTTGATAATTCTGGAGTCGCCACAGCTCCTGGTGTTCTGGGGTTCCTCCAGCTGGCTGCTGGCCCTGCCGCCCTGGGGCTAAAACCTTGGCTCACATGGACCTGGGCTTGGCTCGGCTCCTGCGCTCTGCGCGCTGCCAGGTCCCAGAGCACTGCGCTGGTCCTTCCTGCAGGGCTGCTGGGCTGTCCTCAGCGGGAGGTTAGCTTCTCTGTGTCGTTCTGTGGGTGCTGGGGCTCCAGAAGTTGTTCAGAGTCCCGTTTTACATAGTTTGGGGGGAATCTGGGGACAGAGAGGCTTGGATGAGCTGTTTCTACTCCAGTGATATATATCTTAATCAACTCTGTGTGTCCCTCAGCTCTAAGCACCAGCGCTCACTGTATGCAGGAGGTACTAATGATATTTGTCAAATTAAGAATAATAACTAAATAAATAAATGTCAAAAATAAAAATAACATTCAGTGTCAATGAACCAGAAAACAAGAACTGTAGCATTGTCAGATTCAGATAGTGCTTTCTTCCAACAACCCTGTCAATTAAGTAGTAAAGGATCATTATCCCTATTTAATAGATGAGGAAACCCAGTCACAGAGAAATGAAGGAAACTGCTGAGGTCACATTACTGGGAAGATCAGAAGAGAATTTCAACTCAGGTCTAATCCCAAGTCCATGCACAAGGTCTACTACATCATGCTGAATCCTTCAAATTGAAATTAATTGGGGGGAGGACCTGAGTTCAAATCCAGCTTCCAATACTTACTGGTGTGTGACCCTGGCAAGTCACTTAACCCTGATTGCCTCCCCAAGAATTTTTTTTTCAAACAAATTAATTGTGTTGAGTTATACATGAATAGCTGGGCAGTGGGGAATGTTTTTTGGAGATATTCAGGGAGTACAATGGATACAGGAAGTTTTAAGTTTGAACTCTGGCTCAGACATTTGCTAGCTGCTTGTCCCTAGATAAGCTGCTCAGTTTTCCCATTTGTAAGATGGAAATGAGGATCATATGAGATAACACTTGTGAATCACTTTGCAAACCTTAAGGGGCTATATAAGTCCTAGCTGTCATTATTAGTAAATTATAGTATGTGGTATGTTCAAGAGAGCATTGGACTGGGCAACAGGAGTCCAGGATTCTTGCTCCAATTCTATAAACAATTCTCTGTATAAACTTGGGCAAATTCTTTCCTCTCTCTGCCCCTCACTTTGCCCAGTTATGAAGAGAGGTGAAGGTGGTTGATTAAGGAGACTAATGATCTTCTTTTTTTTTAAAACAAATGCTTTATTAAGTTCTGTTTTACATCATTCATTTCTGCCAGATTTTGAGTTACAATCATTTTCCCCCCGTTATTCCCCTACCCAACCTCCCAGAATAGTAGTCCCACAAGATATCGCTTCCTTCAATCTACTCTCTCTCATACCTTCTCCCATACCCCCATCGACTTTTCCATTAGAGGAAGGTGAGTCTTTCTGTCCCAATGCCTGCACATCTTATCTCCCTATTACAAGTAAAAGAGTATTAATAATAGTATTTATATATATTTGAAACATTTAATGTTACGACCTCGAATTTCAGATCCATTTCCTTCCTCCCTTGTCATCCATTCCTTCTTGGGAGATAAGTAATTCAGTATATGTTGTACATGTCTAGCTATACAAAACATTATCATAGTAGATATATTGTACAAGGCTGCTTATAATTCCCTCCCACTCATCCCACCCCCCACCTGGTCCATTCCCTACATGATCCTGTCCCTCTTCTATAGTGGGTACTTCCAACCTCCCCTCACCCCAAGGATGCCCTCCCATCCATCATCCCTCCTCTCATCCCCCTTCCCCCTATCCTGCTGCAGGTTGAGATATCCCATTTAGTATGTATGTCATTTTCTCCCTGAACCAAATTCAATGTGAATGTGGTTTTGCCTTTTTAGCCTTCCTTATTCTCCACCTCCTTTGCAACCACTTCCCCTTGCTTCTTCTACATGGGATAGTTTCCCCCTATCTCCTCTTGCCACTTTCCTCTCTCACCTCATACATTCATCCCTTGAGTATTCTCCCTTCCCAACAAATTCAACCTATGCCCTCTATCCATATGTAACTGTAACCATATACACACACATTCACATATGTATTCATATGACCACACACCCTTCTTCCATTATTTTCATAGTGAGAAAGATATCATCAGTCATAGTTATTGCTTTTCCATATAGGAATGTAAATAGTTCAACTTAGATAAGTTCCTTTTGATTTCTTTTCCCTGATTACCTTCTCAGGCATCTCTTCCTTCTTGTGTCTGGGTGTCAAATTTTCTATTCAATTCTGGTTTTTTCCTCAAGAATGCTTGAAAGTCCTCTATTCCACTGAATGACCATATTTTCCCCTGAAACAAAATACTCAGTGTTGCTGGGTAGGTGACCCTTGGGTTCATTCCCAGCTCTTTTGCCCTCTGGAATATCATATTCCATGCCCTTCGATCCCTCAGTGTAGAAGCTGCCAGGTCCTGGGCTATTCTGATTGTGTTTCCACAATATTGAAATTGTTTCTTCCTGGCAGCCTGTAGTATTTTCTCCTTGATCTGGGGATTCTGGAACCTGGCTAGAATATTCCTGGGAGTTTTCTTGTTGGGATATTTTTCAGGAGGTGATTGGTGGATTCTTTCAACCTCTATTTTGCCCTCTGGATCGAAAACATCAGCGCAGTTTTCCTTGAGAATTTCTTGAAGGGTGATTGAGCATGGCTTTCAGGTAGTCCAATAATTTTTAAATTGTCTCTCCTGGATCTATTTTCCAGGTCAGTGGTTTTTCCCATGAGATATTTAACATTGCCTTCTAATCTTTCATTTGTTTGGATCTGCTTAACAGCATCTTGATTTCTCATAAAGTCATAGCTTCCATTTGCTCCAGTCTAACTCTGAAGGAATGAATCTCCTCAGTGAACTTTTGAGATTCTTTTTCCATCTGGCAAATTTGACTTTTTAAGGCATTCTTCTCCTCATTGCCCTTTTGGGCCTCCTTTGCCATTTGAGTCAGTCTATTTTTTAAGGTGTTGTTTTCCTCAGTCAGGCTGTTGACCCTCATTTCATACTTTTCCTGCATCCTTCTCATTTCTCTTTCCAATTTTTCCTCCACTTCTCTTATTTGATTTTTAAAGTCCTTCTTAAGGTCCTCTATGGCCTGCAACCCGCTCATGTTTTCCCCTGGGCCTTTTGGAGCAGGACTTCTGACCTCACAGTCCTTTACCCGCTCTATGCCCCCAAAATAGGAGTCTAGGGTTGCATTTTTCTGTTTCCTTTGCCTTGGTATGTTGCCACTTAATTGCTTGACTTTTGGACTTGTTGCCACACTATGGCTTTAAGACCAGATAGAGGAATTTTCGTCCCAAACGTGTGGGGGGCAACTTCCGTTTCTGGCAAGCTGTAAACCCACCCACGACTTCCACCCTAGATCACAATCTAGATCCAGGGAGGTTAAAGCAAGAGCGATTACCCCCCCAAGACTGATTGCTGGATCTCCCTACAATTAATTGCAGGCTGGGAGCTGGAGCTGCCTCTGAAAACTACAAAATGGCATGTCTCCTCAGCAGCTTCTAGCCCCCAGGGGAGGGAGCCGACACATTCCCTAAATACCGGACCCAAAGTCCATAGGACACTAACCTCTTACTTTGTCCTAGGCATGTCTATGTTGATAATTCTGGAGTTGCCACAGCTCCTGGTGTTCTGGGGTTCCTCCACCCAGCTGCTGGCCCTGTCGCCCTGGGGCTAAAACCTCGGCTCACGCGGACCTGGGCTCCGCTTGGCTCGGCTTCCCGCGCTCTGCGCGCTGTGCACTGCCAGGTCCCAGACCACTGCGCTGGTCCTTCCTGCAGGGCTGCTGGGCTGTCCTCAGCGGGAGGTTAGCTTCTCTGTGTCGTTCTGTGGGTGCTGTGGCTCCAGGAGTTGTTCAGAGTCCCCTTTTACATAGTTTGGAGGGAATCTGGGGGCAGAGTGGCTTGGACGAGCTGTTTCTACTCCGCCATCTTGGCTCTGCCCCGCCCCCCAGACTAATGATCTTCTAAGGTACTGGCACCTTTGCCATTTTAAGTTGTCTGATTTTTTATCCACTTTTACTGCCTTGCCCTTAGAAGCAGAGAGAGCCACAGAATCATGAAACGAGAGGACTTTTGAGATCATTGAATCCAGCTCGTAACTGAAGGTAACTCCTCTCCTACATCTTCCTTAGCAGACAGTCATCCAACATCTTTTCAAAAACTTTTAATGAAAGGGAATTCACTTGGAAGGTCCCATTCTCCTCTTGGATGACTCTACATGTCAAGGGGTTTTGCTGTAGTCTACCAAGTCTACCTCTCCTACAATTTCATTTATTACTCCTAGTTTTGCACTTTGGGACCAAGTAGATCAAATCTAACCTCTTATTCATGAAATCCTTCAAATATTTGAAGATGGCTGTCCTGGCCCCCATCCCTAGTTCTTACAGATAACAGCCCCCTATCCTCTCACCTGTTGCCCTTCTCTATACACATTCCAGTCTGTCGAGTCCTTCTTCAATTTCAGTACCTGGCACTGGACACAACCTTCCACATGTACTCTGGCCAAGGCACAGGAAACATTTATCTGCTGGCTAACCATGTGGGCTTTAGGGAATGCTGAGGGAAGAGGACAGGTAACATCCTGGGTGGATGGGAGACTCTAATGCCAATGGAGTGAATCATGTCAGCCTAATTGGAAAGCAGTAATAAAAAGTAATTGAGTTTAATACATAATTTAGATCATTACCAGTGAGGCTAATGCATCCATCCCGCTTAGGTGCGGCAATGGGGAAAAATTATTTATCTCGTGCACAGTTAAGATTTCATTTGTTTGCGTAATGGAACACTTGCCAATTGACTTTAATAAGAGCCGTTTGTTAGATCAGATTTTGAATCGTGGCATAAATTTGGAGTTCATATGTTAATTTTTGACATGATATACTCAGCACTTACAGCCTCCCCACAAAGGGCCTGGATTTATTCTCCCATGAGATTTAATATTCATTGTTGTCTTATATTACAGAAATTAAATTGGTTTTCTCTGATGGCTTGATGGGAGGCAATTTGGTTTCAGTTTTTTTTAAAGAAGATATTAAGGGACTTTAGTTGCTTCTTTGAATGACTTTTTTTTCCTCTGAAAAACTCGTCACATGGCTGAACACAAAATGCTTTCCTTAAATACTGAAAAGAAACAGATACACAGAAAAGGAACTTATTACCTTACATTTTCCTGTGTCTTATGATACATTATTAATAACAATTATGATGATGATTGCTTATGTTTATGTAGCATCTTCAATAATAGCTCATATATTAAATGTCTACTGGATGGGATGTACTCTGGTGGGCACTGAAGGAGATGACAAGTTTAAGACCGCTTATGACCTCTCCCCATCTGGGTCACCAGCAAATTAGTGGCAGAGTTAGATGATCACAAGAACACAAGCCTCTTCAGTCTGGTGTTTTAGGTGCTATATCCTATAGCTAAGATCCTGAGAAAGAACTTTTTTTCTGGGGGGTAAGGGGAAGCAGCATGGTAGGAAGGGAGAATATGAGAGAGCAGGGAGAGTGTCAATTGTGTTTCTCCCAGTGTCTGGCTCTCCAGCATTCAGAGTAGGGGGCTTCAGTTTGAATGGGGCCATCTCTGCTGTTTGTTCTCAGTCAACAGCCTATTCTTCCTTCCCCTGGGCATTGGGCATCATGGGGGCACCTCACCCATGAAGTCTGCCTTGGCATCACCCCCACGCCATATAACAGTGATCTCTACCTCCCAAAATTTCTCATAGTACTTTACCTTGGCATTATCACATTTTCCCCTTATACCACAGTCATTGGTACATATCCCCCAAACCCCATTAGAATATAAGAGCCTTAAGAACACAGATACTTATTTTAGAATCACCAAAATCTAGTAAAGAGATTTGTTGGATCATTAATGATTATTTTTCAAATGGCTGCTTGCATGCATGAGGAACAGAAGGGTAAAATTAATTCAGGTCCATAAATCTTAATTGCTCCTGTGTGGTGAGTTCTGTGCTAAGCTGTAGTGGGTTAGGTGGGGAAAGCATTTCTCTTACCCTCAGGGACCCTACACTCTAGTGTTTCCTGGGCTCAATTTCTCCTTGCCCTTCAGTGAAAAAAAAGGTAGATTGATCAAAGAAATGAGATTTTCATTTCAACTCTTCTTCAATTATTTATAGGCAAATGATTCATAGAATTATAGAGGCATTAAATGTCAGCATAGGTATGACCCTAAGCATATAGAATCTAGATCTAGAAGGTATCTTAGCACATAGAATATAGGATGGTATTAAGGTATGCAAATTACCAATATTATCTCATTTGATCATCTTAACAACATTAGAAGGTAGGTGCTATTACTAAGGTTCAAGTTTCAGAGTCAAACAGCTATAAAGTATCTCATGTCAAATATGAACTCAGGTCTTCCTGACTCTAGGTTCAGTGTTCTATCCACTGTGCCACCCGGCTGCTATGCTCATATTTTGGTATCTGTATCTCAATATAATTGGAAATTATAGTGTAATTTTATAATCCAGTAAACTTTCTTTTATGCATTTACAAACATATTCTGAGAACAGGTTCATGGAGCTCACCAAGCTGTCAAAGGGGTCTATGCCACAAAAAAGATTAAGAACCCTTCACATAGAACATCAGAACTGGCTAGCACCTTAAAATATAGAACTACAGAATTCCCGATGATTATAAACTTGGGGCCATGGATATTTTTAGACATTGCACATGGTATATCTGGAAAACCAGACCCCAACAAAGATGCAGCTTTAGTATGAAAAGGAGGTTTTGGGTTTTTTTTTTCTTTTTGGAGGACAACTGGGGTTAAATGACTTGCCCAAAGTCACATGGCTAGTAAGTGTGTCAAGTGTCTGGCGCCAGATTTGAACTCGGGTCCTGCAGACTCCAGAGCAGGTGCTCTATTCATTGTGCCACCTAGCCACCCATGAAAAAGAGTTTTAATAGTACATGAAGAACATGAAATACTAGGGGAATCCCTAAATCAGTGACAAACTTATTTTAGGCACATTTAGAGAGTGATTTTTAGACATATATCAAAACAGTAACAAATGAATCTGTTATAAGTTACATTATCAAGCTCATCAACTATCAGGAGAAACAATGAGCATATATGTGTCTACATTAGATAGATAAACTAATATATAAATGTGTCAAAAATGAATCCTACATATGACATCCCCTCAGAACTACCCCTCACACGCACAAGTCATGTAACTTAGGGAATTAACTCAGGTCTAAGGT
Source organism: Gymnobelideus leadbeateri (assembly GCA_011680675.1). Taxonomy (NCBI): domain Eukaryota; kingdom Metazoa; phylum Chordata; class Mammalia; order Diprotodontia; family Petauridae; genus Gymnobelideus; species Gymnobelideus leadbeateri. The sequence continues at coordinate 176,415 of WOXC01000985.1, forward strand.
AGTCAATAGGGCCACATTCCTAAAACTATAGCTCATGAGCCCCTTCTAAGTGTTTACTCTTTGAGAGTCAGACAAATAACAACAAAACATCTCTCCCAAGGCTACATTCTCCCACAAATGTACCACATCAGTCCAAAGAACAGATGCTCACAGAATTCACGTGTAGAACAGAACAAACATAGCCAGACAACTTACATCTGTGGCACTGCCAGCCCAACAATACTTATTCTGATGTTCTTTTGTCTCATTCCATATGGGGTATTTCTGTGGTCATTCCCTGGGCCTCCCTCCCTGAATGGAGCAGATCTGATGTTTGGCAGTGGTCTCAGTTGTTTTCAGGAGAAACAAAGCTGAGTGGGTAGTGTCGTGGACTTGGAGTCAGAAAGATGTAAGTTAAAATCCTGTTTCTGCTATTTTCTAGTTGCATGACCTTTTTCCTCATCTTTATAAAGACATGAAACTAGATTAAGTGGTCTTGAAGGTCCCATCCATCCTAAATATGGTCATATCCACTTTGTATCACCTGAAATCCTGGCTTAGAGTACTCATATACTTTTGGAAAGTACCAGAAATTTTACCCTAAAGCCAGAAGGAGTCTTAACTCTGAGAATAATTTGTTCCAAAGGCCATGAAGGTGGCTGAAGCAGGTGCTGTGGAGTGCTTGGAGCTTGGTCAGACATTGAAGATTCTGAGGTCATCTGTTGCATCTTGGGCCATCACTAGCTGTCTTGACTTTTGTCTTGCCACTGGACTTTGATGACTGTGAAAGAGAACATGAAGCTGATGACTTTGTGCAATTCTGACTCGCTTAAATACAATTCATATGAGAGTCAAGACATCACCCCACAATGTCATTGCCTTCTTTGAAATGAAGAACAAGCCACACAACACTGTGTAAGATACCATTGCCAATCTGTGAGATGAGCAGGACCCATCCCCCTTCCCTCCCTTGCTGCGCTCTCCAACAGGCATAAAGCAAACACAAAAAATGAACTCACAAGTGAGTTCTTCCTCCTGAGCTGATTGACTTAGAATAAAGCCAATTTGCTTTTTATCTAGGACACAGGGGTATAGGCTGACTCTTTGAGCCAACCATTGGAAGTTCCTTATACTTCTCGTGTTCCTTCATCCAATGGAGCAACAGCTGCTAATTTCATGGGATTAATTACGGTCTTTCTTCACCCTTTATTAGGGATTGTTTAGGAAAACTCCTTTATATGCCCTTCACAAGTTATTTTGGAAATTCTCTGATTTGATCAGAAGCTACATATTTCCTTTACCTATAAAATAAGATAGAATCCTTTTGCAATACTCCTAAAAACAGAAAACAAATAGCTATTCCTAGAAAAAAATAGCACCAGAAGGTGGCACTGGAGTATCTCTCCTAGGGTCAACTGGGCACACTTGAACACACAACTTTGTGGACTTCCTCATTTCTAGCACAGAGAGAGAACAAGAGAGAAAAGGTGGGGATGGGGAGCTGCAACAACCAGGCCTCCACTCCTTGACTCAGCTTTGTATTGGAGCAAATAGCAAAATTTGACATTGCTACTCTTACATGACCACATGCAAGAGAACAGAAGGTAAAAGACAGGAATCTGTTCTCTTATCATCAGAAGAAGGAAAACCAGGTAAGATGAAGAGCCAGCATTTCCAAAGACTTGGAAGCTGAAGGTTCAAATCAAGCCACATGCTCAGCCCTGTGCCCTCCTTCTAGGAACAAAAGCATCTCTCTTCCCCTTCCCCCAAGAGTGAGGCTATGTCCATCTGCAATGGAGCTCTACCTACAGAAGGAGCCTAAAGGCCATTTAATGAACAAAAAGTCATTTCACTTTATTCTGGCTATGGAATCCATAGAAGGAATGCATCTCCAGACCAAGAAGATCCTATTGTATTTATAAGATGTTGCCTTAATCAGATGGTTCATGGGGAAAAATCACTGCCCTAGAGGAAGCTAAGTGGGGGAGAGGAAGTTATTTTACCTTTTGGCCATTAAAAATATCACCAGAAATAGCAGAGCTCACCCCCTCCTAGCCCCGAGAATAGGAAAGGTAGATGGTCTTTCGGGCCATCTCGGCCAAATTCTTGTTATACAAAAAAAGAGTGTCAAAGAAGGAACTGATTTGCCCAAAGACACCCAGTGGGTGACAGAACTGGTCAATTTTGAAGTAGGAAGAGATCTTAAAGGTCATCTGGTTGAACCCTCTTATTTTCCAGATGAAAAAAATGAGTAAACTGCGGCCCAGAGAGGTTCAGGGCCTTGTTTACAGTTTCACAAATATAAGTGAAAGGATCATGACTAAAACAAGGTCCTCTGATTCCAAATACATCACTCTTTCTATTGCACCACACCCCTTTCATCATCATCATCTCTGCCATGACCACCACCATTATCAGAACCCACAGTTCTAGAGGTCAAAGCTAAGGTTCTCTCCAGGTCAGCTCCCATCCCTCTCATTCTTCCTTAGTACTGTAAATTCCACATAAAAGCTACTTGTAAAATGTTTTCTGAAACAGAATTGGATTAAGCTTCTTCATTTTATAATGAAACCATATCCATGGAGCCCAGCCTCTAATTATTTGTCAATCAATTAGTGAACACTTATCTGTTTCAGGAGGGAGGTTACCAGAGGAAGAAGAAACTAGCAGTGTTTGCATGTAGCTACTAGGAGATGAAGCAGCTATTTTCTGACCTGACATAGATAACAGAGAGCAGGGCTGTCTTCTTGGGTGATGTGTCTGGGATACGACAGAGAGACTTCCAAGGCTTGACAGACCTGATGAACATTATTCATTTATGGTGATTCAAAGGAGATAATGAGACAAAATGAGATAATTTATGTAAAACACTTTGGAAATCTTACAGTTACATAAAATGCCTGCTATTGTCATTGCTGTTATTGTGGTTAATATTGTTATTATTATGATTATTGTAAATTATAATGCCAGAAGAAACCTAGAAGCATTGCTAAAGTTTATGATTTCCTATGCAAATGACTGAAGATCTTAGGGTCATAAGTGACATTTTCACTATTATTGCCACTTGAAGATGGGATCTGGGAGATTTAGAAGAGAAAGTTGACTTTGGGAAGCGAATATGTGGCCAAGAAGATGGAAGCTGAGCACAAGACTTCAATTCCTGAGCCATTGCTTACAATGTGGGAATGATGGACTCATGGCCAGGTAGACGTATACCTAATGAAGACAAACCTGACGAAGAAGACTATAAACTGAAATGAAGAGGGTCAGATACTATAGGGAGTAACAGAAGAATAACAGAAAAAAGGATAATTCATACAAAACCAAACCAGGGAACTCAGCAATAAAACCCATGGTCTTGTATGTCTATAGACATGAAAACCTATTGCAGAATAGCAGCTCTAGACTCATAGGTGAGTCTTGGGAGCTCCTCTCTAGAATCTTTCTGGCTCATGCCACCATCTCAGTTTCCTCTGGGAATATTTGAATTCTGTCTCTCTAAGGGTTCTTAGCTTCTACCTAGCTAATGAGGCAGGGCAAGGAAAGATCAATTATAGGTTTTGTTTAATTTAATGCAAGGACTCAAACATTAGCCCATAGACAATCAACACAAGGCCTCTGCATGACCTTGGAGCAACCATTTCACCTCAATGAGCTTCAGTTTTCCTCATCTCTAAAACAAAGGGGTTGAACCAAATGCCCTGTAGGTTCCCCTTCCACCTCTCAATCTATGATCCTATGGGCCCTTCCTTCTTCAGGAGGCTTCTGCTTTCTCCAGTAAGCCAGACCAGGGTAGGGAAACCTGCAGCCTCAAGGCCACATGTGGCCCTCTGCATCCTCAAGGGTGGCCCTTCCACAGAATCCAAACTTCATAGAACAAATCCCCCTAATAAAAGGATTTGTTCTGTAAAACTTGGACTCAGTCAAAAGGCTGTACCCAAGGACCTAGAAGGCCACATGTGACCTTGAGGCCTTAGGTTCCCTAGCCCTGAGACTGGTAGTGTTTCCTTTGTGGGACTTCTCCTTCAAGGAGAAAGTCCATAGGGTTGCAGGGTCTCCAGAATCCCTCCCCTTCCACCTCTACTTATAGTACCAGCATTGATTGGGAGTTGTTCCTCTGCATGCTGGTTCTCTGTTACGACAAATCTTCTTCTCCTTCTTATCTCCTGAAGGAATGGGCTGTGTGCAAATGCTGACCCCTCTCCAGATCCCAGTGCATACACATCTCTGTCTTTAACTTCACCTCAGTCTATGTCTCCATCTGCCATCAGATCCTCCTCTCCTGGAGGGTCATGTGGATTGTCAGGTCCCTATCCAGGGATCCAAGCTCAAGTCTGAGTATAGTAAGTCCTTCTTCATAGTCTTTCTTCATATGCTTCTCTCAACTAGGGCTTTATTGTCTATATTAAGAAGTTCTGGCCAGCTTTCTTCTGTTATTTCCTTCACTATGACATTAAGGTTTTTTTTGTCATGTCATGTTCTTCTGGGAGACCTAGGATCCTCTTGTTGTTCAGAAATTTCAATTGTTTCCAGCTCTTCAAGACCCCATTTGAGGTTTTCTTAGCAAAGATACTGGAGTGGTCTGCCATTTCTTTCTCCAGCTCATTTTACAGGTGAGGAAAGTGAGGCAAACAGGGTTAAGTGACTTGCCCAGGGTCACACATCTAGTAAATGTCTGAGGCCAGATTTAATGTCTGACTCCAGACCCAGTGTTTTATCTACTGCACCACCAAGCTGCCCTCCTACTATCCTTAGATTGTCTCTCTGCATGCTGTCTTTGAGATCTGAATGTTTTGTTCACACAATGAACGTGTTTTGTCTCAATGGTTTTGTTTTCTCTTTTTCTTCTTCTTCATTGTCCTTCACTTTGCATTCCCAATCTATTGTTCTAACCTCTTTTGTTTCTTTGGGGAGATTTCACAGACTCAAGGCTTTCTTTTCTGATATTTTCGTTGTGTAGGGCATAAATTTGCTCTCACAATCCTCACTTCTCTTTTAAACCACTCAGGAGCTGCAGGCTGTGGCTCCATGTCCTCCAACACCGCAGAGCCCTCTGGCTCCACAAGCGTTCATTCTGTAGTGTGTACTCTAGACCTGAATGTGTTCAGTACATCTGGAAGCCGTATTTCCTTCTGTTGTTGCTCTTCTTCTGTTGATTTATCAGTTTATATTCAAGGTCTTTGAGATTCCTCCTCCTTTTTCTTCTTCTTCATAAAAATTTCAGCCCCTCTTTCCATTTTCCTTATCATCCATGTCCTGATTCCCTCAGCTGTCATTGTGGTTTCTTTGGGGACTGGATCTCAGATTGTCCCAGCCTCCTCCCACATTAGGCAGTTCATGGTTCATTAGCCTAAATATCTGCTCAATTGACTTTTAGGTGGTCAGAACTGGCCCCAGCTATGCCCCTTTCCTCAGACTTAGTGGAGTGTTCTTTACAACCAGGGTTTCCTAACCTGGTGACTCTCTGTTACATAGTTCTCTAGTCTGGTACTGGCAGTTCAGAGCCTGCTTTCCCTGGCACCAGCAGTTCAGAGCCTTTCATTTCTAATACCTCTGGGTTTCAACCCCCACCAGAGTTATGTTTCTGAAGTGCTGTAGACAAGCTGGTTATGAAGGCCCAAACACGCTTTCACAGCCTGGAGTCAGAGCTTTTACAATCCTGGAAACAGTGGGGATGGGGGAAATAAGGTGGAGGGACACCAGTGTGCCAGGTGGGTTTTTATGTTAATCTATGTTGTGTCCTTGGGTCTACTAATGCAAACTTAATGCCCATAGAATGGGAGATGGGGAAGGGGTGCTGAAGGAGTTCAGAACCAAAGAGCATCAGTTCCTGGGTTTGGGGTTTTTAACCTTTTAGATTGCAGGTGTCCTAGACCATTGAAACAGCTGAAGTTGCTTTATCTTTGGTGCACAGTTTCTATTTTGGAGACGTCTGAGAGGTCTCTGGAAACTGGAGAAAATGACCCAACTCCACTATCTTGGTGCTCACATGACTTGGAAGTTCCCTCTCTCTCCCTCTCTCTGTTTCTCCCTCCCTCTCTGTCTCTTTTTGTGTCTCTGTCTCTTTCTGTATCTCTGTCTCCATCTCTTTATCTCTTTGTCTCTCTGTCTCTGTCTGTCTGTATGTGTCTCTCTGTCTCTGTCTCTCTCTCTCCCCCTCCCTCCCTCTTGGTCTCTCTCCCTCTTTCTCTTCTTCCCTCCTTCTCTCTGTGTCTCTGCTTCTCTCTGTCTCCCTGTCTCTCTGTGTCTCTGTCTCTCTCTCTCCTCTCAGTCTCTGTCAGTCTGTCTATCTGTCTGTCTGTCTCTCTCCCTTCCTTTCCCTCGATCTCTCTCTCTCTCTCTCTCTCTCTCTCTCTCTCTCTCTCTCTCTCTCTCTCTCTCTCTCTCTCTCTCCTGTCCCTTCCTTACTGTTATACTGCAGAATCTGAGGCTTCAGTCAATTCCTAACTCCTGTCAAAGAGATGTACTAGGAGGATTGGTTAAGCCAATTATCATAAAAAGATGTGTTCCCAATATGGTAACAAGGGCAGACAATAGAAGATGAATCCACAAGCATAGCACAACTTGGATAGTTCCTGTGTGCCAGAGCAGAGCTTGCTCAGACCAAGGACCTAGTTCAGTGAGACAGAAGACCTGGCACATGCAAGAAAGAGAGCAGACGGATCACTTTCAAGAAAATGCAAAACATTTTACTGACTCTAAACTTTAGCAGCAAAACCCCATACTTCGAACATTAGAATATTAGCATTTTATAGGTGTTACCATAGAGCCACAAATCCAGGAGCACCAATTGATTCCAAAGAATTAAAAATGAATATCAGACAGGGGCAAGGGAAGAGTAAATGACAAATGTGAAGAGACTGCAACAAATAACTCTAAGGAAGAAAAGTGAAGGATGCCATGACAGAACAGCAAGATGCAGGGACAACAAGGGACAACGGGGTCTTGCACTGGCACCCTGGAGGTGCTGGGAGTAAGCACGTCAGGTGGAGCCCTTGTAGAAACTTTTGGGGAGCCATGGAGGACATTAAATGTCTGTTCAACAAGTTCAGACTTCATGCTTTAGGCCGCCGGCATAAACTACAAATAGACACAGGACACTAAATTTTATGTGAGGATCTGTCTTCATATCAGGGCCTCATATATTAACACTACATATGTATCATTGTATTTTTAGTTTCCTAAATATTTCCCAATTACATTTTAATTTGGTTAAGGCAGCACTCAAGAGTGCTGTGAGCCCCGATAGTGTTTGACACATCTGCTTTAGGCCATGGGGCACTCCTGAGAAGCCGGACTATGCCTTAAGAAGACTCGGGCAGTATGTGTAAGGCAAAGTAGAGGGGGAGAGGCTCGAGCCCTAAACAAGGACTTAGGAACTCTGTGAGGACCTCCCGTTATCTCACTGGGTGGTCAAGGCCACTTCTCAGTCTTTCCGGGCATTTCTCCTAAGGATAAGAAACAGAATGTGAAAGCTTCTCAAAGGGAAGACTTTTTATTCCTCCTCCAGTCACCGCCCACCCCCTACTCCTCCTAAGGCCCTCCCTCCTCAGGAACCTCCTTGCTCCCTCTTCATCAGCTACTATTGTTCCCTGGCTGGGAGAACGTTATCTCTACAATCATTCTCAGAGAGAATGAGGGGGGCCCAGGCATAATGAATTGTTAATAATTATACCAATTATCAACATAAAGCTTAAATAAGCTGCTGGAGAATGAATAGGCAACCAAGAACTGTGTGATTTTGCCTGAACAAGAAGACAGTGAAGACTTCTGTACATTTACACATTTTTGAAAACAGGAGTCATAAATATTCATAAGTAGTTAAGGAACAAGGGCTCTTATGAGAATAATAGCATCAACAACCCCTCATATGTAGAGAACCCTTTTATCGTTTCCTAAGCATTTTGTGGACCACACAGCACTCCTGGCAGCAAAGGTAAGGAAGCTATAGCTCACAAATGAGGGAACTGAAGCAAATGAAAGGACTTGTCCAGGATTCAACAGCTAGTGAGTATCCAAGGCCAGATTTGAACTCAGGGCTTTTTGACTCCAGGTCCGGGGCTCTATCCACTGCACCACGTAGTTCCTTCTATAATGGCTAGAATGCCAAGCTAAAATTTTATTCAGCAGATAATAGAGAACCTCTGAAGAATTTTGAGCAGAGGAGTTGTGACAGCAAGCATCCTAGTACACCCAGGATGGCATGCTAGCACAGGTTCTTTGATCTGCTTTTAAAGGAAAGACTTCTCAAAAAGGAGTTAGCAATCCTACTTTTTTTTTGGAGGGCAATTGGGGTTAAGTGACTTGCCCAAGGTCACAAGGCTAGGTTTTGTGTTAAGTGTCTGAGGCCGGATTTGGACTCAGGTCCTCCGAACTCCAGGACTGGTGCTCTATTCACTGCGACACCTAGCCTCCTTCCCCCCTCCCCGAAATCTTACTTTTAATTACATTTACTACTTCAGGGGAAAGGTCAGCACGCTGAACATCAGAGAATATGCAAGCAGAGAAATTAATACCAAGATCAACAGACAGGGATCTAGCTATCTGAGTACAGCAATATTGCTATACACTTTACATAAATCACTGGATTGAGGGAGCACAGACAACATCTGAGTAGTCAGGGGGCTCTGAACATAAGGCTACTCAGAGTCTCAAGCAGGAAATTAAATGGTCCTTCTCATGAGCAAACCCCCAAAGCAAAATACCAGCTCTGAGTATATAAACACTTCTCAAAACCAGATGATATCACAACCCTCATGACTCAGTGCCTAATTAGGTTAGTAGTGAAAGGTTTGAAAGCCTTCCTACAAGCAAGCCTCCCCAAAGCAAGCTTCTCTTTAAGCAACTTCCTCTCCCAGTGGGCCCTATGTGATTCAGGATGTGTTTAGCATTTTATAGATGTTATATAGGGCACATAGGCCTATTAATGAGAGGAGAAGATCTTATAACCCATCAATCTTACAGGAATATAGCATGATCATAGTATAGCAGGGTCCCAGGGACCTCAAAGAAATCATTTAGTCCACCCCCTTCAATGTGCGGATAAGAAAACAGAGGCCCTGATGCTGAGAAAGCAGAGTTTCATGCTGTGGATATTTCTTCAGTGTAAGAGCTATTTTCACTCCTAGGATGGTTAGAGAATGGTCTTGCAAAGATCATCTCCCACAAGTCCTTTTAGTCTGAAATTCCAAGGATCTGTAGGTATATTCGCAGCTGTCAGAACTCTTCCATGTACCTCATTAAAAACAAAGTTCAGAGACCTCCAATGAACTTGTCAAGAGCCAGACTCGCCACACCCAAAACTAAGGACAGATTTTTAAATTTCTTGCTCATAGTATAGCAGTTTACCTTCTAAAGAAAAAATATATGCAGGCTACCTCCTTCAGTGAGTCCCCAGGATGAATCATCACCAATCACCAACACACATGCACCATTTCCCATCTATAAACACCCCTTACTGAGCATCTTTTGCTTCCAGGACGTAAAACTTGTCATGGAAACCATTTGGGCATCACCTGTGCTTTTTTTCTAGTCATATGTCACTGCCCCATTGGCTCTTAGCACTCGTCATTAAAGGAAGCATACTGAATCAATCAATCACTACTTCTTAATCAATTACTCTACATATAGTGTTCTGAAAAAAATAAGTAAGAAATAATTCCTCCTGTCAAAGAGCTTACATTCAGATGAAGGAAGGAAAGAACAAATGAACAAATGAATGAACTAAAGAACAAATGAATGAATAGAAAAAGCATTTATTAAGTATTCCTATGGGCTCAGCACTGTGCTAAGGCCTGGCAGTACAAAAAGAGAAATAAGACACGTCCTGCTCTCAAAGAGCTCACGTTTTAATAGTGAAGACAACCCCATATGGAAGTTTTAACTGGAAGTCATATGGAGAGGTCCCAGGGTTCTTAGAGTACAGTGCCAAAGCAGATGGCAATACTTTGAAGGAAATAAATGTATTTTGAATAAAATGAATGATAAATGAATAACATAAGAATAAACAAAATAGACTAGAATAGAATAAAATTTTAATAAAATCCTATCTGTTTCTGATATTGAGCCATTTGTCATAATGCATCGAAAAAAGTTTTCTTTGGGGGTCTTCAGAAGATGTGGTGGCAGCAACTGTAGCAGCGATTGCCAGGTTTCATCTCTATGAGCATCGCTTCCCAGTATAACGACTGTGGAGACTGGGCTGGAAGCATCGCTCTTTCCAAGGTGCTTGGGTTGAAGGTCCCAGGTTGTCCCCATCAGAGTCTGAGGGAAGATGGAGACTAATCTGTTGGGTATGATCTTGCTTTCCTGGCATGTACTGCTCCCTATCTGCCCCTCGGGCTGTGCTGCTCCTGAAACCAGTTTGGCTTGCCTAAGCAGGGAGACAACAGGTACATAAGGTATGTAGACACAGAGAGTGAATAAATGTGAATCTATATAAAATAATTCAATACATGATAGTTAGGAGGGGAAATTAAGGAAAGGGTGTTTTCTAGCGATGAGAGACAATCAGATGTAGAAGTCAAGGGATGGGAAATGAAGAGGGAAAGAGAGAAGGCCAGCCTGGCTGGATTATAGAGTATAGGAGAAGTAATATACAGTGAAGGTTGAAAGATATATTGGGATTAGGTTGTCAGGGGCTTAGAAACTAAACAGAGGAATTTATATCATATTCTTGAGGCAATAGGGAGCCACTGGAGTTAATTGAGCAGGGGTCTCTTATGGCCAGATCTGTGCTTAAGGAAAATTACATGGTCAGCTATATATAATATGGAAAGAGCAGTGCAAAGAAGCAGGAACTTACTAGCAGCAAGTCCTTGCTCTAACACGACAACTGTGTGACCCAGGACAAGCCATTTGACAAAGTCAAGTCTCATTTTTCTGCTTTTGTAAAATGGAATAGTGATATTTGTGCTATTCCCCTCATCAGACCATTGTAAGAAAACACTTTGTGGACCTTAAGACACTATAAAATACGAGCTATTAAAATAATATTTTATTTTTTATTCATTCAGTCATCTATAGCTATTAAGATATAAAATTTTAAAAAGAAATCTCAGCCATTTACATACATTTATCAGAAAACAGCACAGCAGAGATTTTCAGGAACATTTGCCCAATACAGCACAGAGCATAGTAGAGAAAGAAATACCGAATAACTGATAGAAAGTAACTAAACATAGAACTCCACAGTACCAGAAAACATACTATATTTGGAATCAGAAAGCCTGGATTCAAGATGCAGTGTTGCTAATTACTTCCTGTGATACTGGAAAAATCCTTTAACTTTGGTTCTCTCTGTGCCTCAGTATAATCCTAATGTAATAAGATAATAAATCTAAAGTTGGAAAGGACCTTAAAGATTATCTAGTCCAATGCCCCTTGACTTACAGCTAAGAAACCAAGTTCCAGGGAGGTCTAGCAAGGTCAAACAGAGACAAGCTTTCACCCCAAAGCTGTGACTCTGGAGCCATTGTCTGAGACATTCTCATGACACAAGGGGCCCAGGTGTACCGTGAGAGATTTTTTCACTCTTCATGGCTCATAGTTTTCACTCAGGAAGCCAAGGAACATGTATGTATGATAAACTGAGGCGACTTCCCAATTCATAATTCACAGTAACTTCAGAAAGTTTCATTAAAGGGAGAAAAGTAGCACAGAAAGTCTTAAATGGGTAACCATTAATCCCCTTAATTTCACCTACAGTCCTGAGTATTAGGACTTCTCTGGCAGGTCCCTGATGCAAAGCCTGCCTTGGCCCCGTCACTCCCTGGCAGTCTAAGAGGTGGGATAAGAGTGAGGGGCACAAGGATGGTCTTCTCTCTCTCCAACTTCTGGCCATTCTTCCTTTATATTCTCATTTTAAATGAAGCAAAAGATAAGAAAGTTACAGGTAAATGGAAGAAGGGCTCACAGTTTCTCCTTGGGGAGGCAAATTAAAAGAGGTGATTTTATGGTTCCTCTAAAACAGTAAGAAGCATCATTTGTGGGAAAGTTGGTCATAAGTGTTTGAAGCATGTAGATGACTTAGTGAATAGAACACTGGACCTAGAGTTTGAAAGGATTAAGTTCAAATCTGGTCTTAAAAACATATTAGCCTTGTGACCCTGGGTGAGTCACTTAACTTCTGTTTACCCCAGTTTCCTCAGCTGTAGAAGGAAAATAATAATAGGATTGTTGTGAGGATTCAATGAGATAATAACATAAAGCACTTATTACGAGTCTGGTACACAGTAGATGGTATATAAATGCTAGCTTCTATTCTTATTTTGGGGACCGAAGATACCAAAAACAGGATAGGAGCTTATATTACAGAATTGCTTGTGGAAATTGAGTAGTGAAAGTTAATCCTACAAGGAACTTGGCAAGATCTTCCACATTAAATCAACATATTAACTATAATACTAGCAATTTCAATGCATGGATAAGTATAGGTGAGGATGCTGAAAAATACATTTCAGAATTAGGAGAAATGAGAAGCCAAAGGCTTTCAAAAGCTTCGTGCCTAAATATATTGAATAATATCTATGAAAAGAGACTTAGGAGGCTCTGGAAGTGTCAAGCCCTAAATAACATCATAAACAATGCATTTGATTATATTTTGATAGATAGAAAACAGCTGGTTACAAAAGTACACCCTAATCCCAATTTATCTTTCAACCTCACTGTACCTTACTTCTCTGACTGTCTGTTGTCTATGTTCATTCAAACCACTGACTTGTTAGAAAATACAAAATTACAAGAAAGAATTAAAATGAAGACACAGGGCACATAACTGAGGCGGTTCCAAGCTGGACTATTTGAACAAGTTGTTGACCCAGAAAAATGGGAAATGAACAGACATCTCTCAAAACAAACCATCTCTATTTCCTAAGGAAATTTAACCTGTGCAAATCAATCATCACTCCATCAGAATAAGGTAACCAAAAGAGCCTGGAAATCAACACAGGTAGCAAACATTTCATTTCCTTGCCAAATAGAGAAACAGAGCAGTCAAAGAAATACCCCCATTTAGAGTATAAACTTCTATATGAAATATTGAGAGACAGCATACTGGATAGAGAACAGGCCTCTGAGCCAGGAAGGCCTGGCTTCAGGGCCTACTTCCGACACATACTAGCCACGGAACCCTGGGCAAATCAATTAACCTCTTAGTGTTAACCCAATTCTCTAAGACTGCAAGTTGAAGAGGGGCTGACCTCCACTGGGAGACAGAGCTTCCTCCTTGGGGGAGTTTTCTGTATCAATGAATAACAGATTTAGTTCTTATCCCTAATGTTTGATAATAAAGAAAGTTAATAGAAAAGTGTGGGCAGTGTTTCTTCATAAAAAATGTAAGAATCATTGCATTCATTGGTCAATCACTGAATGGGAAAAAAAAAAGTTTACAGAAGACTGGAAAAGAGATCCAGCTTAATTAGATGAAACCAGAAAAAGAGCCACAAATAAATGGAAAATGAAAAAGATCAAGCAGGATTGTTTGTAACAAATAGCTTTCTCTGTAGATGACAAAATAACTACCATATATAGACTCTAACACTACAGTTCCCACATGAAGAAACAGGAATAGTACAAAAGAAGAGAAACATGGGGAAGAATAGCTGGGTTGGACGGTCTCTCAAAGAGGAGGCCATACTAAATGAGACTCATTTTGAAAGTGTTGAAGGATTGACTGTTAAACCTATTTGAATGAGATTTTACCAAATGCTTGGAAAAAATCACAGGGCTTAGTATTACTGGAATCATAAGTCATAAGTCTTCTTTGTGATAATGATTTGCACATGCCTCGAGGGTGTCCTTGATAAGGACAACAAGTAGGTTTTCACAAACAATATTCTACACCAGACACTACCTGTAAAGTCACACAATTGACTAAAAAGTATAGAGAATATAAGATCCCACTGAGATTATTGTTCATTGAGTATTTTTTGAAGCATTTACTCCAACAGAGCAAAATACCTCCTTAAAGGCACTCTTTCAATAAGATGCATCACATGCGGATGTCAAAGTCACATGAGTCACATAATAGTGATATTGGTAGAATACTGCCTTTCAGGTAGAGTATAAGTGGAATAGAGGCTGTGGTGTAATGGAACAAGTCAAGCTAACAAGCATTCAGTAAATACCTATTATGTGCCAGGCTCTGAGTTAGGCACCAGAGCAGAAAAAAGAGAGGCACAAAAGACTACTGAGTCCTACTTCCAGTTATGATATGCAGTATCTAATCCCGAAGAAGACTTGGATCCTAATCCCGCTTCTGACATGTGCGAGACCTTGGACTTTGCCCTCATCTATAAAGCAGAGATAATAATAACTGATCATCTCCATATCTTTCAAAGTTATTGTGAGAAAATGGCATAATAAAGCCAGGCAGACACTCTCCCAAATTCCTTTCCAAACAGCTTTAAAATAATTCCTCAAAACAAACTCTAGGGTGGCAAGACCAACAGACAGGGTGAAACTATGTCCCAGACCAAGACAAGTTGGAATGTTGGCAGGAAAGGTCTGTCTCACTAGGAGAAGAAGGGAACACAGTCCTGATCAGTCCTTGCCCAACAAGCCAGCAGTGAGGCCTCACAACCCATGACAAGACAAGAGTGAGAGTTTGTGCTCTGGTACAAGCCAGAAGCAAAGCCCCATTATGTACTGCAAGCTGGTAGAGAGGCCCCACAGTACAAGCCCAGCAGTAAAGCCATGGGTCAGGCAGCCAGTAGCAGGCCATACCAGCTGCAAGCCAGCAGCAGGCTTTGGGAGCAACTGAATCTGTAGTAGCAACTTCTGGAGCTCCCAACCCACAGACAGTAAGGGAGTTGGACAACAGGTTACAAGAAGATGACAAGGGACCCTTTGCTGACACTGGGTGTAGGACTCACTGAATGCATTGCCCATACTCAGTGCCAGGTCACTATCCTAGGGCAAGGAGGAATACTAGCACACTAGAAATTCCAGCTGTAGGGGAGAAAGGACTCTGGTCATAGCTACAGGGCAGAAGATGGCATTTGTGGTCACTCACAGATCATAGTACAGATCAGAATAATAGTGAACACACCTCTTCTTTTTTTTTTTTTTTTTTATTAATTTATTAGTTTAGTTTCAGTTAACAAGATTCAATTCCATAGTTCCTTGATTTTCAAATTTCCTTTACTTCCCTCCCCCTCCCCTCATGACAGCATATAGTACAGTATAGGGTCTGCAAATGCATTCATATTAAACATTATTCCAATTACAAAGGCATATTGTACTAGGTGGGATGAAAGATGGTAAGGAAGAAGTAAAACCAAACAATGAGAAGAACAAGATCATTTAGTTTGCTTCCATCAGGATTCAGGCTCAGTTCTTTCTAGTTTTATCTCTGGATGGCGCATTTCTCACTTTCTTGAGTCATTCGGGATTAACTTATATCACTGCATTGCTGAAAAGAGTCCAGTCTGTCACAGTTGGTCGTCACAGATATGGTATGTCTGTGATTGTATACAAATTTCTTCTGATTCTACTCTTCTCGCTCAGCATCAGTTTGTATAAGTCTCTCTAGGTAATTATGAAATCCGTCACCTCCTCGTTTCTTATAGCACAATAAAATTCCATTACATTCATATACCACAACTTGTTTAGCCATTCCCCAATTGATGGGCACCCTTTTAGTTTCCAATTCTTTGCAACCACAAAAAGGGCTGCTAAAAATGTTTTTGTACATATGGGTCTTCCTCCCACTTCTATGATCTCTTTGGGATATAACCCTAGAAGTGGTATGGCTGGGTCAAAGGGTATGAAATTATTTATAATCCTTTGGGCATAATTCCAGATTGCTCTCCAGAATGGTTGGATAAGTTCACAGCTCCACCAGCAATGTATTAGCATTCCAATTTGCCCACATCCTCTCCAGCATTTGTCACTTTCTTGTTTTGTCATCTTAGCCAATCTGACTGGAGAGATGTGGTATCTCAGAGTTGTTTTGATTTGCATTTCTCTAATTAATAGTGATGTAGAGCATTTCTTCATATGCTTATAGATATCTTTAATTTCTTTCTCTGAAAACTTCCTATTCATATCCTTTGACCATTTCTCAATTGGGGAATGACTTGTATTCATATATATTTGGCTCAATTCTCTATAAATTTTAGAAATGAGTCCTTTATCAGAGACACAAGTTGTAAAAATTCTTTCCCAATTTCCCACCTCCCTCTTGATCTTGGTTACATTGGCTTTGTTTGTACAGAAGCTTTTCAATTTAATGTAATCAAAATTATCCATTTTGCATTTTATAATGCTCTCTAATTCTTGTTTGGTCCTAAAATCTTCCCCTCTCCACAGATCTGTCAGGTAAACTATTCCTTGCTTTCCCAAATTGCTTACAGTATCATCCTTTACACCTAGATCATGCACCCATTTAGACTTGATTTTGGTATATGGTGTTAGATAGTGATCTATGCCCAGTTTCTGCCATACTGTATTCCAGTTTTCCCAGCAGTTTTTGTCAAATAGTGCATTCTTATCCCAAAAACTGGGGTCTTTGGGTTTATCGAACAATAGATTGCTATATTCATTAACTGCTGGGTCTCCTGCACCTAATCTATTCCATTGATCCACTACTCTACACCTCTGCCAGTACCAAGCAGTTTTGATGACTGCTGCTGTATAATACAGATTAAGATCTGGCATAGCTAGTCCACCTTCCCTAGCATTTCTTTTCATTAATTCCCTTGATATTCTAGACCGTTTGTTTTTCCAAATAAATTTTGTTATTATTTTGTCTAACTCTACAAAGTAGTTTTTTGGTAAATTGATTGGAATGGCACTAAATATATAATTTAGTTTGGGTAAAATTGTCATTTTTATTATATTAGCTCGACCCAGCCACGAGCAATTGATATTTTTCCAACTATTTAGATCTGTTTTTATTTGTGTGAGAAGTGTTTTGTAGTTGTGATCATATAGATTCTGGGTTTGTTTTGGCAAGTAGATTCCCAAATATTTTATAATGTCTACAGTGACTTTAAATGGGATTTCTCTTTTTATCTCTTGCTGTTGAGTTTCATTAGAGATGTACAGGAATGCTGAGGATTTATGTGGGTTTATTTTATATCCTGCAACTTTGCCAAATTTATTTATTGTCTCAAGTAATTTTTTACTTGATTCTCTAGGATTCTCTAAGTATATCATCATATCATCTGCAAAGAGTGACAGCTTGGTCACTTCTTTGCCTAATTTGATTCCTTTGATTTCTTTTTCTTCTCTAATTGCTACTGCTAACGTTTCTAGTACCAGATTGAATAAGAGGGGTGATAGTGGACACCCTTGTTTCACTCCTGATCTTATTGGAAAGGCTTCTAGTTTATCCCCATTGCATATAATACTTGCTGATGGTTTTAGATAGATGCTAGCAACTATTTTAAGGAAGGCTCCATTTATTCCTATACTTTCTAGTGTTTTTAATAGGAATGGATGTTGTACTTTGTCAAAAGCCTTTTCTGCATCTATTGAGATGATCATGTGGTTTTTGCTAGTTTTGTTGTTGATATGCTCAATTATATTGATGGTTTTCCTAATATTAAACCATCCTTGCATTCCTGGAATGAATCCTACCTGATCAGGGTGTATTATTTTTGTGATAAGTTGTTGGAGTCTTTTGGCTAATATTTTATTTAGAATTTTTGTGTCTAAATTCATGAGGGAGATTGGTCTATAATTTTCTTTCTCTGTTTTATCTCTTCCTGATTTAGGAATCAGTACCATATTTGTGTCATAGAAAGAGTTTGGTAGGACTCCTTCTTCACTAATTTTCCCAAATAGTTTGTAGAGTATTGGAATCAATTGTTCTTTAAATGTTTGATAGAATTCACTAGTGAACCCATCTGGCCCTGGAGATTTTTTCCTAGGGAGTTCATTGATGGCTTGTTTGATTTCTTTTTCTGAGATGGGGTTATTTAGGTAATTCACTTCCTCTTCAGTTAATCTGGGCAACTTGTGATTTTGTAAATATTCATCCATTTCACTAAGATTGTCATATTTATGTGCATACAATTGGGAAAAATAATTCCTCATTATTTTTTTGATTTCCTCTTCATTGGAGGTAGATTCACCCTTTTTATTTTTGATACTCATAATTTGGTTTTCTTCTTTCTTTTTTATCATATTGACTAAGGGTCTATCAATTTTGTTGATTTTTTCATAAAACCAGCTCTTAGTTTTATTTATTAATTCAATAGTTTTCTTAATTTCAATTTTATTAATCTCACCTTTGGTTTTCAATATTTCTAATTTAGTACTAAATTGGGGATTTTCAATTTGTTCTTTTTCTAGCTTTTTCAATTGCATGTCCAATTCATTGACCTCCCTTCTCTCTGCTTTAATTAAGTATGCACTCAGGGATATAAAACTTCCCCTGAGAACTGCCTTTAGTGCATCCCACAAATTTTGGTATGTTGTTTCATTATTATCATTCTCTTGAATGAAATTATTGATTGTTTCTATAATTTCTTCTTTGACCCACCAATTTTTTAGGATTAAATTGTTTAGTTTCCAATTAGTTTTTAGTCTATCTTTCCATGGCCCTTTATTGCATATAATTTTTATTGCATCATGATCTGAGAATGATGCGCTTAATATTTCTGCCTTTCTGCACTGGATTGTGAGGTTTTTATGCCCTAGTACATGGTCTATTTTTGAGTATGTACCATGCACTGCTGAGAAGAAAGTAAATTCCTTTTTATCCCCATTCAGTTTTCTCCAGAGATCCATCATATCTAGTCTCTCTAAGATTCTATTCACCTTCTTAACTTCTTTCTTGTTTATTTTGAGGTTAGATTTATCAAGTTCAGAGAGGGGGAGATTAAGGTCCCCCACTAGTATAGTTTTGCTATCTATTTCTTCCTCTAATTCCTTTAACTTCTCCTCTAGGAATTTGGATGCTATACCACTTGGTGCATAGATATTAAGTAGTAATATTGCTTCATTCTCAATGGTGCCTTTTAGTAGGATATAGTTTCCTTCCTTATCTCTTTTAATTAGATCTATTTTTGCTTTTGCTTTATCTGAGATAAGTATTGCTACCCCTGCTTTTTTTACTTTAGCTGAGGCATAATAAATTTTACTCCAACCTTTTACCTTTACCCTGTGGGTATCCCTTTGTTTCAAATGTGTTTCTTGAAGACAGCATATTGTAGGATTATGGTTTTTGATACATTCTGCTATCCGCCTCTGTTTTATGGGAGAGTTCATCCCATTCACATTCACAGTAATGATGACTATCTGTCTCTTCCCTTCTATCCTATTCCCTCCCCTGTTTATGTTTTTGTTTATTCCTTCTCCCTTCCCCTCCTTGAAGTTTTCCCTTTTGACCGCCCCCTCCCTCAGTGTTCCCACCCAGTGACCCCCCTTCTTAACCTACCCTCTCCCCTTACTACTATTTCCCTCCCATATAATCCCTCCCTTTAGTCTCCTCCTTTTCACCCCCCCTTACCCTCCCACTATCTATAGGACACAATAAATTTTTATACTTATCAGAGTAAATTACTCCCCGTTTGATTCCAAACCAATGAGAGTAAATTTCAAACAGTGCTCCTCTCCCTCCCTCCAATTCCTCTATTTAATGAATTTATGTGTCTATTCACGTTAGATTCTTAAACTTCACTTATTAATTTGATCCTTCTTTGAACCAGAACCAGTGAGAATAGTGTTTAATGATGTTCCTCTCCCTCTTACTTTCCCTTCTTCTATAGTGTGTTTTGATGCCTCTTCAGATGGCATATTTTACCTTTTCCTAGTTCATCCTTTCCTTTTTCCCAGCTCATCCTTTCCTTTTTCCCATTGCAGTACCATTGATCCCCTTAATAGTCTTTTTTTTTTTAGACTCCATGTTAGTGCATTCATACCCACACCCTCTAAGTATAACCCTTTTGCAGGTCATGATAATCATAAAGATTTCAAATATTGACAGTTATCAGCTCCACATATAGGGATGTGAACATTTTGCTCTTGTTGCATCCCAGGTAATGAGCTTGTGTTTGTGGGTGTGGGTGTGTGCACTTCTGCATGTGTGAGTCTATGTTACCCTTGTTTACCTTTTTATGTCCTTCTGGAGTCTTGTAATTGGAGATCAAATTTTCCATTGAGCTCTGGCTTTTTCATTAGGAAAGTCTGGAAGTCCCTTACTTCATTAAACGTCCATCTCCTTGCCTGAAAGATTATGCTCAGTTTTGCCGGGTAGTTAATCCTTGGTTGTAGTCCTAGCTCTCTTGCCCTACGAAATATCAAATTCCAGTCCCTCCGCTCTTTTAATGTAGAAGCTGCTAGGTCCTGTGTGATCCTAACTGTAGTTCCTCGATATTTGAATTGTTTCTTTTTGGCTGCTTGTAGAATTTTTTCTTTAATCTTATAATTCTGGAATTTGGCTACTATATTTCTTGGAGTTTTCAGTTTGGGATCTCTTTCAGGAGGAGTCCGGTGAATTCTATCAATAGCTATTTTATCTTCTGATTCCAGGACCTCAGGACAGTTTTCTTTGACAATCTCTTGGAGGATGTTGTCTAGACTGCTTTTCTCATCATGGCTTTCTGGTAGACCAATAATTCTTAGGTTGTCTCTCCTGGATCTGTTCTCTAGGTCAGTTATTTTTCCAGTGAGATATTTTACATTTTCTTGCAATTTTTCGATCATCTTGTTTTTTTGATTGACTCCTGCTGCATCATAGAGTTCTGAGTTTCAGTTTGATTGTATCTAATTTTTAGTGAATTATGGTCTTCAGTTAGTTTTTGAAGTTCCTTTTTTAGGGAGGTATTTTCTTTTCCCAAGTTGGTCATTGCCTCCCTGATTTGGTCTTTAAAATTTTTCTTAAGCTCCTCCAGGAATGCTATTTGGGCTTGAGACCAGATCATGTTTCCTTCTGTGGTCTCTGGTGTGGGCAGAGAGTCTGTATTGTCCTGTGTGTTTTGTTGTTCTTGCCCTGCATAGTATGCTCGAATAGACTTTCTTGCCTTCCCCTTCTCCTTTTCAGCTTCCTTCCTTCCCATTGTGACTTCCTGTTTCTTAGTGTCTCAGGCTATGAGTTTGGGGCCTGATCCTTGACTTTGAATACCTCTGGATGGCTAGTTTATGGCTAAGTCAGGGAAGTCAGTGAGGAATGTAGATGTGTAGGTGGGGATGAGTCTGACCACTTCAGATTTCTGCCTCTATACCCCTGGGCTATAAGTAGGCTTTTGTTGGTGAGGTGAGGTGGGGCTTGTTGGGTCCCCTCCCTCTCTTCTCTTCAGATTCCTGGCTGTCTCAGTTACACCCCTTCTTGGAGATTCTCAAGCCTGGGGCTATTTCCATTAACTTGGGATTTCAATCTGGGTGGGAGACTTATCTTTGGGTTTTCTGCTTCATGAAGGAGGGATGGGAGGATCAGAGCAGCTAGAATTTACTTTGCCATTCCAGCCCCTGTATTATACAGGCAGGCAGTTTCTAAACTTCCAGGCTGGGGGCTGAATGCAGCCTGAGAAGCCACTCTCTCCACTGGGGACCCGCCTCTCCTACCTGGCTCCAATGATCAGTTCCCTCTGCGAGATGACCGCGATTCGTCCTTGGTAGGTCTGCAGGCTGGGGCTTTTTCTCTCTCTGGTGTAGTCTGCTTGCCTGCTCTTAGGTCTGAGCTGTGCAGACCCCACACGCTCTGCGCTCGACCTGTGCGGACACACTGGGCAACCTCCTGGGCTGGATTCTGCCACACTCTGTCTTCCACTGGGCTCCGTCACTCCGGAATCCGCTCAGATTTACCCTTTGGGACTTAGTGACAGAGGAGCTCAGTGAGGTTACTGCTTCCTTTCCGCCATCTTGGCTCCGCCCACTGAACACACCTCTTCTTAAATCATACCACCTTGAAACAACTGAAAAATTACAGACTCCAGAACTAGCTCTGAAAACAACAGAACAAAAACTTAAAGCTTCAGACAGTGCCCCCTCTATCCTGAGAGCAGAGCCCAACATTAATATAAAGTTCCAAATCAAGAAATAAGGTGAAAAATGAGAAAAAAAAAACAGAAAAAAGAACCTAACCACAAAAAGATATGGTGATGACAAGGAAAATCAAAACACAAACTCAGAAGAGGACAGTAATGTCAAAAGATCAACATGCAAAACTTCAAAGAAAAAATATGAATTGTTCTCAGGCCCAAAAACTTATGAAATGGCTTGGAAAGGATTTTCAAAATCAAATAAGAGAGGTAGAGGGAAAAAATGGGAAAAGAAATGAGAATGATGCAAGAAGAAAATAACCTTTAAAAAACAGAATGGGTCAAATGTTAAAAGTGGCACAAAAATCCACTGAAAAGAAAAACTCTTTATAAAGTAGAATTGGCCAAATGGAAAAAGATACAGACAAATTACAAAAATTCATTGAAGAAAATGAACTCCTTAAAAAGTAGAATTGGCCAAATAGAAAATGCCCTACAAAAGCTAACTAAAAAAATTCTTTTAAAATTAGAATAGGGCAAGTAGAAACTAATAATCCCTCAAGACATCAAGAAACAAGTGAACAAAATCAAAAGAATGAAAAATAAAAGAAAATGTGAAATATCTCATTGGAAAAACAACTAATCTGGAAAATAAATCCAGGAGAGATCATTTAAGAATTATTGGACTACCTGAAAGTCATGATCAAAAAAGGAGCTTAGGTGGGACTGCTATTCTGGGAGGGTAGGTAGGGGAAAAACGGGGGGAAAAAATGTAACTCAAAATCTGGTGGAAATGAATGATGTAAAACAGGAGTTAATAAAGCATTTGTTTAAATAAAAAAAAATTTAAAAAGATGCAGAAAAAAAAGGAGCTTAGGCATCATACTTTAAGAAATTATTAAGTAAAATTGCCAATATCCTAGAGCCAGAGGGTAAAATAGAAATTAAAAGAAATAACCACTTAAAAGAAATTTCAAAATGAAAACTTCCTATAATATTATAGTCAAATTTCAGAGCTTCCAGATCAAGGAGAAAATATTCCAAGGGGCAAGAAAGAAAGAACTCAAATATCATGGAGCCACAGCCAAGTTAAAAATTTTATCTGCTTCTAAATGAAAGGATCAGAGATTTTAGCATATGATATTCTGGAAGGCAAAGGAGCTCGGATTACAACCAAGAATTACCTACTAACCAAAACTAATTACCCTTTAGGGGGAAAATTGACATTTAATGGAACAGAAGACTTTCAAGCATTCCTTATAAAAAGACCAGAGTTGAATAGAAAATTTGACTTTCAAATGTAAGACTGAAGGGAAGCATAAAAAGGTAAACAGGAAAGAGAAATTATAAAAGATTCAGTAATATTAAAATGCCTACATTCCCTATGTGGGAAGATGATAACATGTAACTTCTAAGAACCTTGTAATTATTAGGGCAGCTAGAATGAATAAACAGATAGAAGACATGGGTGTGAGTTGATTATGGTGGGATAATATCCCAAAAAAAGAAAAAAATGGTGAGAGTGGTGCTCTAGGGGGAAAAGGGGGAAAGGGAAAAGTAGAATGGGATAAATTATCTCACACATAAAAGGCACAAAAGAGCTTTTACAACAGAAGGAAAATGGGGGGGGGGTCTGGCAGCACTTGAACCTTATTCTTGGAACTGGTAAAAAGAGAGAATAACATACATATGTACTCAGTTGGGTATAGAATCTGAATTACTCTAAAAGGAAATAGGAAGGGAGTGGCATAAGAGAAAGGAGGGTTTGATAGAAGGGAAGGCAGACTAGGGAAGGTGATAATGATAAATAAATCACTTTTAAGGAGGAACAGGGTGAAAGGTGAAAGAAAGAAGAGGATAAACAGGAAAAATAGGATGGAACAAAATACACAGTTAGTAATCATAACTGAGAGTGTGAATGGGATGAACTCACCCATAAAATGGAAGTGCATAGCAGAATGGATTAAAAATCAGAATCCTACAATATGTTTTTAGAAAAACATACTTGAAACAGAGGCACACAAAGAGTAAAAGTAAGAAAATAAAACAGAACCTCTTCTGCTTCAGCAGAAGTAAAAAAAAAAAAAAGCAAGGGTAGCAATCAAAGTATCAGACAAAGCAAAAGTAAAAATAGATCTAATTAAAAGGAATAAGCAGGGAAACTACATTTTACTAAAAGGTACTACAGACAATGAAGTAATATCAATGTTAAACATATATTTACCAAATGATATAGCATCCAATTTCTTAAAGATAATGATAAATGAGTTATAGGAGGAAATAGACAATAAAACCATGCTAGTCAAGGAACCTCAGGAACTAGATAAATTTATCCAAAAATATAAACAAGAAGTTAAGGAGATAAATAGAATTTTAGAAAAGTTAGAAATGATTAACTTCTGGAGAAAACTGAATAGGAATAGAAAGGAATATATCTTTTCCTCAGCAATAAATGATACCTTCACAAAAAAATTGACCATATATTAGGGCATAAAAACTTCACAACCAAATGCAGAAAAGCAGAAATATCAAATGCATCCTTTTCAGATCAAAATGCAATAAAAATTAAAATCAAGAAAGGACCATGGAAGTATAGATAGAATTAATTAGAAACTAAACAATCTAATCCTAAATAATGAGTGGACAATAGCACAAATCATAGAAACAATAATTTCACTAAAGAGAATGACAATAAGACAACATAATAAAATTTATGGGAAGCAACCAAAATATTACTTAGGGGAAACTTTACATCTCTAAATAGTTATATCAATAAAATGGAGAAAGAACAAATCAATGAATTGAACATGCAACTGAAAATTTAAAAAAAAAAACAACAGAAAGACAAAAAATTAGCAATCCTCAAGTAAACACCAAATTGAAAATCCTGAAAATCAATAAGATTAATAAAATTTAGAGCAAGAAAACCATTAAACCAATGAGTTAGTTATTAAAAGCTAGTTTTATTAAAAAATAATAAAAAGATAAACCATTCATTAATTTGATTTGAAAAAGAAAGAAGAAAACCAAATTACCAGTACCAAAAATAAAAAGGGTGAATTCGTCACCAAATAAAGAAGAAATTTTAGCATCTGTTAGGGGCTATTTTGGGCAATTATATATCAATAAATTTGACAATATAAGTAAAATGAAATAATATTTGCAAAAATATAAGCTGCCCATAAACAAGAGGAAGTAGAGTACTTAAATCACCCTATTTGAGAAAAAGAAATTGAAGAAGTCATCAATAAACTTCCTAAGAAAAAATCCCCAGGATCAGATGGATTCACAAGTGAATTCTACCAAATATTTGAAGAACAATACATTTCAATACTAAACTAGTTAGGAAAATAAGAAAAGAAGGAATCCTACCAAATTCCTTTTATGACACAAATATGGGATACCTAAACAAATATGGATACCTAAACCAGGAAGAGTGAAAACAGAGAAAGAATACTATAGTCTGATTTCCCTAATGAACGTTGAATCAAAAAAATTAAATAAAATGCTAGCAAGGAGATTATAGCAATATATCACAAATATTACACATTATTAGAAGGAAGGATTTATACCAGGAATGAAGGGTTAGTATAATATTAGGGAAACTATAAACAAAATTAACCATATCAATAACAAAACCAATAAAAAGCATATGATTATCTCAATAGATGCATAACAAGTTTTTTACAACATACAACACTCATTCCTATAAAAACAAACAAACTCTAGAATTTGGGGGCAGAGCTAAGATGGTGGAGTAAAAACATAAACTTGTCATGAGCTCCCACTCCAAATCACTTCCAATACACATAAAAAAATTACTCTAAACAAATTTTAGAGCTACAGAACCCACAAAGTGACAGAGAGAAACAAATCTCCCACTGAAGACAGCCTGGCAAGCTGACAGGAAGGATCTATCTCACCAGATTGGGAGCCAAGTGTAGTCTCCCATAAGTCTGGGTCCTGGCCCCAGGGTGGCCCAGACTGGCCAGAGCAGACTTCAGGAGAATGAATCATCAGCAGCTGGAGTGGTTTTCAAACTTCTCAACCCACAAACGCCATAAAGAAAGTAAAAGGCTAGTGGGGAACTCTGTTGGAACAGGGGGACAGAAGAAGAGCATGGTCAAGTCCTTGCCCTGGGGCAAGAAGTGGAAGAGAAACTGCGGCTGCAGCTTCTGCCACTTGGCTGCCTCCAGAGCTCCTAGCCAGCAGATCATAGAAGGACCAAATGATCATTCAAAGGGTAATTGCTCTTGCTTTAACCTGCTTGGATCTGGAGTGCAGTTTTGGGTGGTAGTCCTGAGGTGTGTGGCCAGTGTGCTAGAGGTTGTGGGGGCTATGAAAAGGGCACCCTCCTAATAGCTCCAGCAGCTGCAAAAACCCCAGCAATTTGGGACAAAGCTCTCTCCTTTCTAGAAGCAGAGTTCTATAGTGTCAAAGAGCTGAAAGGTCTAGTAACTGACTGGCAAGATGAGCAAGCAGAGGAAACGAAATCAGACCATAGATCCCTTTTCTGGGTAAAAAAGGATCAAAGCATGGAATGGGAGGAAGACAATAAAGTCAGAACACCTGCTTCAAAAGCCTCCGAGAAAAATATGAACTGGTTATAGGCCATGGAGGAGCTCAACAGGGATTGTAAAAATCAAGTAAGAGATGTATAGGAAAAATTGGGAAGAGAAATCAGAATGATGCAAGAAAATCATGAAAAGCAAGTCAACAGTCTGCTAAAGGAGACCAAAAAATATTAAAGAAAATAAGACCTTAAAAAAATAAACTCAAATGGCAAAAGAAGGCCAAAAAGCCAAAGAGGAGAAGAATGCCTTAAAAAGCCAAATTTGCCAGATGGAAAAGGAATTTCAAAAGCTCACCGAAGAGAATAATTCCTACAAAATTAGACTGGAGCAAATAGAAGCTAATGACTTTATGAGAAATCAAGATACTATAAAACAGATGCAAACAAATGAAAAAATAAAAGGCAATGTGAAATATTTCATGGGAAAAAAACCACTGACCTGGAAAATAGATCTGGGAGAGGTGATTTAAAAATTATTGGACCACCTGAAAGCCATGATCAAAAAAATTGTTTAGACACCATCCTTCAAGAAATTCTCAAGGAAAATTGCCCTGATAGTCTAGAACCAGAGGGCAAAATAGAAATTGAAAGAATTCACCAATCACCTTGAAAAAGATCCCAAAAAGAAAACTCCCAGGAATATTATAGCCAAATTCCAGAATTCCCAGGTCAAGGAGAAAATACTGGAATCAGTCAGGAAGAAACAATTTGTGTCTTGTGGAAACACAATCAGGATAGCACAAGACCTAGCAGCTTCTACATTAAGGGATAGAAAGACTTGGAATGTGATACTCCAGAGGTCAAAGGAGCTAGGATTAAAACCAAGAATCACCTACCCAACAAAACTGAGTATAATGCTTCAGGAGAAAATGTGGTCTTTTAATGAAATAGAGGATTTTCAAGCATTCTTGATGAAAACAACAGAGCTGAACAGAAAACTTTTACTTTCAAATACAAGAAGCAAGAGAAACATGAGAAGGTGAACAGGAAAAAGAAATCACAAGGAACTTAATAAAGTTGAACTATTCATATTCCTACATGGAAAAAAATGGTAATTATAACTCATGAGACTTTTCTCAGTATGAGGAGAGTTGAAGGGAATATACGTGTGTGTGTATACATATATACATATATACACACACACACATATATATATATATATATAGAGGAGGGTTTTGTGTATATAAATATATATGTGAGTGTGTGTATATGTATGTACATCATAGACAGAGGGCACAGGATTAGTTGAATATAAAGGGATGATATCTAAAAAATAAAATTAAGGGGTGAGAGAAGAATTTATTGGGAGAGAAGGAGAAAGGGAGAGATAGATTAAGGTAAATTATCTCATATAAAACAGGCAAGAGAAAATTGTTACAATGGAAGTGAAGGGCAGGAAGATGAAAGAGAATGGGTCAACCTTACTCTCACTGAATTTGGCTTAAGGAGGGAATAACACACACTCAATTAGGTATCTTACCCTACAGGAAAATAGGGGGGAAGGGGAAAAGAGGGGGATGATAGAAGGGAGGACAGATTGGGGAGAGGGTAGTTAGAAGCAAATACTTTTGGAAAGGTATAAGGTCAAAGGAGAAAATAGAATAGGTCAGGAGGGGAATAGAATGGAGAGGAATATAGTTAGTCTTTCACAATATGATTGCTATGGAAATGTTTTGTATAACTACACATGTACAACTTATATTGAATTGCTTATCTTCCCAGTGGCGGGGGGGTGAGGAAGAAAGAAGGAAATGAATCTGGAAATCTCAAACTTAATTACAAAGTGGTAATTAATAAAACACTCTAGTACTGCCTAGGAAATAGAGTGGTGTATCAGTAGAATAGATACACAGTAGAAAATAATCATAAAAATACTCATCTTGAGACAAGATAAAGACAAGAACTCACTATTTGACAAAAACTGCTGGGGAAACTGGAAAGCAGTTTAGGAATTTGGCAGAAATGAGGTATGGACCAATACTTCACACCATATACCAAAATAAGGTCAAAATGGATACATGATTTAGACATAAAGGGTAATAACATAAGCAAATTAGGAGAGCCTGGAATAGTTTGCCTGTCAGAGCTATGGATAAGGGTAGAATTTATGAGCAAACAAGAAATAGAGGGCACGATGGGAAGTAAAATGTATAACTTTGATTACATTAAATTAAAGAGATTTTGCACAAACATAATGAATGCAGCCAAGATTAGAAGGAAAGCAAAACACTGGGTGGGGGGGATTACAGCAAGTTTCTCTGACAAAGGCCTCACCTCTCAAATATATAGAAAACTGAATCAAATTTATAAGAATATGTCATTCCCAATTGATAAATGGTCAAAGGATGTGAACAGGGAGTTTTCAGACAAAGAAATCAAAGCTATTTATATTCATATGAAAAAAATGTTCGAAACCTCTATTGATTACAGAAGTGCAAATTAAACTCTAAGGTACCACTTCAAACTTAGATTGGCTAATATGACAGAAAGGAAAAGTGGCAATGCTGGAGAGGATGTGGGAAAATTGGGACCAAGACACTGTTGGTGAAGTCATAAACTAACCCAACTTGTCTGAAGAGCAATTTGGAACTGTGCCCAGGGTCTATGCATATCTTTTGACACAGCAATAACACTACTGGGTCTGTATCCCAAAGGGATTTTTAAAAAAGGAAAAGGACCTCTATTTACAAAAACATTTATAGCAGCTGTTTTTGTAGTGACAAAGAATTGGAAATTGAGAGGATGTTCTTCGGTTGGGGAATAACTGAATAAGTTGTGGTGTATGATTGCCATAGAATACTATTGTGCTATAAGAAATTATGAGTAGGATGCTTTCAGAAAAACCTGGAAGAACTTGATGCAAAGTGAAGCGAACAGAGCCAAGAGAACATTGTACATAGTAGCAGCAATATTGTATGATCAATTGTGAATCACTTAGTGATTCCCAGCAATACAAAGATTCAAGGCAATTCTAAAGGATCTCTGATGAAAAATGCTATCCATCTCCAGAGAAAGAAATGATGGAATCTTAATGCAGATTGAAACATACTGTTATTTTACTTACTTTATTTTTCTTGTGATTTTTTATCTGATTTTCTTTTACAACATGACTAATATGGAAATATTTTTGCATGACTGCACATGTATAGCCCTTATCAAATTGTCTGCCTTCTCAGTTTTGCTGGGTAGGTGATTCTTGGATTTAATCCTAACTCATTTGACCTCCAGAATATCATATGCTAGGCTCTTCAATTCCTCAGTGTAGAAGCTGCCAGATCCTGTATTTTCCTGATTGTGTTTCCACAATATTCAAATTATTTCTTCCTGGCTGCTTGTAATATTCTCTCCTTGATCTGGGAATTCTGGAACCTGGCTATAATATTCCTAGGAGTTTTCTTTTTGGGATCTTTTTCCAGAGGTGATCAGTGGATTATCTCAACCTCTATTTTGCCCTCTGCTTCTAAAACATCGGGGAAGTTTTCCTTGAGAATTTCTTGGAGGATGATTTCTAGGTTATTTCTTTGATCATGGCTTTCAGGTAATCCAATAATTTTTAAATTATCTCTCCTGGATCTATTTTCCATGTTAGTGGTTTTTCCAATGAGATATTTCACATTGTCTTCTATTCTTTCATTTGTTTGGATCTGTTTAACAGCATCTTGATTTCTCATAAAGTCATTAGCTTCCATTTGCTCCAGTCTAATTCTGAAGGAATGATTCTCCTCAGTGAGCTTTTGAGGTTCTTTTTCCATCTGGCAAATTCAGCTTTTTAAGGCATTCTTCTACTCATTGCCTTTTTGAGCCTCTTTTGCCATTTGAGTTAGTCTATTTTTTAAAGTGTTATTTTTCTCAGTCAGACTGTTGACTCTCGTTTCATAATTTTCTTGCATTGTTCTCCTTTCTCTTCCCAATTTTTCCTCCTCTTCTCTTATCTGCTTCTTAAGGTCCTCTATGGCCTGTAACCAGCTCATATTTTCCTTTGAAGCTTTTGGTGCAGGAGTTCTGACTTCACTGTCTTCCTTCTGTTCCATGCTTTGATCCTTTTTGTCCCCAAATTAGTAGTGTAAATTTGGATTCTTCTGTTTGTTTTGCTTCCTTTGCCTGGTCATGTTGCCACTCAATTACTTGACTTTTGGGCTTTTTGCCACAGCAGCACTCTGCCACCAGATAGGGGAGCTTCCATCCCAAACTCTGAGGTTTTCTCAGCTGCCAGAGGTATTAGTTGGGTGCCCTCTCTGAAGCCTCCACACGCTCTGGCAAGCTGGTCACACACCCCAGGACCTCCACCCTAGACCACAATCCAGATCCAAGAAGGTTAAAGCAAGAGCAGTTACCCCTCAGACTGGTAGCTTGGTCCCCCTACAGTCTGCAGGCCAGAAACTGAAGCAGCCACGTGTGGCTGCAGTTGCAGGGCCTCAGTGTCTCAGTGGCTTTTCGCCCAGGGGGGAAAAGTTGATGTACTCCCAACTACTAGATCCCAAAGTCCACACTGCACTGACCTCTCACTTTGTCCTTGGCATCTATATGTTAATAATTCTGGAAACCACCACAGCTAACCTGAAGTCCCTCCAGCCGGAGGTTGGTCAGGCCTGCCCTGGCACTAAAACCTCCGGCTCACACACCTGGGCTTGGCTCCCAGAGTGCTGCACTAGCCACTCCCTGCCAGGCTGCCAGGCTGTCCTCAGTGGGAGGTTAGCTTCTCTGTGTCATTTTGTGGGCTCTGTAGCTCCAAAGTTTCTTCATAGTTCCCTTTTACATGAATTGGGGAAGGTGGAAGCTGGAACCCCTGCGAAGTCCTGTTTCTACTTTTCCATCTTGACTCTGCCCCAAATTGTCTGCCTTCTCAATGAGAGGAGCAGGGAGGAAGGATGGTAGAGAATTTGGAACCCAATATTGTAAAAACTAAAGGTTAAATAAACTTACATGTAATTGGGAAAAAATATTAAAATTCAAAAAAGCCAAAGTTGTTAGGGGACTCATATGCAATAACATTAGTGTTTTGCCAACCTAAAAGTATGATATAAATGTCAATATTATTTTAAGTAACAAACAATAATGTATTTATAACTCAACGGACCCAAGATGTCATTGTGATCTTCCCTCCACTGGTACATATGGCAGTCCTTCTTTAACTTCTCATTTTATGCAGTGATTGTCTGTGTCTGTCCATAAATCTTTTACAGAGTATTCATTCAATCTGCCGGAGGTCCTCCTCTGGTTCTCTAAATATGTCATGGGTACCAATGTAGCACTTGGGCTGTCCATCTGTTATCTCTCACTCTTGCTACACGACTGGCCCAACTCCTTTTCTGGTCATATATGTCTTAATGATGTATTTTCCTTTACTTCTCATGCACAATTCATATGCAGTAATATCCTACAGCCTACTTATACCCACCATGCGTTTTTCCATTGCCCTTTGGGTCACCTGCAATTGTTATTCTTCTGAGATTGTGGTGTTCCATGATTCTCAGCCATATACCATCACAGGGAGTAAACCATAAAGCACTATATAAATGTCAGCTCTCATTATAATTCTTATTTTGCAGCTTGGCCTGGGAGCATAACCACTCCCATAACATTGTTTCTAAGAGGGAAATCATTCTAAGTCCCAGACAAGTGACTTACAAACAAACCTTGGGAACAGATCCTGTATTTAAGTTCAAAGATCACAGGATTTACAACTAGAAACAAATTAGGGATCATGTGTCTGGTGCTCTGTGGATTTTTTGAGCATTAATAAAAGCAGCTAACATCAGGGGGAGTTTTTTAGCTGAGGAGTTTGAGTGATTTGATAAAATGGAGTCCAACAAGAATAAGGTCAGGCTTAATGTGTGTTTGGGAGGCCTTGGATTTCACTAAATTGGACCCACACTCTATGTCCATCTCATCTGCTGCCTGGCACCAAATCTTCACAGCCTAAAACTGAGACCTTGACTCTTACTAGCTCCCCAAATCCTTGTCCTTTCTTGTGAATTGTTTTGACCTTGGGGAATTTCTAGCTTTGACTCTTTGTTTCTGGTGGTTCTTTGAAGCTTACTAACCCAACTGCCCAGTTCGTGTATCCTGCTGTGTGTATGCGTGTGCATCCGTGTGTGTGTGTGTGTGTGTGTGTGTGTGTGTGTGTGTGTGTTCAGTTAGCACCATGGACATCACCCAGTCATCCTTCACTTTGGAAGACTAACCTTCTAGTCATTTCCATAACTAAGATTATTTCTGTCATTTCTCTTTGGGGACTGACTTCACATTCAGTTTAAGAGTCACCTAAGAACATGGCTTGTTGCTCTGGGTTCACACTTTGTTTTGTGCTTTGTCTGTTTGTTTTTATTAGAAATGTGATTTCTAAATTCAACCCCCCCATCTTTTCATCAGATTTGGCCTAAAGTTTTTTTTGACTGTCATTCGCTAAAATCAAGCCCACTTTCAAAGGATGAAGATTCGCCACCAGTAAGGGCATTCAGGAAAATAAGTCATGAAGTGTGAAGAGAGAAATACAGAGCGTTTGGGTAGAAAGAAAGCACTAAATCTAAAGGCAGAAGACCTAGATTGGAGCTCCAAAGCAGCTCCTCTACCGTCATAGGTAAATTTCTTCACTCTCTAGCTGAAAACAGTTGAACTAGGTGAGCTTTAAAGTCCCTTGCAATTCTAAATTCCAGAATGAATCCACAAAAGAAAATTCCAAAAACGTTTTAAGCAATGGAAGCATAATTAGAATTAGTGTAGAGTCTTCTAAAACAGTTCCTTTGAATAAGACCCAATCCAAATGCCGTCATCTCCAGCCGATCTTCATCCAACAACCCCATACTCCACCCCACCAGATGAAAATGAGCTCTCTTTCAATTTCTCATATCACTTTTCCTGGACTTCTCCTTTGTCTAGTGTGTGTGTGTGTGTGTGTGTGTGTGTGTGTGTGTGCGTGCGTGCACTCAGACTATAGAACAGGTGTTCTAACCCTGAGGTCCATGATTTTTTTCTAATATCTCAGTAATTGTATTTCAATGTTATTGATTTCCCTTGTAACTCAATATATTTAATTTTAGAAATTTAAAAACATTATTTTGAGAAGGAATGCCTAGGCTTCACCACACTGTCTAAGGTTTCCATGATACAAAAATAGGTAAAGAATTACTGCTTTTTAGAATATAGCCTTTGTCACATATACCTTTGTATCCCTAGCACCAAATGCAGTGTCTTTCGTGTAGAGGACACCTAATATATGTTTGTTGAATTAAATGGATTTGCATTGAATTCCTAAACTGTTTTCTTTTATACTATTAATTAGCCACAGGCAGCTAGATGGCAAAGTGACTAGAGCTCTGGGACAAAAGTCAGGAAGATCTGAGTTGAAATTTCACCTCAGATGTTTACTAGCTGTGTGACCCTGGACAAATTACTGGACTTCTGTCTGCCTCGGTTTCTTCATATATAAAATGGGGATAATAATAACACCTACTTCCCAGGGTTGTTGTGAGGATCAAAAGAGATAATATATGTAAATGTTGGCTTCCCTCCTTCCCTCTATTGCTCTCAGTGGGAAAGATATGAAATTTTACTTTGGGCTTTGTATTCTTTAATAACCTGCTCTTTATTTCTGGATGCTTTGTTATTTTTTCTTAACTATTTTAATATAAAATTGTACTTTTCATTAAAATAGGCTATTTGTGTAGAAATATGTGTGTTGCCATTTCTTTTTGGTTATGTTATTCAGGTAATCCTATCTTTGGGAAGCTGGGCCATTTGAATCATGAGGCTCAAGCCAAAACACTACCATCCACCAGTGCCCTATGGCAACATGCCCTAATAACCCACAGAGAGCCCAGAAGGAAATAAACAGCCTCTTGAGTGCTGACCTTGCAAACCCAGGCCTATAAAGAGACAGTAAATGTCACATCAGCAAAGGAAAGAATTGCTTCAGTCAGTATGACAATCTCCCTTTGGCTTGGGCTGGTTATTGTTAGTTGCAGGAGGTATCATCTTAAAATTCACCAATCCTGAATTAGCAGGAATCCTGAATAAGTCAGTGTTTCAGACTGTAACAGTGCGACTCTGTTACTCTCAAATACACACACACACACACACACACACACACACACACACACACACACACACACACAAATTAACTAATAACAAAAACTTACCAAGAAGAGATAGATCTTGGAGGAGGTACTTTAAAGAGGAGAAGATAGTTTATCTGAAAAAGTGAGTCATTTAGGACAACAAGGTGGCACAATGGGTAGAGTGCTAGGGCTGGAGTCAGGAAGACCTGAGTTCAAATCTGGCCTTAGACACTTACTGGCTGTGTGACCTTGGGCCAATCACTTAATCCCATTGGTCTCAATTTCCTCATCTGTAAAATGAGCTGGAGAAGGAAATGTCAAATGACTGGTATTTTTGCCAAGAAATTCCCAAATGGAGTCATAAAGAGTCAGACACATTGAAAAAGGACTGAACAACAAGGGTGATTTGTTTTCCTGTACATTGTTTTTATACAGATTAATGACTTGAAAAAGTGGTCCCAAGGAAGTCTGTAGACCTTTACTAGAAGGACAACCCACCACACTCCCCTCACTTTTCTGTATCATGTCACACTTGAGACTGTTAATTATCTTGATTTCACTGACTACACCTTGTTCTTACTCAAGGTCATGTCATTTTTACATTTGTTGTCCTGACCTGTCCTCTTGTTTACCTTTTTTCTGATTTTGTTCAGGCTCCTTCTCGAATTGTTCAGAATACTGTTCCTTCTCTTGTTTACACTAGACATACTCTGATTTAGACCGTTTACCCTCCTTACAATTGATGCTCTGGGTCTTACTGTTTTTACCCTTCTTTGTGTTGTTTGCAAAGCTATTTCTGTGTACGCACTGTTTACGCTCTTGCTTTCAAGGCAGAGCAATGGTAACAGAGTAGAATGTAAGCTCCTTGAGGACAGGAATTGTCTTTCCTATTTCCACCCAGCACAGTGCCTGGTGCATTTGATGCTGTTCATTCATGTTTGACTCTTCTTGACCCTTATTGGGGGTTTTCTTGGCAAGGACACTGGTGTTGTTTGCCATTTCCTTCTCCAGAAGTACTTAACAGAGGCATCTAAGCAGTGTAATGGAGAGGACACTGGGCCTGGAGTCATGAAAACCTGAGTTCAAATCTGGCTTCAGACACTTAACCTCTGTTTCTCAGATTTTTTATCTGTAAAATGGGAATCACAAAAGCACCTCTCTCTCAGGGTTGCTGTAAAGATCAAATGAGATAACATTTATAAAGTACTCATCACAGTGCCAGGAACATGTGCTGTTTTTCAGTCATGTCTGTCTCTTCATGACCCTACATGGGGTTTTCTTGGCAAAGACACTGCTGAGGTTTGCCATTGCCTTCTCCAGTGGATTAAGGCAAAAAGAGGCTAAGTGACTTGCCCAGGGTCTGAGGCCAGATGTGAATTCAAGTCTTCCTGACTCCAGGCCCAGAGTTCTATCCACTGATCCATCTAGCTATCTCCATTGGGCACATAGTAGGTACTTAATAAATGTGTGTTCGTTTCCCCTTAATAAATATTTGTTGGTTGAGTGGTAGACCTTAAATTAGGAAGATCTGGACTCAAATCAAGTCTCAGACACTCCCTAGCTGTGTGACCCAGGGCAAACCATGTATCCTTTCTGAGGTTTAGTTAGTCATCTAATATAGTGGTCCAGAAGCTTATTTCTTCTTCTGTTTTTTGTTGTTGTTGTTGTTGTTTGTTTGTTTTTTTGTTTTGGGAGGGGTTTGTTTTTGTTTTTTACTTTTTGGAGGGCAATTGGGATTAAGTGACTTGCCCAAGGTCACACAGCTAGTTTTTGTGTTAAGTGTCAGAGGCCAGATTTGAATTCAAGTCCTCCTGATTCCAGGGCCGGTGCTTTATTCACTGCACCACCTAGCCGCCCCTCAGGAACTTATTTCTTACGTGCTTTTTTAATAAATATTGTAGTTATTCAGTTTTTTTTCAGTTATGTCCAATTCTTTGTGACGCCATTTGGGGTTTTCTTGGCAAAGATACTGGAGGAGTTTGCCATTTCCTTCTCCAGCTCATTTTGCAGATGAGGAAACTGAGGCAGAGGATTAAATTACTTGCCCAGGGTCACATAACTATTAAGAGGCTAGATTTGAGCTAAGGGAAATGAGTCTTCCTGACTCCTGGCCTGGAAATCTATCTACTGCACCACCTATATCTACTGTACTACCCATATATTAATGATAATTATAGCTCAATATAATTGGTTTCCTTTGAAATACCTCACATTTTTACTCTGTGCACTTAAAAACATTATTTTGAGAAGGAGTACATGGGGCAAAGGGGTCTATGACATAGAAGGGGTTCAGAAGCCCTGCTCTAAGACGCGCTTCTAAGTTACAGCTGGGTTATGTTTGGGAACCACAGAGAGAAGACCCACAGCAGACCCTTGTTAGGGAGCTCTGGTTTTCATTATTTATCCAGTTGTTTGCCATGCTTATACCCATTTCTACCTCTGCTTACACTGGTTATAGCCTTGTTTACACTGTCTATACTCGTTTTAGGTTTGTACTTAGATTGCGATTATTTATTTTGTTTATTCGTTGGTTTGCCCTGGTTATACTCTTATTTGCCCTAGTTAGACTTTTATTTACTCTCTTCCAATTGACAGTGCTAAAGCCAGCTTCTGGACAATTGACATACAGAAATATCCCAGTTCAGATAGTACAGCATCCCTCTGAACTACCAAACTCAGCCACGTGGGTCTTAATACTGTATTAAAATTATATTTTTTAACTCAAAATGCAGCAGAGGCTACTTTGGCAGCCTAATTCTAAGGTTTAAGGTCTAGGTTTTCTTATGACTTAATCACTGGATAGCACCAAGGCACCCCATGACCTACAAGAAATAGATGGAACAAGAATCCAACAGAAACAGAGCTTCAGCCGTGGCCTGACAAGACCCTCAATAGATACTTTAATCTGATGATAGTCAACATTTCTATGATGGCATAAAGACAGTGTCTCATCTTTTTTTTTTTTTTACAATTTAAAAGGAAGAAAAAAATCAGGAATGGTTTTAATTTTCTGGGGCTGCTAAAGAAAACGACTTCCACATTTTGTCAACCACATTAATAATGGTGAGAATAATTCACATCTCTCTAACTCTCAAATCACATATGCCTGCTATCTCTTCTGGTCTCTTCTCCAAAGTCCCTGCTGCCTGGTGGAACAATAGGGAGAGATCTTGTTTACAAATTGTACATTGAAATGTAGGTTACCGGTGGAGGCAACAGGTTTATGCTGACAGGTCACTTTAGATTGGAGTTTAATTTATGAAGATTGCTTTACCTGGGGCTGTGGTAATCTATGCCTATGGAGTAACTCACATTCTGCCTCATTTCGAATGCAGTCAAAGGCAGCCATATTTCACAATGACAATGTAATCACAGATCCACATTAAAAAGTCATTATTGTTTAGAATCCAGCTTGGTTTGAAAAACACTTACTATAAAATTCAACAGCCTTTGTAAATTACAGAAAGGTTTACTCAAGAATACAAGGTGCTGTGATTTAAATCAGGAACTTACTTCTTTATTGATTCAATGGGATTTCGTAGGTCACTGCATTTATGGGGACTGATTAGTGAGTAATCAAAGTAGTAAACTCCTCCCTTGTCGGTTCATAAATAATTATGAATTGAATTTGCAGTTCCTCAGTTTCACATGCAAACACTTCCCCCCTGCAAGAAATTGTAGATTCAACTTTGGGGGTCATTGATGGAACATCTTGGCATCCCTAGCTGGAAGAATGAAAGATCCCTCTCCCATGGAGCATTCAGAGATTTGGAAAAGTGTCTTCTTCACAACAAATCCCCGGAAGCAGAGTGCTAATATTATCATGCCCATTTCACAAATTAGAAACCTGAGGTTCAAAGCAGTTAAATGACCTATAGAACCATAGCAAGGCACCTTAGAGGACATCATGTCCACCACCCCCTTCAAATTACAGATGAGGAAAGGAGTGGTTAAGTGACCTGCCCAAGATCACCCAGGTAGCAAGTGACATAGCTGATGGCCAAACACAGATTTTTTGACTCCAAAGTCAGACATCTTTCTGTAGCATGTGTAGGAGCAGGGATCTAAAGCCAGAGTTCCCTTCCCCTCCCCTCACCCTGGTCCTTTTGTCACTATGTCACTCAAATGGAAAAAAGGAAAGTGGGAACAAATAAATACAGCCCTCACTCTGCTCTTGTCACTGTCATGGCCACTTGAACTTTGGGTCAGAGGCTTTGGACACATTGGGCTGAAAGAGCAAGTCAGGTGCAGGATTCATTCAATCAGCAACCATCGATTAAAACCCTTTTGTCCCAGGAGCTATTAGGTACTGAGTATACAGGGACAGAAGTTAAATAATCCTGGTCATCAAGGAGCTTACACTCTATGAAGAATGTGAGGGGGACAGGTACATATACAGATGGATAAAAAAAAAAAAGATACTGGGTGATTTTGAGAAGGCAGCAGCAGCTGAGGTGAAGGGACATGAAGGTGAGCCGGCTGATATTTGAGAGGCATCACAAAGTAATCAAAGAGCACTGTGGCTTTGAGTTAGATGGTACTGGTCTGGCAGTATGCTAATGCTGGGGCTAGAGGGAAGGAGAGACAGACTTCATGGCAAACTGCAAGCTCACCTTCCATATAAGAGCAGAGACCTAGCAGATGTCAAAGCTGGGACAAAGTAACTGACTATGGAGTAAGTCCATTGGACAGCCTTGTGATCAAATGGTTCCTGAGGGATAGATTAGAGCTGGAAGGTACAGACCTTAGACATAATCTAGTCCAATCCCTCATTTTACAGATAAGAAATTGAGCTTTATGGAAGTTGTTCAGTCCTTTTTCAGTCGTGTTTGACTATTTGTGACCCCATTTGGGGTTTTCTTGGCAAAGATACTAAAGTGGCTTGCCATTTCCTTCTCCAATTTATTTTACAGATGAGGAAACTGAGGCAAACAGGGTCAAGTAACATGTCCAGGGTCACATAGCTCTTAAGGGAGACCATATTTAAACTCAAGAAGATGTCTTACAGACTCCAGGTCCAGCGCCCTATCCACTAAGCCACCTAGCTGCCTTTATAGAAGTTAAACTCACCCAAAGTCACACATGTGAAAGTCACGTAAAACCAATAGACACTCCAACTCTAAATCCAACTTTCCACTATGCCATACTGATATGTGCACAGGGCTAGGGCTTGGTTATTCTTATTCTGTGCCTTCTCTGTCCTCACCCCCATTATAGTGTGCGTATGCAATGATCAAATGCTCTAAAATCAGATTTTATCTAGTGAAACTCTGCAGAGTCACAGACTTTTGTGCTTACCTCCCTTTTTTTGCTTTCAAAAGAATGATTGCATTAGTGAGATACAGAGACAGAGTAACTGAAAATTCACTGAAAGGGGAGCAAGAAACTTCATCAAACCACCTCTGCCAATTTAAAGGCCGTGTGTACAGGAGCCGTTGGAGCATTGCTCCAATGAGCAGATAAATTCTGCCTACTTAGTGGAGTTTTAAACTCTGGATTTATATCTGTACAAGCATGCCGTCATTCGTACATTACTGTACATGCTGGGCTTATTGAATTCCTACTTAGCTTTGCACGGATGGAGATCATTGTCCTGTATGGGCAACTGGAGATGCTTGGGAGGGAATGAAGGTACCAGGGTGGGGGCAATAAAAGCGAACAGACCAACAAGTCCATTTAAGGCTGTGCTCTTCCTTTCCAGACTGGTTCCACATTGACTCCCTTTCATACAGTCTTCAGTGCACCTAAATGGGCATTTGTGCTGGTTTTCAGGCTCATCTCCCATCTCCACGTGCATGCCCTTCTCACCTCCACTTCTTAGAACCCTTTGCTTCCTTCAGAGCTCAGCTCAAGGGCCACCTTCCTCATGAAACCTTCCGGGTTCTCCCTAGCTATAAGGGTCCCCCCTCCTCCACCACATACCTTCATATTTATCTTGTTCACATCTTGCATACATTTATATGTACTCCTTGTTTCCCCTGATAGATTGTGATCTTTTCAGGGTAGGGACTGTGTGATTAGAGCTGCCCCTCATTCCATGCAGCCTGGGCTAGTTTTCCTATTATTTCCTGTCATTACATTCTATGGTCCACAAGAGTCTCATTGTATTCTAATCCCAAACCTGAATCACATGGCTGGTTTGAATTAGGTTTAATCCAAAACAGCCCATTTCATTTCTATCTTTTTATCTCAAACCTGATAGTTGGAGGCATTTAATAAATATTTGTGGATTAAATTAAATAAATAAAATATATTTTCAATTGAATTAAAATTAAATAAATAAGCATTTAATAAATATTTGTGATTAAATAAAATCTATTTTCAACTAAATTAAAATTAAATAGTAGGCATTTAATAAATATTTATGTATTAAAATAAATAAAATATATTTTAAATTAAAATAAAATCTATGAATTAAAATAAAATAAATAGGCATTTAATAAATATTTGTGGATTAATCAATTCAGAAACTTTGAGAAAGTATAAACTAGTATCCTACCCATCCCCAATGACAGCAACTCTATGAACCTAGGGTCATAAATTTAGAGTTGGAAGGGGCCTTGGAGGCATTCTGATGCAACTCTCTCATTTGGAGGTAGGGAAAATGAGGGTCATTGAAGTTAAGTGACTTGCCCAGGGTCACAAAGCAAGTATGTAAGCTAGTAAATTTCAGAGGTGGAATTTTAACCCAGATTTTCCTAATTCTAAGTCCAGCACTAGATCCTATGACCAGAATCTTTTGCTCTTTGGGGACATTGGCCAGTGCACTGAAGCATGTGGCTTTGCCATGGTTGGAAGCCATATGTTGCTCAGCTATCAACCAACGGCATGAGGCTGGTGAGGGCAGTTCGACTTCCTAATTTTAGTTACTTCATTTGTAAAATAATGACAACATAGAGCAGTAGAAAAAAACAACAACCCTCACTCTGGGTTCAAATATCTTTTGCCTTAGGCATTTAACCTCATTAGATCTGTTTCCTTAATTGTAAAATCAAACCAAACCAGAGAGCCTCTGAATTGCCTTCTAGCCCTCCAGTTACGACCCTGTGAACCTTAAAATGAGAAGTAGTGCAATTTAGAGGAATAAGCATTGGATGTGATATCTAGAGGATACAAAATTTAAAAAACAAACAGAGGCAGCGA
This sequence comes from Gymnobelideus leadbeateri, assembly GCA_011680675.1. Lineage (NCBI taxonomy): Eukaryota > Metazoa > Chordata > Mammalia > Diprotodontia > Petauridae > Gymnobelideus > Gymnobelideus leadbeateri. Next base: position 218,096 of record WOXC01000985.1, read on the forward strand.
GGTGGTACAGTGAGTAGAGCACAGGCCCTGGAATTAGAAGGACCTGAGTTCGGATCCGAGCTCAGACACTTAAGGCACAAACAAACAAAAGACCTAGCCGTGTGACCTCGGGCAAGTTACTTAACCCCAATTGCCCTCCAAAAAAAAAAAAGTGAAGAAGACTTTTACCCTCTGGGGCTAAAGTGTCAAACAAATTGGGGTGGGAGGTGGGGAAGCAACATGGCAGCAGCAACACTCTCCAGTGGGCCAGAACCAAATAAAAACGTAATTGAGGAATATTTCTAAAGCTACACTAAAAATGGTATAATATAGGTAATGACAATTTGTGTTTTTCCAAGTCAATAGGTGTCCTCTTTCTATTTGTGTTTGACACCTCTGCTCGAAGGGTCACTCTGAAACACCTATTAAATAATCTTTGATCTGGGACCACAGCTTACCAGGCTCACCATCAGATGCCTCACAGTCCTTTCCCACCATCCTCCAGGAACCACAGAACCACGGAGCCCTTCTGCAAGGCCTTTGCTTTTAAGGGAAGACATAGATGATACAAAGTCTGCTGAAAGCACCAGGGAAGGTAAATTCCCAAAAGGCCTGCACACTCATATACAAAACTAAATCCCCCAGACTCCTGTGGACAAAGAGCTGCAGCTCCTGAGCTGGCCTGAGTGTCCTCCTATACAATTGTGCATTTTCCCTTTTGCACCATAAGTGGTTCCCAATTACCAAGCACTAGAGGATAAAATCCAAACTTCATCTTGACATTTGTGACCTTCCAAAGTCTGGCTCCAATCTCCTTTTCAAACCTTTTTTCTACTGCTCTCCTTCACTCAGCCTAACTCTAAGCTTGATTGCCTGCCTCCCTCTTCTTTTTTTTTCTTTTTGGAGGGCAATTGGAGTTAAGTAACTTGCCCAAGGTCACACAGCTAGGTTTTTTTGTTTGTGTGCATTAAGTGTCTGAGGCCGGATCCGAACTCAGGTCCTTCTGACTCCAGGGCCGACACTCTACTCAGTGCGCCACCTAGCCGCCCCTACCTCCCTCTTCTTTTAGAGAAGCAGGCTGTCATATAAAATAAGAGGATTTTAAACATAGAGTCAGAAAGCACTGGATTCAAATCCCATCTCAGACACTTACTATTTATGTATCCACGGGCAGACCACTTATTCTCTTGGAGTCTCAGATTCTTCCTCTATAAAATGGATATAATAATCTTTGTAGTACAAATCTCCCAGGCAGCCATGTGAGACATAATGAAATAGCATGTGCAAAAAACATTAAAGTGCTCTGTAACATTTTCCCTCCCTGTATCTCCAGGTCAAACACAAGGCCTCATAAACAAGGTTGATAAATTCTTTTTGGTTAAATTAGGATGCTGAGGGCAAGAGACAGATCCACATTGGAGCACCTATCGCCAGGGCATCCCTGCCACTGGTTCTAATCAACTAGCCCGACAGTCATCAACAACTTACGATACAGTAAAGCAATTCCAGATGTGTAACCACAGACATTTCTCTTTTTCTGCTACAAGAAGTGGCCCATACATCCTCCATCTGGATGGTGGATTTCTGGGGGCATCTTCTGTTGAGGGTGTGGCTGTTTACCAGCTGTTAAATGCCTACGTACTTGCTTTTGGCAGGGATATGTCCCAGCTTTCAGACGTGCATCTCTGACACACTCGGCCTTCCTTGATTCCCCCATTTTGAAATTATCTTTCCCTCCTCAAACTTCATGTAGTACTTTTTCATACACATTTAATGACATATATCATGTTTGTTTGTTTTATTTTGTATTGTATGTCTTATTCTGTCATTTCAATCATGTCTAACTCTTCATGACCCTATTTGGGGTTTTGTTGGCAAAGCTACTGGAGTGGTTTGCCATTTCCTTCTCCAGCTCATTTTACAGATGAGAAAACTGAGGTAGACAGGGTTAAGTGACTTGTCCAGGGTCACACAGATACTAAGTGTCTGAGGTCAAATTTGAGCTCAGGAAGATGAGTCCCCAGGCACTGTGCCAAAGTGGGACAGAGATAGCTAGTCACAGAGTTGCTGTGATGAAAGTGTTTTATGAGCCTTGAGACAAGATAAATTATAATTAGTCAATTCAACAATTATTTATTAAATACACAGTGGGCCAATGCACAGCTAAGACTTAGGACAGAAAGACTAAACAATACAACCTCCACCCTTCTACTGAGGATGAACAATATGAATGCAGAGAAGTCAATATCAAATAGACATAAAATTGTTACTACTACGCTGTTATTGTGTCTCACCCTCCCTATTCACAGTGAGATCCCTGAGGGCAGAGACTGTGTCTTATTCATCTTCCCATCTACTTCCCATCCCTCCCCAGGACTTAGCACAGTGTTGTGTGCACTTGAATCAGAGAGGCAGCTTTAGTACAGTGGGAAGAATCCTCCGGATTAGGCATCAGGAACATTGGGATCCAACCAATGTAATCCTGGGTCTGTCATGTGCATCAGTTCTGTGACTAACAAGTTACTTCCTCTGAACAGACCTCAGTTTCTTCATCTGTAAAATGATGGGGGTGGACTTAACGATCTGTGAAGTCCCTGCTAGTGCTAAACAGCTGTAAATCTTGGATGGAGTCAGACTGAAGAGCAGACCTCGTTAACCTAATTCTGTAATGAGGCGCTTGATTCTGTGCGCCCAAGGTTGACGTGTACATTCTAATTCACCTGGAAGGCATCAACTTCATTTGCCCATTCATTCATCCAAAGAACATTGGTTGAGTGTCTGCTACGGAAACTTTGATGAATTCAATCAATATTTATTAAGTATTATGTTCAGGATCTTCTGTTCGCTGGTAGGGATTCAGAGATGAACAACAACATAGTCCGTCTCTTCACACAGGTTTTTAAAGGCTAAAAGCCATCCCTCTGATTGAGTGATTCCTCCATTTAAGGGTGGTGCCCAGACTGGCCTTCTCTTCCCCACAAGGCTAGGCTCTGGATTTCTCCATCGTGCCGAGCACCAGGTACCTTCCCTCCCTTCCTCCCTTTTATGTGTCATCTTGTCCCATTAGAATGTAAGTTCCTTTAGGGCAGGGACTCTTTTTTAAACTGTATTTGTATTCCCAGCACTTAGCACAGAGTATGGCAAGTGCTTAATAAATGTTTTTTGACTGACTAACTAATAACAACAGCAGAGGAAGACAAACATGTTTGTGATGAAAAACCGCATCCAAAATTTAATCGAAAACACGGAGACCTCTTAGGATAGGAACGGGAATTTATTCTCTTCCCCAGAAGAAGAGGGCAGTCTTCCCCATGACTGATCATGAGGAAGAGGCACCTTACAAAGGGAAGAATAAGAATTTATACCCTAAAGCAGTCAAACCCCTTCCCCTCCTCCCGCCCTTCCCCATTATCCCTTCTCCCATTGGCTGAGAGGTGGGCCCGAGTCTCAGCAAGAAAATCTTCCCCAATGGCAAACAACAGGGGAGCCCACCACTATGGTTTACAAAGAACAAGGATGCTGATTGACAGCAAGGGAAAGGGGAGGAAAGATCCCAAAGGCAATGGGGGAGGAGTGAGCTAGAGTTGTCCCTGACTCCCACTGGCTCGGAGGAGGTGCCCACAGAGGTGGGAAATCAGAAAGCCTCCCGAAGGGGCTTGCTGCTGATTGACAGCAGAAGTGAAGGGGTGGGGGAGAGGAGAGGTGAAGTAGACGGTCAGAATGGACACCAGTTTATAAGATCCATTCTGAGTTTTCAGGTTTTCACTCTCCAGGCAAATACCTGTATACTTATGGTTCAGGAGAGAGTGGGAAGAGGAAAGATGAGAGGTCTGTTCCATGACCATGAGAAATCAGAAAAGAGAAAGGTCTTTGGGGCATCAGGGAAGGTTCCAGGAGGTGATTCCCAACCTGGGCTTTGAAAAAAAAAAAAAGATAAATTTCCTTATTATGTTTTTATGAGCTTCATGATCTAGGAGGTGAGTAGGGGGAGAAGGCAGTGTGGTGTCATGCAATGACTCTGGGTTAGGATTCAGAGAATCTGGGAGGAAATCTCAGATCTTCACTTATCACCTGTGTGATCTTAGGCAAGTCCCTTGACTTTCCCTGGGCTCAGCTTCTTTCTCTTTTGTCAAATGAGGGGGTTGGACTAGGTGATCTAAAGTCACTGCTAAATTACAGCATTTGACAACCTTTTGGGGGAAAACAGGCTTGTAAGTTAATTGATGTGGGGAATTTCCTCTACTACTCATTATCAGCAACTCCACCCTATCTTATATTCATAGGGAGTTGCCTGAGCCCGGGAGTGGTTCAGTCCCTTGCCCAGGGTCACTGGTGTATCTGAGGCAGGATTAGAACCCATCTCCTCCTAACTCCAAGGCCAGCCTGCTATCCCCTAGGCTACTCAGCCTACCTTCAGGCTCAGCTGACTCTCTTGAAATAGTCAGTTGTTGCTGTTCAGCCACTTCATTGTGTCAGACTCTGTGACCCCATTTGGAATTTTCTTGGCATTTTTCTCTAGCTCATTTTACACATGAAGGAACTGAGCAAGCTCATGGGTTAAGTGATTTGCCCAAGGTCCCACAGCTAGTAAGCATCTGAGGCCAGATTTGAACTCAGGAAATGAGTCTTCTGTCTTCAGGCACAGCACTCTATTCACTCACTGCACCACCTAGCTGCCTTCTTGGAACAGAAAGGTGTCCAAATAGAAATATCTTATTAAGTATAATTTCTCTAGCTTTTTTTTTTAACAGATTTTAGTGAATTTTAGACTCTGGGCAAAAATGCAGAAATAGACACATCAAAGAATGAACTCAGGATTGACATGGAATAATATTGAGGGAGCTACCTAGGAAATGGAACTTACTTGATTGGCTCTATTACTTACACACTACACACACACACACACACACACACACACACACACACACACACACACACACACATACATGCACATATAAGTGCATGCATACATACACACACATACATGCATACACCAAGTACATGATCTAGGAATACCTTATAGAACACGGAGCCATTAGAACCAAGATCCTCTTGGAAACCTTTTCCCTGTTTTCTAGGGCCTTGATGACAGAGGATTTTGTGAATTTCCTTATCAGAGGAAGTAGAAGACCTGCCTGACCCTTACCCTCTGGATATAGCCCCAACACTTGTCCTCAAGTTTAGGCAGGCTGTTATGGAAAGGAAATGAGCCTGCCGTTTTTCATTTTCCATGAATCTCATTCCCACTGAGCCATAAGCACAGTGACTTAAGTTGGAGATAAAGAAAAACTTCCTGACTGCCCAGCCAATGGGAAGATGATGGGATCTTTTCAGATTTTGTAGGATCAGTCTCTGGCCTGGTCCATGGACTTGGGAGAGGTTGCCATCTATTCTTCTTCATATGGCCTCTGGTCCCTGCCTTCCTCTGCTCAAAACGCTACAATCGCTCCCTATCACCTCCTGAGTAAGGTCCCAACTTACACCTGGCATTCAAAGCCCTCTACAATATGGCACCACCTCACTTTACTACCCTAATGCCCTCATTCCACCCTGGGGCCTGCTCTGTCCTGGTGAGTCCCTAAGTTCAAGTCCACATGGACCACTGTTTCTAACCAGCCCTGGCCATGCTTCATGTCCCACCCCAGCCACCTTCTTACTATTTGCCCACCCTTCTCTCCTCTCTATCTCTTCCATTAGGAAACTTAATCAAACCAAAACTACCACTGTCACTAGAAAGAGTATCTCACTCAGTTCTTCCCTGACGCAATCCACCATCCCTTTGATTCCCCAAACCAAAACACCCTTCCCTGGCCACCACTTCCCCATTAGAATATAATATGGTGGATAGGAAAGGCAAGGACTGAATCACCATTTAATTTATATCTCCAGTGCTTGGAAACCAATAAGCACTTAACAAATGCTTCTACCCTCATTCATTCATTCTGGTCTACTTCTTTACCTAAACTGAACTACTCTGGTCCCTAACTTGCCCTCCCCATTCCATGCCTCTACTATTCCCTATGCCTAGAATTGACTCTTCCCTGTATTCCTACTCATCCTTTCAGTTCTAGCTCCTGTGCCTCCTCCTACAGGAAGTTTTCTCTGGGATTCCCTTGGTGGTCAAAGCACTGTCCCACCCAGATCTCACATATCATATTGGACTCATCATAAAACATTGACTAATATAGTTGCCTGTACTTTTGTCTTATCCCTTTACCAGACTGTGAGCTCCCTGATGGTAAGACCTTAAGCTAAGCCTTATGAGCTCTCTACGCTATCACCTGCACAAGAACTCCCTCGGACTGAACCTTTGCTCTTTCCTCCTCTTCTGTTTTCCAACACTATGAGTCCCCTGAGGGCAGAGACCAGGTCTGCTATTCCTCTGCATCTCCTAGATTTTGAGTTCTCTAAATTCAATGACCAGAGATGTGTTTCCACTGTCTCCCTCCCAGATTAGGGACTCCCTGAAGGCAGGGTCTGTTCTGCTTCTTTGCAGCCATTCCAGACTGAGCTCTCTAAGGTGAGAGGTCACTGGACTGCTCCTTTTCCCATCTCTCTCACAGCACATCCAAGAGAACCATCCTGGGCACACTGTGGGAACTTAGTAATAGCTTGTTGAATTTAATTGAAACTGAAATTGGAATGGTATTGATTTGGAATTGAAACTGAATTGAATTCAATTGCATCGAATGAGAATCCAAATCTCCAGCGAGTTTTAGATAGATGAGCAGAACCCTGGGGACCTTGGAGGGGGCAGGCCTGGGGCAAAACTAAGGAAACCATTTACCCTGCCTGCCCTTAGCCCTCTGGGGACAATCTAGTCATGAGATTAGACTACTAATTGAAACTGTAAATCAAAAAAAGTCCCACTGATAAAGTCTCTTTAATAAAAGCTGAGATGGTGCTCAGACAATCCTTCAAAAGCCAGGATCTGAGTATCAGAGATTCATCATCAAGAGCTGATGATCACAAAATTCTCAGTAATTACTGTCATAAACCACAATGCTAATTAGTCAGCCCAGGTCTGGGCAATTCTCTCATCTCTCATTGCTCCCTCACCCCAAATCTCATGCTCCCAAGACATGGTAGGCACACTCCCTGGCACATGGTAGATGTAGCTTGCTGATTGTGTCATATCTTAACTAAGGCACTGACAAATGGGAACATATTCAGAGGCAGGCGGTGAGGGTGGTGAGGACATTGGAGAGCTTCCCCAGTAAGGACTGAATTAAAAGATATCCAGAGAAGCCTTGGAGAAGGAAATGGCAAACCACTCCAGTATCTTTGCCCAAATGGGGTCATGAAGAGTCCAGCATGACTGAAATGACTGAAAACCAATAACAAGAAAAACCTCTTTATCATAGGATCATGGATCTGGAAGGGTCTTCTAGTCCTGCCCCTACTTTTTTTACAGATAAAGAAGGTCCAAAAAGGTTGATGATGAGGTACAGGTTCTGGGAACCCCCTTGAACTCTGATTAAATCTTCCCATTTAATGGGGCATTTGCATGAGGCAATAAGCCTTACTGTGTGGCTGGGCCCAGACCTCGGTTACTAGCCTAACCCTCCTTTGTCCAGCAATTTCCCACCCTTGATCCTCCTGTTCCACCCTTGAACTGGCCTGGCCCACCATTGTCTGTCAGCTCCAGGTAGCCTCTAGCAACTTCCCACCCTTAATCACTCTTTACTGGAGTCTGACCTCATCTGACTCCTCTTGAAGACCCTCCCCTAACGCCTCCTCTAGACCACCCTAGATTCCTCCCACAACCTCCAGTATATAAGACCCCATCTTCCCTCTATGTATGTGAGAGTGCCATAGAATGACCTAGCATAGCTATACTCTACGTCAGATGATTCTGACCCACTTGTCCAATGCAAGTGTCACACATACCTAGGCTCCTTAAGAGTCTACCCAATATGGCAAACTTTTAATAAATTTTACTTTTCTTTGGCTGAGAGAAGGTTTGAGTTGAAATCATTCAGCAGGACCTGGTGTGTTGGTATTTTGGGGTCTCCAGGGCAGGACCCAACTTGTTGGTATTTTGGGATCTCCAGAGCAAATCTAACCCTCTTAGTGGGTAACCTCTTCAGTTGAGACTTCCCCAAGATCACACAAGTAGTGAGAAGTAGAGCTATGATTCCCGCTCACTGATTCCAAATCTATTGCTTTTTCCAGGCTTGGAGAAGGGAAGAGGTGACATTACTGTCTTTGAGCATTTGAAGGAGGTTTTTGATTCCTTCTGCTTAGCCCCTGAGGGAGGGGTGGGGCAGAAGTGGGAGGAAAGGGAAGTATCAGAGAGGCAGATTTTTGTTCAATGCAGCTCTTTAAATATTTGATAAAAGGAAAACTGTCCCTTCAAAAATGAAATGCCTTGAGTTACCCCTCCCAGGTTGTTGTGTTTATCCTTAGTTCTTGGAAGAAGACCATGACATTAAGGAAATGATCACATGACTTTGATTTGAGTGAGGGAGGGCTTTGCAAGGTCACCAGCCTCCCTGGAGTCTCCAAGTGAAGGCTGGTTGACCACTTACCAGTGATAAAGGATCTCTATTCAACAATGGCTCAACCTCTGAAGCTCTTTCCAGATCTGGGATTCCAGGATCCTCTGCAAATGGCTCTTCCTGGGATACTTTCAAATCAGACCCTGACCCACACCCTCCCAGACATGAACTCAGGAATCCCCTGGATAGGCCTGATTTGGTGACTCAGATGGTAGAAAAATGGTAGCCTAAAATCCTAGACTCCATGAGGCCCTTTGATGAAACCATAAGGCCATGTAGCCCATGCACCACCTCTCACCTGGTGGCAGTTACAGGTACTGCAGGCTCACTGAATTGTTCAACACAAACCAATTTTGCAAGTCCAAAGTGAGAAAGTGATCCTCAGTGTTAACAATCACCAAACCCAAGAGGGCAGAGAATAGTCAAGGCGAGACACAGGGATAGCAGAGAATAGCAGCAAATAAAACTACCTTTCTGATCTTAAATCATATTTCTCCCCTGCATGCAGTCTAGGCTCCATGTGAAGCATTTAGTTTGTTCCCCCAAATATATCCTGTGCAAACATGGTGCCTTCTGTCACCCTCCCTTTGTATCTGTTGAATTCCTACCCATTTTTAAAACTTGATCTTATGCCAATTCCTCCATGTGACTTTCCTTGATTACTGTCAGGTAGTAACCATCTTCCCAAAGGGACTACCCTATAGCACCTTGTTTTCCATTTCATCAATACATTCATTACAGATTGTAGTTGCTTATGTTGGGGCACTGTAGCAGCAAGCACCCCAGCATCCCCAGGGTGGCTGCCAACACAGGTTCTTGGATCTGTTTTTTAAAGGAAAACAACTCAAAATGGGTTAACAGTCTTGCTTTAATCAAACATGTCATTTACTTACTTCAGGGGGAAAAGGTCAGCTCTATTCAGGGAACAGAAGGTCAGTTCTATTCAGGGAATAGAAACAAAATACAAAGTTACAAGCAGAAGTTACAAGCAGCAGACAGGCTTCCAGCTGTCTGACCATTACATCCATACCTAATCAGTTACCAAAGAGGGAAGCACAAACATCTGGGTTTTCAAAGCTGGGGGGCTCAATGGCTCTCCAGAGTCTCATCTGGTCAAATCACACAACTCTTCCCAAAGTGAGCCCCAAAACAAAACCTCATATCAAGGTATATATAGCCTTCTCCTGGCTCAGAGAATGTTACAACCCTCTTGACCCACTTCCCAATCACAAAGCACCAAGGCAGGGGCATTCCTGAAAAACAAGCCTCCCCCACAGGCTCCAGGTAACCACATTCAGCCTATTAGGGGGCAGAGTATATTTTCAAATCCAGGAAGATTCTCAGAGTCATTTAAGCCTATCAAAGGGCCTAGGGGCAGGGAAGATCTTCAGATTCCCATTCCCATAAAAGGCACATAGGTGGCTCAATGGTCCTGGAGTCAGGTTGACATGAGTTCAAATCTGACCTTAGATACTGACTCTATCACCCTAGGGAGACCACCTATCCCTGATTGCCTCAGTTTCCTCATCTGGAAAATGACCTGGACAAGGAAATGGCAAACCACTCCAGTATCTTCACCAAGAAAACCCCAGACAGCATCACACAGAGTTGGACATGACTGAAATGACTGAACAACAACAACAGTAGTTTACTATGGTACATTTGTCTTACCTGAGAGCCACCTAAGGACAGGAGCCCTGTCTTACCTAAAGTGAGGAGACAAGACTGGACTTACAATTAGAGGACCTAAGTCTAAATGCAGACTCTCCCTGACCCTCTGTGTGATCTTCTACATGCCCCTTCTCTTTTCTGGGAGTCAGTTTACTTGTGAGAAGAAACATGATCCAGTAGAGAGAACATCAGGTTTGGAGTCAGAAGACAGGAGATAGAATTCCAGCTCTTACCTTGTGACCTTGGGCAAGTCTTAACCTCTTTGGACCTCAGTTATACTTTATAATTCTAAAATGAGGGAATTGGACTAGATGACCTCTACCAAATGTCCCTACCAGATGTCTACCAGATGTCCCTATCCAGTTTTAGATCCTAGGACCACATATGTTTCCTCTGCCCAGCACAATGGTCCATATAAAAGAGACTTAATAAATGTTTATTGATATGGAATGGAATTGTATTGAATTAAATTAAACACTGCAGAGAGGTTCCTGTTTCCTTTCTGCCCAGAGCTATCTCCCACTCTAGGATACCACTTGATTTGTGGCTAAGTCACTTAATTTCTCTAGATTCAGTTTCTTCATGGATAAAATAAAGACAAGAGGAAATGGGGACTAGATGAAACCAAGAGCACTTTTAGGTCTAGCTTTATGCCCCAGGAGTCTCCCCCCCCCCCACCCCGCACAATCTGGTTGACTCCCACTTCACTCCCAATTCTGACATTCTGTAGTCTATGTTCTAAGGCCTCTTCCAGCTCCAGACACAAATCCTGTGATCCTAACATGGGGGAAGAGGCCAGAAGCAGCTTGAGATGATGGGAAGTTCCAGCACCAGGAAGGAAGCTTTTATGCAGCAATAAAAGAGAATGATCTATCCCTGTCCACCAGTGTTTATAAACATATTGTAAACAAGTAGAAATGAACAGCTCATCTCTCTGAGGGGAACAGATGCATCCTTAATCCTTATTAACTGTTTGCTTCTGCCTTAGGGTCTGGCACTGGTGTATGGTCCTGGAAGAAGAGGAGATGGAGGAGGGAGAGCCTTGTAGCTCCTGCCTCTGACTGGCACACATCTGCTGAGGCTGGTGGCAGCCACTGTCAGCGGGGGCACCGGGGCAGCTCAGGGGCATAGTGGGCAGAGCCCTGGGCCTAAGTTAGGAAGGTTTACCCTCAAACCTGGCCTCAGACACTTCCTAACCATGTGATTGGGCAAGTATTTTAATCTTAGTATGCCCCATTTCTCTCAGCTTTAAAAAAAAAAAGATAATAGCCCCTCCCTCCCAACGTCCACGAGGATCAAATGAGGCCATATTCGAAAAGCACTTATTGCATTTTTCACTTTCTTCCTTGATTTTTAATTTGAGTCTTAAACAAAATGGCTAATATGGAAGTGTTTTACATAACTGTATATGTATCAACTACTCTGATTGCTTACTGTCTCAGGGAGGAAGGAGGGATAGAATTTGAAACTCAAAACTTTAAAAAAATGTTTTGAGAAATTATTTTGACATGTAATTGGGAGGAAATTATATATATTTAAATCACTTTTGCACAGTGCCAGGCATATAGTAGGTACTTAATAGATGCTTATTACCTTCTCCCCTTCCTTGCATTGCTCTAAGTGTCAGCATTGATTTAAACCATGTGGTTGTGGTTGTTGTTTTCAGGTCTATACAGCACCTTCCTTATGCAACACCTGCCCTGTGAAACAGAAAATATATCATTATCTTCATTTATATGGTCAGCTAAGTGGTGCAGAGGTAAAGTGGATAGAGTCAGGAAGACCTTAATTCAAATCCAACCTCAGACACTTGCTTGTTCTGTTACCCTAGGTAAGTCACTTAACACTGCTTGCCTCAGTTTCCTCATCTGTAAAATGAGCTGGAGAAGGAAATGGCAAAACCACTCTAGCATCTCTGACCGCAGGCGGGGTCACAAAGAGTCAGACATGACTGAAAACAACTAAATGAGAAGAAATATCCTCATTTTAAAGATGAGGATACTGAGGCTATTAACTCATCCAGTGTAGGATTTGAAATCAGGATTTCATAACTCCCAGAGGAGGATCTCTGGAGTCTCCTGATTCTGAGTCTGGAGGGCTTTTGACTACACTCCAGCCACCAAACTTTAGTCTCTTTAACAACCAGTACAATGAGAACCAGCACAACAACCAGTACAATGAGAACCAGCACTACAACCAGCCTCACTGAGTACAATCAGGTACAGTTATCTCTGAGAAGTGGGAGCAAATTGACCCCAGAGTCATCCTGACAGGCATCTCAACTGTTCCAGTCTCAACTGACCTTTATAAGAGGTCCACCAAGGTGAGGGGCCAAGGAGAGTGGAAAGAAGGGGCTTGGGGGTTCTGTATTCTGCTCTCAAGCAGGGCTGCTCCCTAGCCCTTTAGACCAGCTTACAGCACACCATCCCCAGGTCTCAAACCATCCCAATCCAATAAATATCACAGTCCTCTAGGGAGACATTTAGGATTCAATTAATTTCAAAAAGTCCTGATACCTGGAGTCATTTGTTGAGCGGAAAGCTGACATTTATATAGGTTTTAATGTTTGCAAAGAGCTTTCTACCTTGTTTCATTTGATTCTCTCAAAAGCCTGTGAGGTAAGTACTAAGGGTATCATTATCCCCATTTTACGAAGGAGGCTCTGCGGGGTTAAGTGACTTGCTCATTGTCACACAGCCAGTCATTAGAACAGTCATTGTTTTCTCCTGGCTCTTTTTCTCTTCTCCCCTTTCCTCTCCTTCCCCCCGCCCATTTCTCCTTCTCTTTCCCCACTTCCTACACATCTTTCTTCTTCCCTTCCATTAACACTACCTCCTCTTATATTCTCTTCCTCTCTTTCTTCTCCTTTTCCTCTGCTTTCTCCATTATCCTCCCCCTTCTCTTCTACTTATCCCTTCCTTCTTCCTCTTTCTCTATTAACCAGCCCCCACACAGAGACACTTCAGGTTCCAACTTGCTTTCCCTTCAGTCAGCTAAGCTGGAAGGGACGCAAGGGACAAGTTCATCCATACACTAAATTTCCATTTCTAGTTTCCTACCTATGGCTTTGCCTGGGACCAGAAATAGGGTCTCACATCTCAGCACTCCTTCCTTGGCTGACCAGGAGGACTCATTTTGCTTAAGAAATCTGGCTTCTATTGCTCCCTCTCCTCTTAGAGATAAGGGAATTTTTTTTTTTTAAAGCAATTGGGGTTGAGTAACTTGCTCAAGGTTACACGGCTAGTCATTTGATTTATGCGTGGGTGCTCATTTTCTGAGGCCGGATCTGATCTCGGGTCATCCCAACTCCGAGGCTGGCGCTCTTACTCATTGCGCCACCTAGCCGCCCCTTTAGGGCAATTGGGGTTAAGTAACTTGCCCAAGGTTACACGGCTAGGTTTTTGTTTGTGCGGATTAAGTGTCGGAGGCCTGCTCCGAACTCAGGTCCTTCTGATTCCAGGGCCGGCGCTCTATTCACTGCGCCACGAAGCCACCCCAAGGGAATTTTTAAAAGTAGTAAAAGGTGAAAGCACTAAGAGTAAACACCAAACCTCTGAGATGAGCTCTGAGAAACAAGTTATGGGAGAGAAAGCTGACCATCCCACAAGTGAGACCTAAAACCCAAAGCTACACCCTCCACAAGAGGATTTTAGGCTATTGTCACACCTCTGTTTGGCATTTAAGGCTCTGCATAACCTGGTTCCAACCTCCTATTCCAGCCTCACAATACATTCATTATTTATCTCCCCCAAACTCTATGTAGTCCAGCTTAATAGGTACTAAATTAAAAAAGAAAATTTTTTCTTGATCTCTAGAGCAAGAGTGTGAGGTATTATGTGTAAAATAAGCTACCTCCCCCCACCAAATAGGAGTCCAGCCAAACTGGCTGATGGTACTTGTCCTATACCCAGGTTATTAGGTATAGAAAGGCTTAAGTGACTGACCCAGCCTAAGCAAGGGCTATAAAATGGGTTGGCTGAACTCCCAAGGATACAGTGGCCAAACACAGATCATGTAGTGCCAACCCAATATTCACAGCACTGACGGTGACTATGATTATGCCAGGATAGTTCTGAATCACAAAATATAACAGACTCCCCATATAGAAGACAGAAGCAAAATATTTGTTCAGACACCAGAAAGCCAAGTCCATCATAGCAACAAAGAAGTTATTATACCATAATACAGCAGGGAGCCACACCATCCTTTAGCCTTCCCACAAACAAATACTCACAAATCTAGCTGTCTCCTTGGCTGTGTACTCTCCTCCTACCACTTTTCACTGCTCTGACTCCCAGCTTCCTCTGGGCTCTGCTCTACCCTTCAACAAACTGCTCCTGCCACAGGCTCCATAAGATTACATTTGGCCTATTATGGGGCAGGGAAGATCTCCAAAACAGGAAAGATCTTCAAATTCCCTTACCATTGTACAAGTACATAGGTTAAGGACAATGCAGGAACTTATTTTGCTTCACTATGTATATTTGTAACAAGGGTTTGATTTTTCTTTTTTCCTAATGGTGGATGGGGCGAAAGTGAGAGAAAAATAGATTTTTGTTTATTGAAAAAAAATAGCAAAAAGACTACATTGGTAGTTGTGGGAGCACCTTCTATCACCTTTACTCTTCCTATGCCCAACTCCAGTTTCTCCTCTTGCAAAATTGCTCATACCCATGACTAGTGCAGCCAACATAGGAAATTTCTAGCAAAGTACCTCATGTTAAAGGTGTTTTTATATGCCCCTAGGCCTCTAGGCACTTTGTCACCAATGAAAAGCCTTCCATTATGCTAGAAACAAAGACATATTTTTGCTCTAGCTTCCCATATGACAGTGCCTGCTGCTCATCAGTATTTGGTTTGAAACTCTATTTGTGTCACTTCCCTAATTCAAGATTAAGATCAAGCATCACCTTCCATATGAAGCCTTTCTTGATTCCCTCAGTTGTTCTATCTGTGCTCTCTGAACAATTTTGTGCTTATATGTTGTAGCAGCAAGCAGCCTAGCATACCCAGGGTGACTACCAACACAGGTTCTTAGATCTGCTTTTCTAAAGTAAAGCAACTCAAAATAGGTTAATCTTGCTTTAATCAAACGTATGTCATTTACCTAGTTCAGGGGGAAAAGGTCAGCACCCTGAACTTCAGAGAATACAAACAAGTTGCAAGCAGACAACAAATACAGAGAAACATCAGCAGAAAGGCTTCCAACTGTCTTACCTTTGCATCCATACCTAGTCACAGTTACCAGAGAGGGAAGCACCAACATCTGGGTTTTCAAAGCCAGGGGGCTCAACAGCTGCCCAGAGTCTCATCTGGTCCAGTCACACAACTCTTCTCAAAGTGAGTCCCAAAACAAAACCTCACATCAGGGTATATACAGCCTTCTCCTGCTTCAGAGAATGTAACAACCCTCTTGACTCACTGCCTAATCACAAAGTAACAGGTGTGGGCATTCCTGAAAAACAAGCCTTCCAAATAACTTGTGACCACATTCAGCCTATTAGGGGGCAAAGTATATTTTCAAATCACAGAAGATTCTCAGAGTCACTTAAGCCTATCAAAAGGCCAAGAGGCAGGGAAGATCTTAAATTCCCATAATATATGTATATATCCTATATGTTTTTATATATGTACATGGTATCACCCCTGTCAGAGTGTAAATTCTCTGTTAGCAGGGACTATTTCACTTTTGTTGAAATGAGGTTCACCTGACACACAGTAAACATAAATCCTTTTTTGGCTGATTAATTTCCCCCTTCCTTCTGTTAGAGCACCTAGAGGACACAAAATTGAACTCAGAAGAGTAATGAGGACTAGATTTGTAAATCTAGGACAATGATGGAACTTATTTCCATACAAATGATAGTTGAATACTCATAAGGGAACTGATGAGAAGATCTCAAAAATGAAATAATAGAATTTAATATTCAAAAAGGGATCTCAGCTGACATCTAGTCTAACCCTACCCAAAAGTAAGTGCAGTGTATATAACAAAGAAAGAAACCTTCACCAAGAGAAAATGTATAGAAAGAATAGGAGAGACCCAGGAAAAAACCCTGAGGAATACCAATATTAAGGGAGAAGGATGTGGATAATGATGCTTCCAAGGAGATAGAGGAATTTTTAGACACTGAGGAAAAGAATTGCAAGAAAGTATGAATACCCAGGAGCAAAGAGTATTCAGAAAGAGAGAACAATCAACAGTGTCAACTACTAAAGGAAAAAAAAAGTCAAGAAGGCTAAGAAGAAGCCATTAGATCGAGCAATAAAAGGATCATTGGTGACCCTGAAGAAAGTAGCTTCATTTGAGTGGTAGGAGTGGAAGATTGAAAGATTCAAAGGATTGAGAAGTAAGTGGCAGGTGAGAAAGTGGAGACAATGAAGATAATAGCTTTTTCCCCAAGAGTTTGGCTTGGAAAGTAAGGGAAAAAAATAAAATGATAGCTTGAGGGAAGGGGAAAGGAGGGAAGGGTCAGGTGAAGGAGATATGGATGAAAGATTATTCTGTATGAGTTAGAGGAAGAAAAGAAAGGCAATGATGGTTGAGGATTCCTTTTCAGGGATTTCTAAAGCACCTATATTCTAAAGCAACTAACCCAAGGAAATCAATAGAGACCTCTGTAATTTTCTTGCATCATGTGTCCATTATTTAACAGAGAACCTTGAAAGATTTGTCAAAACAAATAACTGTAATATGATTCTGGTGGCCTAGATGCATATACTTGATACTACCAAAGGAAACCTAAAAAGCATTGCCAACAGTTATGATTTCTTAGGCAAGAAATTGAAGACCATAGGTACATAGATTTCATTTTCTTCATTGTTGTACGTTAAATTCAAAGTATGTAGAAAATGAAAATTGATTTAGAAAATGAGCCTCTAAGAAAATGCTGTCGGGGCGGCTAGGTGGCGCAGTGAGTAAGAGCGCCGGCCTCGGAGTTGGGATGACCTGAGATCAAATCCGGCCTCAGAAAATGAGCACCCACACATAAAATAATGACTAGCCTTGTAACCTTGAGCAAATTACTTAACCCCAATTGCTTATATAAAAAAAAAAAAAAACAACAACAACAACAACAAAAAAAAAAAAAGAAAGAAAATGGTGTCTAGGAATGGGATTTATATTTGTCAGCCAGTGTTTAAAATACAAGAATGCCAGACACCTGACCAGGTGTAGAATGGGTTCTAAGGAAGGCTGGTGAGAAGATATTTGCCTACTATCTAGTAAATTTAATCAAAAGAGGTTTACACTAACAAGCATAAAGAAGAAAATGGTTTATGTGTGTGTACCAGACTAGATGCTAGGAAGAATGGCAACAGAAATCTCAGTTGTTTTTAAAAGGTAGGGAATAGAATTAGCAAACTATAGACCATTACTGACTTTGAGTCCTAGAAAAAATTCTAGAATGTATTATTAAAAAGATAGTGGATATCTAGAAAAGAGAATGGCTATTTCAAAGAGCCAGTATGACTTCATCAAGAAGAGGTCATGCCAGATTAACCTTATTTCCAATTTAAAAGCATTACTCAACTGATAGATTATAGGCAAGCTATACTCTTAGTTTACCTAGATGTTAACAAAGCATTTGACAAAGTAACTCAACATTATTCTTATGCATAACAATATGTAGATGAAGAGTAAATGATACGATAACCAGATAGCTCTAGAATTGGTTGAATGGCTATATGGAAGGACTAAAGATTCAATGTTAATTGTCAACTTGGCAGGAGGTCCCTGGGGATCATTGCTGGACCCTGTGCTGTTTAACATGTTTTTGTCAATAACTTGGATAAAGGCTTATAAAATGGATAAAATGCTTATAAATTTGCAGAGGACGTGAAGCTTGAAAAGATGAAACACTGAATGATAAGTCAAAAGATCTTGACAGGCTAGAGCACTGGAATGAATATAAAAAGAGAAAATTCAATAGTGATGATGCAAAATCATATAGTTGGGTTAAAAAAATTAACTTCATAAATACAAGATGAGAGAAGCAGATAAGAGTCATTCTGAAAAAGATCTGAAGGTCTTAGTGAAACACTAGTTAAATATATCAGTAGTTTGCTGTTACAACCAAAAAGGCTAATGCAAATTTAAAGTACATTAAGAGAAGCATAGCTTCCAAGAATAGATAAGAATCCCACTGTAAAAAAAAAAATCTGCTTTGGTGAGATTACATCTCATGTATTGTGCTCAATCTGGGCCAACATGTTTTAGGAAAGATATTGATAATGTGGAGAGAATCCAGAGGAAGGCAACCAGATTGGAGAAGGTACTTGAATCCATGTCATATGAGAATTGATTAGAGAAAAAGGGTGTGGCTAGATTGGAGAAGGAGGAGGAAAATATTAGCTATCTTCAAATATTTGAATTATGTCAGGTGGAAGAGAGATAGAGATTTTGCTCTGGTTGGCTCCAGAAGGCAGGACCAGGAGCATTTGGCAGAAGTTGCCAAGCAGAAAATTTTGGGCTTGATATCAGAAAAATCTTAGAGCAGTTCAAAAGTGTAATGGGCTGCCTCAAGAAGTTGGGAGTTTTCCCCTCATTCAGGCAGTTTGTCACTCAATTAATATTTATTAAGCCTCTGCTATATATCAGGCAGACACTGTGCTAAGCACTTGGAATCCAAAGAGAAGAAAAACAAAAAACAAATAAACAAAAAAATCCAGTCCCTGTTCTCAAGCTGCTCCAATCTAGTGGGAGAGACAACATGAAAACAACCACGTACAAATAAAATAGAGACAAAATAGATTCAGAGAGGTCTCCCAGGGAAGGCACTGAGATTAAAGGGGACTAGGAAAGGCATCTTGCAGAAAGCCAGACTTCAGCTGAGACTTGAAGGAAATCTGAGAAGTCAGGAGACAGAGATAAGGAGGGCATGGCAGGCAACCATGAAAATGCTCAGTCAGGAGGAACAGCAAGGAAGCTAGAGCCTTTGAAAGACTTCAAACAGAGACTGGATGGCCACTGTCTTTGTATGTTCATAACAGGAATTTCTTTCAGGTGAAGTCCCTTCCAGTTGCAAAATTCTGGAATTCTATGATGTGTATGTCCATGCCTGGAGTCAAAAAACCTAATCCATGAGCACTATATGAAGGAAGACTTCAACCAATAAACATTTATTAAGTACCTACTATGTGCCAGACATAGTGCTAAGCACTGGAAATACAAAAAGAGGTAAAAGATGGTCCCTGCCCTCAAGGACTTTACAATCTAATAGGGGAAACAACATGCAAAAAAATATATACAAAGTAAGGTACATACAAGATAAATAGGAAGTAATTTTTAAAAGGAGAGCACTAGAATTAAGAGGAATTGAGGAAAATGTCCTGTAGAACATGGGATTTTAGTTGGGACTTAAAGGAAACTAGAGAATCCAGGAGTCAGAGTGGAGGAGGGAAAGGGTTCCAGACATGGGAGACAGTGAGAGAAAGATGCCTAGAGCTGAGGCATGTATGGACTGTCTTGTTCATAGCTTTTGTCATGAATGACACAGAGAAGGTCAGTGTTCAACTGTAGGTGCTCTAAGGTCTCTTTTAGCTCTAAGATTTTAGTCCAGTGATATCAAATTCAAATAGAAACAGAGGCCACTAAAGAGCACATAAGGATCCCTGTGGGTTACATATTGACTTAGGAAAAGGAAAAAAATTATAGATATAGATATACACACACATATACATATCTACATATATGTATGTAGCCATATGTTACCTATGTTTATTATTTTTGTATTTTTTGTTAAATAGTTCCCAATTTACATTTTAATCTAGTTTGGGTCATACTCGGGGATGTTGTGGATTCACCTCTGTTTGACACCTCTGTTCTAGTTTATGCTTTTACTGTTTTTTTTTTTATTCTAAGCTTTGAAGAAGCATTATATAAAATGGCCATTCCCATGTACTTAGCAGAACAGAAGAGAACTGTACACAAAACTACAGATCCCTATTATGTATAACTTGCTTTTGTTTTTAAGTATAAAATAATTCTAACCTATAGCTTTTATTTTTTTATTTTTATTTTTTAATTAAATTTTATTTTTATTTTTAGTTTAAATCATTCATTTCCACAAGATTTTGAGTTACATTTTCCCCCATTTTTCCCTACCCACCACCCCAAAACAGCAATCCCAATGAATACCCCCTCCCCCAATCTGCTCTCTCCTATATCCTACCCTATCCCTGCTCCAACTTTCCAGTAGGGTAAGATGAATCTCTATGCCCCAGTGCCTGTTTATCTTATTTCCCCGTTGCATGTAAAACAATTAATAATACATATTTTAAACATTTTGATTTTAAAACTTTGAATTCCAGATTCTTTCCCTTCCTCCCTCTTTACCCACCCTTACTGGGAAGATAAGCAATTGAATATAGGTTGTACATATGTGGCTATGCAAAACATTTCCATAGTGGATATATTGTGAAAGAATGACTATATTTCCCTCCATTCTATCTCACCCCCCCTGCTTTTCCTATCCTCTACTTTGACCCTGTCCCTTTTCTTTCTTTATTCTTTCTTTCTCCTTCCTTCCTTTCTTTCTTTCTTTCTTTTTCTTTCTTTCTTTCTTTCTTTCTTTCTTTCTTTCTTTCTTTCTTTCTTTCTTTCTTTCTTTCTTTCTTATTTTGCTTTTTGGAGGGCAATTGGGGTTAAGTGATTTGCCCAAGGTCACACAGCTTGTTTGTTGTGTTAACTGTCTGAGGCCAGATTTCAACTCAGGTCCTCCTGACTCCAGAGCTGGCCAGTGCTCTATTCACTGTGCCATCTAGCTGCCCCTAACCCTGTCCTATTTCAAAAGTGTGTGCTTCCAACTTCCCTCCCCCCCCAAAACATTCCCTTCCCTCCATCATCCCCCCTCTGATTCCCTTTCCCCCTACTCTCCTATAGGGTGAGATACCCTATTTAGTGTGTACCTTCTCATGCTTCTTTTGCTTCTTGTATCTAAATGTCAAATTTTCTATTCAACTCTGGTTTTTTCATCCAGAATGCTTGAAAATCCTCTATTCCATTGAATGACCATATTTTCCCCTGACACATGATACTCAGTTTTGCTGGGTAGCTGATTCTTGGTTTTAATCCCAGCTCCTTTGACCTCCAGAATATCATATTCCAAGCCCTTTGATCCCTCAGTATAGAAGCTGCCAGATCCTGTGTTATACTGTTTATGTTTCCACAATATTAAAATTGTTACTTCCTGGCTGCTTGTAATATTTTCTACTTTATCTGGGAACTCTGGAACCTGCCTATAATATTGCTAGGAGTTTTCTTTTTGGGATCTTTTTTTGGGAGGTGATTGGTGGATTCTTTCACTTCTATTTTGCCCTCTGGCTCTAAACCATCAAAGCAATTTTCCTTGAGAATTTCTTGGAGGATGATTTCTAGGTTCTTTTTTTGATCATGGCTTTCAGGTAGTCCAATAATTTTTAAATTATCTCTCCTGGATCTATTTTACAGGTCAGTGGTTTTTTCATGAGATATTTTACATTGCCTTCTATTTTTTCATTTGTTTGGATAATAGTATCTTGATTTCTCATAAAGTCACTAGCTTCCATTTGCTCCAATCTAATTCTGAAGGAATTATTCTCTTCAGTGAGCTTTTGAGATTCTTTTTTCCATCTGGCAAATTCAGCTTTTTAAGGTGTTCTCTTCATTGGCTTTTTGAGCCTCTTTTGCCATTTGAGTTAGTCTATTTTTAAGGTGTTATTTTCTTCAATCAGGTTGTTGACTCTCTTGTCATTATATTCTTGCATCATTATCATTTCTCTTCCCAATTTTTCCTCCACTTCTCTTATTTGATTTTCAAAATCCTTCTTAAGGTCCTTTATGGCCTGTAACAGCTCATATTTTTCTTGGAAGCTTTTGGTGCAGGAGTTCTGACTTTTTTGTCTTCCTTCTGTCCCATGCTTTGATCCTTTTTGTCCCCAAAATAGAAGTGTAAAGTCAGATTGCTTTACTTGCTTTGCTTCGTTTGCTTGCTTATGTTGCCACTCAATTACTTGACTTTTGAACTTTTTGCCGCAGTAGAACTCTGCTTCCAGAGAGGGGAGCTTTGTCCCAAATTGCTGGTGTTTTCTCAGCTCCCAGAGCTATTAGTTGACTGCACTCTCTGAAGCCTCCACACACTCTGGCTCCCTGGTCACGTACCCCAAGACCTCCACCCTAGACAGTGATCCAGATCCAAGCAGGTTACAGCAAGGATGATTACCCCTCAGACTGCTTGCTTGGTCCCCCTACAATCTGCAGGCCAGGAGCTCTGAAGCAGCCACTGGAAGCAGCCATCAGGCTTCAGCCACTTCTCCCTCCAGGGGCAGAGGCCAGACCACACTCCCAGATGCTCTGTTCCCAAAGTTCACACTGACCTCTCACTTTTTCCTTAGCATCTATGTGTTGGTAATTCTGGAAACGCCACAGCTACTGGTGATCTACTGTCCGAATGTACCTCTAGCCACAGCTGGTTGTGGCTGCTCTGAGGCTAAAACCTGGGGTGTATGAGGGGCTGGGCTGTTCTCCCAGAGTGTTGCAAGGGACCCTTCCTGCAGGCCTGCTGGGCTGTCTTCAGCAAGAGGTTATCTTTTCTCTGTCACTTTGTGGGTTCTGTAGCTCCAAAGTTTGTTTAGAGTAATTTTTGACATGTATTGGAGGAGGTGGAAGTGGGAACCTGTTTCTACTCCACCAACTTGGCTCCACCCCAACCTGGAGCTTTCAAAACTATCCTATATGTCTGTGCTTCTTTCTAGCCTCCCTTTCTCTGCTCTGCTCTTCAGTGACTTTTTTCTTTCTTCTCTTTTTTTGCTACTACCCTATCCTTATCCTTCCTTACTGTTTAAACCACCCTTCTACCACACACACTTTTACTGGGGGAAAGAAGAAAAATAGAGCCCCTGTAAGAAATATGCAGTCAAGCAAAAAATGGCAAACAATTTGGTTATTGAAAGGGAAAGAAAAAGAACTATTGTTTAATAAAAACTGCTAAAAAAAAATCCCATGGTAAAGAAATATTGTTTTTGGATAGGTTTTGTGTATAGTCTACCAAAATGGATAGAAAATAAACTCTTGCATAAATAATAAGGTTTTAAATCACCTAGTGAATGATGTAAAGCAACACTTTAGTATATGAACATTTTGGTGGCTAAAAGGGGCAGAAAAAAAATTTTATTTACTAGAACCTTTGAAAAATCTAAGTGTGAGGAAACACAGGCTTTGGACCCAAAAGGTTGAGGACCAGTTTGAGGACTGAGATATGGCTGAGATTCCACAGCATTTGATCCCTTTACTCATCTGCACAGAACTTTTTAAAGTTTAAGCTGTTAAACTTCATAAAATGATAAATGAGATATCTAAAGCCTATGGGATGATTAAAGAGGGGTTGTGGGTTTTAAAATGGAAACAAAGGAGCTCATGAATTTTTATATTCTAAGGCAAAGGTGAGGAACCTGCACCCTTGAGGCCACATGTGGCCTTCTAGGTCCTTGGGGGCAGCCTTTTGACTAAATTCAAGTTTTGCAGAAGAAATCCTCCTATTAAGTGGATTTGTTCTGTGCAGTTTGGCTTCAGTCAAAGAGCCGCACTTGAGAACCTAGGGGGTCACATGTGGTCTTGAGGCTGCAGGTTCCCCATGCCTGTCTAAGGGAAAGGTAAATCATGGAGTATCAAAATACTCTGGTTTGAGCAATTGAAAAAGGGAAGGACCTGGCTAGAATAGGGAAGAGATCAGGGAAGAGGGAGGAACCTGCCAGAGGGTAAAGAAAGCTCTATTTCTGATCAAGCTGTGTGAAGAGCTAGCAAGAAGACTTCAGGGGCTAGTTCTTTATTGACTAAAGGCTGGAGCACATCAGAAGACAGCTACATTGCTGTTTAACCCCATTTACAATCTGAGAGAAGTGAAGCCTCTCTGGGATTCCTGTTGCTTTCTTCTCCCCACTCCAGTCTGACCAGGAAATACAGAAAGGGGAAAAATAGATTCAGCTACTAATAAGCTATTGAATTGACTGACTGACAGCTGATAGGACAATGCAGAGTCCTAAAGAGGGAAGGGCAAACTGGGCTTGTTTGCACTACCCAAAGTGAGCCTACCACATGAACTTTGGCTGAAGGAAACTGCTAACTAATATAACCATGTAACATTTTCTTATGACCCTTTTAAGGAAATTCTAAGGTAAAATAATTTATTTCTCCATCAGTTTGAGAGTAGAAGAGGATTTTCACAGCAAGAGAAGAACCTTTAGAGAACCAAAAGGGAAGCAGCCAACAAAGTAGCTTTGTGTGGTGCGTTTTCTAAATGGACCAGGGGCACCCTTTCCCCAACAGATAGGAGAAGCAATCATGGAAGGGCATGACCCAGGTTTATGTATGATTGGTGTTGCATTGATTATTGCTGTATTTGTTTATGGTAGGTAAATCTATGACACATTGGTTATTATTGCTTTTGCCTTATGGTTAAGTAAGTGGTTATGATTAAGTTATGATTTTGGTTAAGTGGTTGTGATTCAGATATTGTGGCATCATTGTGGCTGGTTTCATTGTGGCTGGTTTTATTTAAGTGGAAATCACACTGATGGGGCTCAAGAGCCCTAGTAGTTAGTAGAAGGAATAGATCTCCCCACAAAAGGGGAGCTCCTAAAACCCCAGAGGAGTTTGAGTCCCCAAGCCCAGTAGATAGTGGTACACAGACCAGCCTAAAGATAAATTAGGGAAGGATTACACTATGAACCCAACAAAAGGGTTTAGCCCTTATAAAAAGAGTCATACCTTGCAGAAGATAAACAGGTAAAATTTTTAGGGCTCCAAGACCCCTTTCACATGTTTCTTGCCTCTTAGAAAACATGTTCAGTCCTTTTCCTTGCTGTCAAATCCACAGTGAAAATGAACCATAAGATCCTATTTTTAGGGACCCTAGACAATGTTTAGTCAAACATCCTCATTTTTTTCTGAAGAGGAAACTAAGACCCAGAAAAGTTAAATGATTTTTCAGACGTCACACATCTAGTAAGTGACAGCCAAGATTCAAATTTGGGTCTTCTGACTCTTCATCCAGAATGCTTTGGTACATCCACTATGTATGCCATGATAACCACAGGCTGATTCTGCCTTCTCTGTCCTGGAATGCAGATCTTACCTAATTAGGTCTTCTCAGGCTTCTGGAGGGGGTGGTAGTGGTGGAGAGTGCTGAGGGTGTGTTAGAGTAGGTCTAGTGGCCAGCCTGGGCTGATTTGTCCTACATCTCCATGCACCCAGAACACATTGCCTGTTGCAAAAATAACACAGGAATGTGGCCAATTGCAAGATGATAAGTCATTTTTTTCCATTGTTGGTAAAATCAGTGGAGTGTGAATGAGAGGACAGGGGAGACCCTGAAATTGTACAAAAATGGTTCAAGACTCTGATGATATACACATCTGGAAGCAATTTCAACATTAATTAGTGTATTGATTTTTTCCCTCTGGCTACTCTCCACTTAACTCTTTTTCCAGTGTGATTCATGTTATCTCTGTAGCAGAAAAGCTGGGCTTGGACTTGGCTCCTGGAGTGTGGAGCAAATGAGAAATCTAACTGGGGTGGCCAACTATTCCTCAGATGATTATTAAAAATTCCAGACAAATGGACCTCCCCAGGAGCTGAGCAGAGAAGAAAAAGAGAGAAAGAAAGGAAGGATGGAAAGGAAGGAAGGCAGGAAGGAAAGAAATAAAGAAAGAAAGGGAGGGAGGAAGGAAGAGAGGAAGAAAGAAAGAGAGAAAGAAAGAAAGAAAGAAAAGAGAAAAAGCCTCCTAAGAAAGTTGAAATTTCTCTTTCTGGATCCAGAGTGACAAAAGGCCAGAAATGAAAGGAGAGAAAGAGAGGCCTGGGAGGGGATATGGATCCTTCTCACCAAATGCTTATGCTTTCACTTTCCTACACCTATGTATCTCACGGTTCTCAGGTACAAATTCCTCCTGGAGAAGATTTTATTCCTAGAATGTCAGAGCTGGGAAGGCCTTTAATATATAGTCAGAAATGGAAGGATCCATAGAAAATAGTAAGGTCAAAGCTTGTAGGAACCTCAGAACAGAGAGAGACTATCAGTTAGAGGAAACCCTAGCCTTCCACTAGCCTGATACCAGTATTCAGATGGGTAAGATTACTATTTGGTTGGTCTAATCTCAGCTTAAAGGTGATGAGGCAAATAACTTGCCTGAGGTCCCACAGAGAACTGAGAAATCTGACACTAGAACCCAAGTCCCGTGAATCCCTACCCACAGTTCTTCCTTTGGGTGCTGAAATGTATTTTCCATTGATCTTTATTAGTTTTTGCCTATTTTCCCCTCTATTCTTCTGATGTTTATAAAAAATACTACCTAGGCACAAACACTTCATTTCTTTACCCTTTTTTAGTGGGTTGAGATCCCCCCTGGTGTTCTTTGATCATTCTTATTTCTCCTCCCCCACAGGCTGGCTCACATCCCTCCCTCTCTGTCCTGTTAAACGGTGAATTGCCCACCACCGGTACTTAATGCATATGTAATGAAGTAAAAAATCAGGACTGAGTAATGCTTATGGCCACCTTGACCTTACTTTGTACAATGGGAGGCCATCTCGGGCAGGAGTGATCTCATTGTCGCTCTAATGACCTCATCTAATTATTGCTAACTCCAAGACCTTTCCTGCTTTAATGTGAATCACTGAAGGCACACACGCCAGCTGCCTAATGAACTCATCTCACAGCACTGGTCCTTAACCAGAAACAGAGATTCGTTTGGAAAATTAGAAAAGAAAAAAAAAACACTACATTAAGGGGAGGAAGCCTGACATGATTTCGCATTTATTTCTCTGACTTGAAAGGGGAGAAGATAATGACATTGCTGGAGAAAAAAAAATAACAGACGGGGAGAGAGATTAAAGAACCTGTTATTGATGGCTACAAACCCTCCCTTTTTCAACCAGGATTGTACATTTCCAATGGCCACAGATCTGGCCACTTTGGGGTAATTACTGGCCACATTAGTACCACAACAAAATGTCTGTGTGGAAAGTTCCAGCAGTCATCTGGGTGCTTGGTCAACATTATCGTGCACATGTGGTGTCTGACACAATCTCATCACTGACTATAATACAGTCTTTGTTCCTCAGAGTCCCTGTAAGCAGAGGCCAATCCATGCCAAACAAATTAAACAACAGAGTTATAGGATTTAGCTTTGGAAGGAACCTTAGGGATCTTCTGGTCTAGCCCCCTCATGTTATGATAGATGAGGAACCTGAGACCCAGAGAGAGGAGATAACTGGACCAATGGAATACAAAGGTTTTTTTGTTTGTTTTTGGAAGCAATTAGGGTTAAGTGACTTGCTCGGGTCATACAGCTAATACGTGTCTGAGGTCAGATTTGAATTCAGGTTCTCTGACTCTAGGGCCAGTGCTCTATCCTCTGTACTACCTAGCTGTCCCAATACAAGTTTTAAATGGCAGAACCAGAACTTGGACCTATATCTTCTCATGTTACCTCTTCTTTTTAATGAAAAAGTAGTATTTATTTGCAAGATAATATACAATTTAATTTTATAGCTTTTTAAAATGATGTCATAGAGGAGGCTAGGTGGCACAGTGAGTAGAGAGTCGGCCCTGGAGTCAGAAGGACCTGAGTTCGGATCCGGCCTCAGACACTTAACACACAAACAAACCAAAAAAACCTAGCTGTGTGACGTTGGGCAAGTTACTTAACCCCAATTGCCCTCCAAAAAGAAAAAAAATAGAATTCATCCTAAAATGATGTCATATATAGGGTACAATTATTGGTTACCTATAAATAAAACTAAGCATCAGGAAAAAAAAAACTGTGTATTACAGATAGATGATTTTTAGCAATTGGGCTCAATAGGTTGATATCTTGTGCTACTGGATGCTGTGTGGAAATTCCCAAGGAATGTCTGTTGAGAGTAATGCCAAAGGCAGAGGAAAATTTTAGCATGAGATGAACATAATATTCATGACTTTCAATTTTTCATTTCTGTTATGTTACCTCTTCCATGGCCTTCCCTGAACCCCATAGCTGAAAGTGATTTCTCCCTTCTCAAAATTTCTCATAGCACTTGGAACCTTTGTGTCAGAAGTTCCCCCATATGAAGGGGCTAAATATATTTTGAGTACATCTTACTACTTTGACCTGTTGCCTCAACTACCAAGGTGGAATTTGGAAGTGTTGATAGATGACTCTCCTTCATAGCAAGTCACCAGGATTACTTACAAGCCCTTAAGCTCACAAGGCTCAAAATATGAGTTTGATTTGCAAATTGATGTTCAGAGACAGGATTGAAAATGGAGCTCCTAGAGAACTGCCATATCTCACTCCTGGACCATTCTCTCCAGCACAGACCTCTCTGGTTTCTGTGACTTATAGTAACGCCCTGGCTAGAACTCTGGAAAATGGTTACACTTTCATAGAATCATAGCTTTAGAGCTGTCCTCTAGTCCAACGCCCTTATTTTACAAACAAAAATACTGAGGTCCAGAAAAGTTAAGTAATTTGTTCATAGTCGCACAGCTATTCAGTAGTAGAGCCAGGATTCAAACCCAGGTTCTCAGACTCCACACTCCATATTACAGGAGGCCAGAGAGGTTCCTCCCTACTATTTGCTCCTAATTTTCTAGCAGAGGATGGCCACTCCCATAGATGTAGATCACTCTTCTTCAAGGCTCCACTTTGTATAACATTAACTGTGAATTTTAGCCTAACTGGATTACTCTGCAATCTCTGTACATATCCTGTGCCCTCCCACCTCTATGCCTTTGTTCACCTTATTTCCAATGACTGGAATGCCCCTCCATACCTTTTTTCCTATTGCATTCCTAGTCATTCTTTAAATATCAACCCAAATGCCACCTTTCCCATGAAGACCCTAAACTTTTTGTTTTTTAGAGGGGGAAAAACAAAGCAATTGGGGTTAAGTGACTTGCCCAAGGTCACACAACTAGTAAGTATCAAGAGTCTGAGGCTGGATTTGAGAGTCCCTTGGACTGCAAAGACATCAAATCAGTCAGTACTTAAAGAAATTAATTCTGATTATTCATTGGAAGGTCAAATACTGAAGCTGAAACTTAAATACTTTGACTACATAATGAGAAAATAAAACTCATTGGAAAAGACCCTAATGTTGGGAAAGATTAAGGCAGAAGGAAAAGGGAATGGCAGAGGGTGAGATGGATAGTGTCATGGAAACAAAGAGGATGAGCTTGGACAGACTTCAGGAGATGCTGGAGGACAGAAAGGCCTGGCATGCTATGGTCCATGGGGCCACAAAGAAATGGACACAACTGAGTAACTGAACAACAACAAAAATGTGTTATTGCAATTTGTATTCATTTTGTTAAATATTTCCCAATTACATGTTAATCTGGTTCGTGTCACAGCCTGACCATATTTGACACTTCTGTTCTAAGTGACTTTTCCATTCCCTAGTTAATAAGAAACTGGGGGAAAACAAGTATCCTTGAAATGCAAAAGCAAACATTAGTAGTCACCAAAGCAGACCAGAGGACTGGGGTCCTCCCCACACCATAGCCTTTCAAAAGTTTAAAGATAAGCCCTTGTCTTCTCTTCTCCAGGCTAAACATTCCCAGCCCCTTCAGCTACTTCCTGGAGAGCAAATTCTTCAGTGCTCTTACCCTTCTGGTCTCCCTCTAGAGGAACTCCATTATGTCCAACACCTTCCTTAAAATAAGAGACCCAGAACTGAAAATAAGAGTACGGATATGGTCTGGTCAGGGTAGGGGACACCCTAGGGAGAAGGAGAGCAGAGGACTAGCCTTTTTTTTCATTCTGGATTCTTGACCTTCTCTCATGTAACTTGGCCCAGCACTATCCACTGTGCCACCCAGCTACTCAACAACAAAGATCTCATTAATTTTGTCATTGCACACTGTTGATTCATATCAACTATGTAGTCTCCTAAAACTCCTAATCTTTGTCTTAGGAGTTAGTGACTAACCTTACCTCCCGTCATCTACTTAGGTAGTTGGCTTTTTGAACACAATTGAAGAACTTTATAATTATCCCTATAATATGTCTTATTATCTTATATAATATCTTATAACAATATCTTATTAGATATACCTATCATTCTAATATGTCAGGATCTTTTAGGATGTAGATTCTTTATTTTCCCTTAAATCATTGATTAAAAATAATAACATTGACCAAAGAGACATCATGAATGCTATAAAAACAAGTGTTATTGACATCAATACTTTTTTTAATACTACAATCATTCTAAATATATTTTGCCTGCTTTCCTGTTACCCTCCCCCCCAACACTCCCCTGTAATAAAAACAGCTAAGTAAAATCAAAGAATACAGTGAATGTTTCTGTCAAGATACACCACATTCAAAATCTGTACTACCCCATGCATACATGACAACACCACATTCCTGTGCTGAGAAAATGTCTTATCAGTAATTCTGGTATATCCTGGGTTTTTGGTAGACAATTGGGGTTAAGTGACTTGCCCAGGGTCTCTCAGCTAGCAAATGTCTAAGGTCAGCTTTGAACTCTGGTCCTCAACTCCAGGGTCAGTGCTCTATCCACTGCACCACCTCGTAGTCTCTGTGATATACTCTTAAGAGTAATGATCTTGGAGTAAAAACCCTTGGGTTCAATCTCTGCTACTTGCTACAATCACCCCCTACACACACATACACTCACACACATAGACACACACACACACACACTCACCTAGTCTATGACACACTCTCCCACCAATATATACGGAGTCCAAGGGTAAAACTGTCTCAAACTTAGTGAGCACATTAAGTAAAGAGGTAATTCTCAGCTCCTGGATATTGGAAGCTTTTTTTCCCTTTGGTAGAATTTACAGAAAGATCCCTTTAAGCACAGTATTTATTTTTTTCTGAAAAAAAAAAAATTAAATAAAATAAAAAGTCCAGCAGAAGCCTAAGCTCCTTGTAGAGTCCTACAACTCTCTTTACTCAGTGTGTCCAATTTATCCTTAACTCCCATTACAGACACTGCCACCAGTCACTGCTGTTCTGGGGACACTGCTAAGTCACTAATGAAAAGTCCAAGTGCATTGGCCCTCCAGAATTCATAGTCTTTCTTTGGTCAAGGGGAAGAAGGGAAAGAATGCAGTTAAGGTCCCTCTTCACCGCCTGCCCAAGTGACTGCTTCACAGGGGCTTTCCTACAATGATTTTTATCACTAAGTCAGAGTTTTTATTCCAAACTTGCTGGTTTTAAACAACTCCTCTAGGGCTTGAACAATTCTTCTCAATCAGTTTAAGTATGCTTCTGTACAACCTCACTCCATTTTGTCCAGTGGCTTTCAAGAACTTCTAAACTGGGCCAGTACTGTTCTGGCCTAATCTAAAGCCTTTGCCTTCTTGTTGTGGTTGTGGTTTTGGTTTCTTTCTTTGTTTTGAAGCAATTGGGGTTAAGTGACTTGACTGGGGTCACACAGCTTGTAAGTATCTGAGGCTGAATTTGAACTCAGGTCCTCTTGACTCCAGGGCCAGTGCTCTATTCCATGTGCCACCCAGCTGCCCATTAAAGCCTTTGATTTCTTAACTAATTGATTCAGTACAGGTTAAGATATTGTAGCTTAGTATTATTTATTGTTTTAAGTGGAGCAGGATAGCTAGGGGATTGATTGACTCAATTGATCCTCCCTGTGACATGCATAAAGCACTTTATAATAAAGAATTATCAGTTCTTACTATTATAGGATTTAGAACTGGTAAGGACTTTGGCCTTCATTTCATTCAAAGCTCTCATTTTATATACAGGCAATCTGAGGCCCAGATAATTTAAATGACTTGCCGAGAGTAATACAACCAGTAAGCATTAAAGCCAGGAATCAGAACCAGATTCCAAAGGATTCCAAAGTCAAGACTCTTTGTATTTTATGATGATCTTTGAACAGAATTTAACTAGGAAGGAGAGAATTCTGGGATCATAGAGAGAAGGGGAAGGGAAGGGGGCGGGGGGAACCAATATATGTTAAGTACCTACGTTGTGCCAGACACTGAGTAAAGCACTTTACTGATAGCACCTCATTTGATATGATTGACATAGAGGTAGAACTGGGAAGAACCATTATGGGCCACCTAGCTCCACTTCTTTATTTCATAGATGAGGGAACAGACATGGAGAGGTGTAACGGCTTCCCAAGGTTAGACATCTAGGGGACTGTGAGAGCAGTGCAAGGATTCCCATCCAATCCTCTGCTTTTCCCATTATGCAGTGGTCCCTCATATGACTGATCTCCAAAAACTAGGGATAAGCCTAACTGAGATTTCATTTGAATCTAAATTGATGTTTTTGTTTTCATTTTGCAAGCCCAAATGATTTTTCAGGAAAAAAAAAATTAAAAGCGCAGTTGGAATGGTTCAAACCAAAACACTATATTTATATTTTCTAAATTGCTAGACAAAGCCAGAGCATCAAAATATACTCTGGTTAAAATTCATACATCAGTAGATCTATGTGTGTTCCTTAGAGTTACCCAGAGAATGAATAGTGAATATGAAAGTCACAAAAGAAAGCCCGGGGTCAGAGGGGACCACAAGTTGACCTTGGAGTGTGATTACTGAAAAGACAAGCATGATCCCTGTGTCCTTGTGGGGATGAAGCATTCTATTGGACTCTAAGGATTACTGGCTCCCATGGCAACAGTGACTTGGATAGTAGCCATGGAGGACCTCCCCTGGCAAATGAGGCTCTAGGGCCGTAGACACACAGGCTGACAAGGGGTGCCTATCTCAGTGCCTGAGCATAAGGAGTGTGTGCATGTGTGTGTTTGTGTGTGTGTACTTTATGTATAGGCTTGTCTAAAGATATGTATTATGTGTATAAATTTCAATGTATATGCAAATACACATTTGTGTATATGTGTGTGTGATTATATATATGTGTGTGTGTGTGTGTGTGTGTGTGTGTGTGTGTATATATATATATATAATTCATTTGTATGCATGTATGTGAGTGAATGGGACTACATAAGTGCATATGTATTTTATGTGTGCTTATTTAGGATGGATAGAGTGCAGGATAGAGTAGATAGATGTGCAGGACCTGAAGTCAGGAAGACTCATCTTCCTGAGTTCAAATCTGGCCTCAGGCACTTATTAGCTGTGTGACCCTGGGCAAGTCACTTAACCCTGCTTCCCTCCATTTCCTCATTTATAAAATGAGCTGGAGAATGAAATGGCAAACCATTCCAGCATCTTTGCCAAGGAAACCCCAAATGGGGTCATGAAGAGTGAGACATGACTGAAAGTGACTGAACAACAAAAACAATTAAATTATTTGCTCAATGATGGAGTCAGAGACATCATTAGAAGCCATGTGATATGCAGGCCATTTAAGGGCCTCTACTCAAAGATATCTCCTTTATAAACTGAAATCCCATTAGACAGTCATGCCTCTGGGTTAGCTGCCCTCTGG
Source organism: Gymnobelideus leadbeateri (assembly GCA_011680675.1). NCBI lineage: Eukaryota > Metazoa > Chordata > Mammalia > Diprotodontia > Petauridae > Gymnobelideus > Gymnobelideus leadbeateri. The sequence goes on from WOXC01000985.1 coordinate 251,665, forward strand.
GAAGGGGAAAGTACTTGTAGCCCTCATCAGGCAATGATGTCTCAGTGTTAGTTCACTGATCAAATCCTTCAGGGGCTTATAAATGAGAAGACCGAGGCCATGACTGTCTCGATATGGATGGGTCACTCGGGTTACCTTGACCCTTGACCCAATAGTGCTAGAGAGAGAAGGATCATTGGGCTTGGGGACAGATTTGAAGAACACAGAGGGGGAATGAGCAGAGACTCTGAGTGGGAAAGAGACCTTGGGATGAATCCAATCCCTCCACATTAAGGGGGAAGGAACTGAGGCTCAGAGAAAAACAATGTAGTCAAGTTTACACAATAATGAAGCAAAGAAAATACACAATATTGAAGTATAAACTCACAGACTCACGTAATTTAGAGTTGGAAGGAACCTCAGCAGCCATTTAGCTCAACCCATTGCTATAAGTGATCATCCCACCTCTGCTTATGGACCTCCAAGGAGGAGCAATCTATAATGTCTGGAGCCTGTCCATTCCACTTGTCATGGTACCAGTAGTTAGGTCGTTCTTCCTGACTTTAAGCCTAAATTTATCTCTTTGAAACTTTCACTGTTTCTTTGTGATTCTACCCTCTAGAGCCAAACAAACACACACAATAGCCCTTCAAATACCTGAGTTTTCTTTTCTCAGCTAAGCTTCTCCAATTCCTAGAGGGCATAGTCAAGACTGTGAAGTGAAAGGAAACCTTTTTGCCTAGCTTACTAGTACACCTCCTACCCAACAACCTAGAAAACATACCAGAACAAATTCTGATCAGAAAAGTCAACAAGAAAACTTCATGGTGAGTCATTTTCCAACCTAGGGAAGTTGAGAGAGAGAGAGACAAAGAGAAAGAAAGAAAGAGACAGAGGGAGAGAGACAGAGACAGAGATAGAGAAACAGGAGGATAGAGAGACACAGACAGAGACAGAGACAGACAGAAAGACACAGAGACACAGAGAGAATTATGGACCCAGCAGAGATCCCAGGGGATTCCTGAACTGTATGCATGAACTGGTGCCATCTGGCAGCTCTGTAGCCCATCACTCAGTTCTAGGTCACAGATCCAGGGCAAAGAGGAAGAGCTGAGAGTGAGTAGGGACCCTAGTTAGATACTGAGCATGGATCAAATTCCAGAAATGTAACCATGTGACTCTGAGTTGAGGAACTGAGAAGGAATTCATTTCTAGACTTTAGCCCAGCACATAAACCTGCAGTGGAATAACCAGGGCAGGTGACCAAGAGCAAGGGATAGTCAGCAGTGTGGTCTTTCTGAACCTAAACCTCCCAAAAGGCTCAGTGACTGAATCCAACAACTGTCTCCTAAAACTCATCCACACACAAGTCAATAGACCCAAATGTGGTGTTAGGAGCTTGCAGAGCTCAGACTAGAAGGACAGTGAACAGACTTCTCTCCCCAGATCACAGCACTTTGGGAGCATTAAAAACTTGCAATGCACCATATTGAGCTGTGAAAGCAGAGAAGGACACAAAAGAACAAAGGATCAGATCAGACATCCCCTTCCCACTCACCCCCAGAAGTTAGCAGAACCCAGCACTAACATCAAAATCAAAGTCAAAAAGACTAGAAGAATCATCAATCAAAAGAAAGAAAGAAAGAAAGAAAAAGAACCCAACCATATAGAGCTACTATGTCAACTGTGGTGACTGCTATTGCAAATCTGGATAGCGTACTACAAAACAGAGACATCACCTTACTGACAAAGGTCTGTAGGGTCAAAGCTATGGGGTTTTTGGTAGCAATGTGAGAGTTTGACTATAAGAAAAGCTGAGTGCCACAGAGTCAACGCTTTTCAAATTGTAGTGCTCCTGACTGGTTGAAGTCTCTTGGATAGCAAGATGATCAAATCAGTCAATACTTAGAGAATTAATTCAGGCTATTCACTGGAAGGACAAATACTGAAGTTGAAGCTTAAATACTTTGGCTACATAATGAGAAGGTAGGATGCATTGGAAGAGACCCTGATGTTAGGAAGCATTGAAGGCAAAAGGAAAAGATGATGGCAGAGTTGGGTATACATTATCATGGAAACAATGAGCATGAACTTGGATAGACTTTGAGATAGTGGAGGATAGGAGGACCTGATGTACCATGGTCCATGGATTTGCGAAGAGTCAGACAGAACTGAGAGACTGAACAATAACAATAAATGGTCTCAGGGAAGCTCAAGACACAAACACAAAAGAAAACTAACTTGAAAACATCTACAAACAGAACCTCCCAAAAATGTAGGTTGGACATTGAGCCCAACGAGAATTCCTGGAAAAATTACAGAAAGAGGGTTTTTTTTTTAATGATTTTAAAAACCAAAGTAGAGCAGTAGAGAAAAATGGGAAAATAAATTATAGCTATTGAAAAAAGATATAAAAAGAAAGCCAATAGTTTGGTAAAAGTAGTAAAACAAATTCTTTCTAAAGGAAATATACACTCCTAAGTCCTTTAACCACTTCTTATATGTCATACATTCAAGGCCTCTTCTAAACACTATCCAGTTTATCAATTTCCTTCTTAAACTGGGGTGTCCAAGGCTGACCAAAATACTCCAGATGGCGCCTGACAAGAGCAGAAGACAGAGGGACTATCACTTCCTTATGCTTGTAAGCTGACTCTCAGTGAAACCCAATATAGCATATGATTCATATCAGGCTCAATGTATTGTCCTTAGGAGACTGCCTGGTACATAGTAGGTTTTAATAAATGCTTGTTTCCTTCCTTCCTTCTCTGACATTCATTAGAAGATGAAGTTCTTTTTCTTACAAATTGTTGTCTAACCACACATTCTCCATCTTGTACTTGGGACAAAGTAGAAGACTTTACAGCTAGGTGGTGTAATGGGTAGAGTATCAGATCTAAAGTCAGGAAGACTTGTCTTTCTGAGTTCAAATGTAACCTTAGACAGTTACCAGTTATATGACCTTGGGCAAGTCACTTAAGTCATTTTCCTCATCTGGAAAATGATCTAGAGAAGGAAATGGTAAAAAGAAAACCCCAAATGGGGTCATGAAGAGCTGGATGTGACTGAACAACAAAAAGGACTTTGCATTTACTCCTATTGAATTCCGTCTTATTAGAATCAACCCAGTTCTCATCTGTCAGTATCTCTGTGGATCCCAACTCCACTAGCCAGTGTGTTCATCATCCTTTCCAGCTTTCTGAGTTTTAAACCCAGGTTGTTTTACTCCAAGTTCAATGCTCTTCCTGTTATTTCCAGCCTGCTTTCCATTCAGGGAATGTTTGGGATGGGATACTTCAATGGTCTGGGTAGGAAACATCAAAAGAGCAACAAAGGACAGGAAAAAAGATGGGAGGAATGAAGAGAAAACTTGCCCATTTCAACATTTTTCCATTGAAATGGGCTACTTACTGACTTACAGAAGGTTCACTATCAGCTCCTTCTCCTCACCCTAATCCCACCCTGATCCCCCCCCCCTTCTGGTTATGTGCCAGCTTCATATATCCCTATTAAATTTCATCTTACTTAAATTAATTCAAGAAATATTTACTTGGTGTCTACTGTGAGCAGAACATGTCCTGGAGTCTGGGAGGCATGGAGAAGATTATAACATTTAGATAAGACATGGTCCCTGCAGTCAGGGAGTTTGTTTTCTATGTAGACTAATAATTATAACACAAAACATATATCATCAGATCTGCTTCACATGGCAAGAATAAATATTCAATAGTCAATAAGCATTTATTAAGTGCCTTCTATATGCCAGAACTATGCTAAGTGCTGGAAACAAAAAAAAAATGAAAGATATCCCTTAGCTTAGGAAATTTACAATCTAAATGAGGGGAAGGAACAATACACAAAAGGAAGCTGAAAACAGGGGGAAGCTACCTAGTTTAGTGGCATAATGTTCATGGAGTAGAAACCAGGCAAAGCAACTGGAGGGAAATGAAGAGCTGACTGGAAATTTTGAACCCTTTATAAAGGGAGGTTTGGGGAGGAGTTGTTTTTTTTTTTTTTTTTGCTATTCCCTACAGCTGGCTAATCAAAAGGGAGAAGCCACTGAGATTTCTGGTGGTAAGTTTATCCTGAAGGAAACGTGATGTTGTGGGGCTTGTGGGAAATAAATTCCTTCCACGTAATTTATTGGATGTGAGAAGTGATTAAGAGAGGAAAGGCAGAGATCAGTTTAGAAACATGGGATATCAGGTGAATGATAGTGCCAATGGGCAGGAATAGTGAAGTCAGAAAGAAGAGCAGGTTTATGAAGAAACTCTCTGTCCTGGGTGTGTTAAGTATGAGTTGATGGTAGCTCCTCCTGGTGAAGATGCCTCATAGTCATCTGGAGAAGCAGGTCTAGAGTTCAGAAAAGGTAAAGAGCAGGAGATAGCAATTTAGGGGTCACTTACATAGATAGTGATTGAAGCTATGGAAATGACTCAGGTGGCTAAGGAAGAGAGACAAGGGAAGAGAAGGTAAAGGGGAGAGAAGAGGAGAAAAAAAGAGAGGAGAGAAGATAAAGAGAAGGGAGATGGGGGAGGAGAGGAGAGAAGAGGAGGGGAAAGAAGAAGAGAGGAGAGGAGGGGAGGGGAGGGGAGCGAAGGGGAGAAGAGAAGCAAGAATAGATCATTGGGAAACACATTTGGGGATTGAGAAGAGAATGAAGACTCAGCAAAGGAGACAAATGAAACAATGATTAAACAAGAGAGTAAGATGTCACAGAAATCCAAAGTCTCTAGTAGGAGAGGGTGGTTAACAGTGTCGGAAGCTGTAGAAATCAATGAAGATGAAAATGGAGAAAAGGTGGTTTCATTTGGTGATTAGCAGGTCACTGGTGATCTTTGAAAGCACAGTTCCAGTAGAGTAGTGGGAGTCTGAAAGAAATAGCAAAGGACCAATTAGCGAGTGGATGATAAGAAAATAGGGTTCTTGGATTGTATAACAAAATTTGGCAGGGATGGTGGAGAGAGAGATGAGACAGAAACTGAATAAGGTAGATTGATCAATAGTCTGTTTTCTTAGTTGGACAATTGAGTTCTAACCATATCATCCCCTATTCAATAAACTCTAAATGACTGAGAGGGCTACACTCTGAGGCCAAACCCCTTAGGTCAATGAAAATCTACCTAAGCTCATTCTTCAATGATTAACAAACTCCCCCCTTATCATACCCTCTCCATCCCATCCCAGTGATTCTGAACCTCCAAGTCATCATTCAAACCCCACTCCTCATCCTTTACTGCTTGATCCCCCATTCCTATTCTCCTCAACCCAACCACCTCCTCCACAACCCCCCATAAAGCTCCCCACTCCTACTGGAATATCTGTTCTATAGACAACAAACTTGCTATCATCTTACATCTTTTCCTTTCCCAATCCTTCTATCTTCTGGCTTCACTGAGATCTGACTCACTCCTAATGATGTAGCCTCAGACTCCTGTTTATTGTTCTGGCTGAACTTTCACTCTTTCTCCTGATTCACTAGAAGAAGTGGGGATTTGGAATACACCTTGCTCCCTTTTGCCACTTCCAGGTTCTCCCTCCATCACTATGACTCAGGAATCTCTCCTTTGAGAATCATTTAGTCCATATCTACCACTTAATCAAAATTTTGATAGCTATTGTCCACCATTCTCGAGGAAACTCCCCTTCTTGACTTAATGAGTTTAGTGCCTGGCTTATAGTCTTTCTTCAATTCCTCCCTTACATATTGGGGCATATGTGCATATGTGTGTCTATTTCTCTCTGTGTGTGTATCTCTATATAGATCTATGTCTATGTATATGTCCATACATATATCTACATATCTTTAGCTATATAGAGATCTCTCTCTATGTATGTTTATGTATGTGTATCTTTATAGAGATCTACAAATCGATCCCTACATAGATCTACATATACACAGCTCTGTCTCTTAGTTCTTTCCAGACCATCAGCCCTGCACTATTTATACCCTCTTCTCTTCCCCATCTTGACTCTTTGGCGAGCGAGTTCAATTCCTTCTCTTGCATCCCTGCCCCTTTTGTCAGATTTCTGATCTTGCTTTGCCAAGCCTTATCCTTGGGTCCCTCCCACCATCTGCTGCCTTTGGTCTTATATACATGCTGTCGAATGAAAGTGGAGAAAATCAGAAAACTTTGCTAACCAGGTGCACTAAAACTTTATATTACATAACTTCAGTGAGGTCCTCACTGCTGCCAGGCAATTCTTTTACCCCTCCCCCCCATCCTAGTTAACCAACTAATCTGTTCACCACAAAGACTCTTTTAAATCTTTCCATCCTTCCTCAAGCTTCCTATTTTCTCCCCTAACCCCTCTCAGTTAAGAACATGGCCTAATATTTTACTGAAAAAGTGAAAGCTGAGAGCTCCCTCTTCTCCCATCCTCCTTATTTCCCATCAGCCAGGTGGCCTCTGCAACTGTCTCCTTTACCCCTGTCTCACATGAACAGGTAGTCTTCCTCCTTGGCAAGGCAAACCCCTCCACATGCACAAACAATCCCATTCAATCTTATCTGATTTGCCCCCTTTATCACCCTCATTCTATTGTTTATCTTCAATGTCTTCCTATCTGTCGGTTGTTTCCCTACTGCCTATAAATATGCCCATTTCTCACCCATCCTCAGAAAACACTCACTCGATCTGTCCATACCCACTAGCTATCATCCTGTATCTCTCCTCACTTTTGTAGATAAACTCCTTGAGAAGGCAGTCTGCAATAGAGGTCTCCACTTCCTCTCCTCTCACTCTCTTCGTAACACTCTGCAGTCTGACTTCATACCTCATCATTCAACTGTAACTGTGCTCTCCAAAGTTACTAACAATCTATTAATTGCCAAATGTGGCAGATTTTTCTCAATCCTCATCCTTCCTGACCTTTCTTCTGCCTTTGTCACTCTCAACCACCTTCTTTTCCTCAACACTCTCTTCTCTCTAGGTTTTCAAGACACTTCTTGAACAACTCTTCTCAGGGGTTTCCTCCTACCAACTCCTTCTGTATCTCCTTTGCTGGAACTTCATCCAGGTCACACCTATGAACTCTGGGTATCCACAAGAGCTCTATCCTGGTCCCTTTGTACTGTTTCACTGAGTGGTCTCAGCATCCCCCTTTGATTCCATTACCATGTCTACACTGAGGATGCTAAATTCTACTTAGCCAATTATAACCTTTCTGATGTCCTCCAATTTGGCATCTCCAGCTACTGGATATCTCCAATGGGATATTCTGTAGTGATTTTAAACTTAACATATCCAAAACTGAACTCATTCTCTTACCCTCATTGACCCTTCCTTTTTCCTACTTTCCTACTTTCTATGTTACTCTTGAGGAAATCACCATCCTCCTAGGCTCATAACTTGCATTATGTTAACACGTCATTCTTTCTCACCTACCCTTATGGTCAGTCTTTTGCCAAGGTCTGTCAATTTTATCTTCATAACATCTCTCATATTCTGCCTTTCTCTCTTTGCCTTCTCTCCTTTGTCACAGCCACCACCCTGGTTATTACCTCATGCCTGGACTATTGCAATAGCCTGCTGGTTGGTCTCCCTCTCTCAGATCTCTTCCCACTCCAGTCCCTTATCTAGTCCAGATATCAAAGTGATCTTGTAAATTACAAATCTGATCATGGCACCTCTTTAACTAATGAACTCCAGTGGTTCCTTCTTACCTCAAGGATCAAATATAAACTCCTTGTGCTTATCCAGCTATGAGGGCTGGGTTGGAAGGAAGACTGGTGGGTACAGTCACCTGCAGGATTCCTGGACCCATTCATTAATAAATGGGTAACCAATAGGTAGAAATTGTGGCTCACTAGCCTTGGCTGGGGCTAATGAAGTAAATGGCCCCTTCTCTACAACAATTTCTCCCTTCAATGATAGCTTCAGGCACTAGGCTGGAAGCAGGACAAGTGTCCTGTGTACAACTACTATTCCCTGGGCTTTGGGGTTCTGGATCCTGGGCTGTCTCCCTCAAGGTCTGAAAAAAGATAAGGATCAAGGTACTGGTGGTTTGATTTTCCTGACATCATAGTGAGTATCTTCTTCTTCTTCTTCTTCTTCTTCTTCTTCTTCTTCTTCTTCTTCTTCTTCTTCTTCTTCTTCTTCTTCTTCTTCTTCTTCTTCTTCTTCTTCTTCTCCTTCTTCACCATCATCATCATCATCATCATCATCATCATCATCATCATCATCATCATCATCATCAATAAAGACCAATCTTAAATATAAGTAGCTCCTTACATGGTAGGAAGGGAACAACTTGGGGAAAGCCCTCCCTCTCCCCAGACATCACTCCTTCTGGTTTTTTTAAACCAGATGCCTCCATTAGAGACAGTATGGTATGATGTAATGAATGGGGATCAAACTCAAATAGTGGGCAGCAATTAATAAAATCTACGTTGTGTTGTATTTTGATTGATTTCATTAAACATTTCCCAATTACATTGTCATCCAGGTATGTCCATGTCCAGTAATCCTGCAGGCGTATGAAGTTCAAGGGGGCAGGAGTTTGGCACTTGTGGTGTCCAGGCCCTTGGCCTGGTGTCAGCTCTGGTTTTGACAGCTGCCAGCCCTGGGACCTTGAATGAGCTGCCTCCTGCCCCTGGCCTTCAGTTTTCTCACCTGTAAAATGGCAACGATGGTATTTACACCATCTACCTCACTGCATAATTGTAGAAAAAGAGCTTAGAGCACTGTTTTAAGAGATTCATTTCTTAAGCTTAAGCCATAAGGAATGTGGGGGCTCAGACCCTGTTCTGACCTTGATTCTCACTCCACAAGCTGTACAGCAGTTGCCTGTCTGACTCTGGGGGCATGGTGTACACCCTTTCCAGCTTTTATCCACCTACACCAGAAAGGGTGCTTATAAGGAGAGCAGAGAGAGAAGAGACAGACAGACAGACAGAGACAGAGACAGAGAGAGACAGAGACAGAGAGGGGAACCCTTTTGTTAGGATCAGCAGTCATACCCAACTCTGCTATGGTGTGTCTACACCGATCAGTTCTGGACTTGAGATGTTGGTCCAAAGAAGGAGAAAGTACCAAAGTCCAATCCAGTCAGAAACATCTATGGGTCCAGGAAATTATATAAAGCAATCCCACCACATACACACTCAATATTTTTTATTTATTTTTTGTAAATAAGAAACCTGAGGTCTGAAGAAGCAAAATGAAGCATTATACCCCGGTGGAGAACCTGTAACCATCCTTATTCAGGACCTCAGCAGAAGCACTGCTGCAATAACCTAATTTGGGTTCCCCAACCTCATTTTTTCCCAGTCCAATCCATCTTCCACACAGGTACCTAAAAGTTTTTTTCTGCGTATATGCCATGTACTGCTGAGAAGAAGGTGTATTCCTTTTTATCCACATTCAATTTTCTCCAGAGATCTATCATATCTAGCCTCTCTCAAATTCTCTTCACTTCCTTAACTTCTTTCTTATTTATTTTGAGGTTAGATTCATCAAGTTCAGAGAGGGGGAGATTGAGAGGGAGGGCTTTCCCCAAGTTGTTCCCTTCCTACCATGTAAGGAGCTACTTATATTTAAGATTGGTCTTTATTGATGATGATGATGATGATGATGATGATGATGATGATGATGATGATGGTGAAGAAGAAGGAGAAGAAGAAGAAGAAGAAGAAGAAGAAGAAGAAGAAGAAGAAGAAGAAGAAGAAGGAGGAGGAGGAGGAGGAGGAGGAGGAGGAGGAGGAGGAGGAGGAGGAGAAGAAGAAGAAGAAGAAGAAGAAGAAGAAGAAGAAGAAGAAGAAGAAGAAGAAGAAGAAGAAGAAGAAGAAGAAGAAGAAAATACTCATTATGATGTCAGGAAAATCAAACCACTAGTATAGTTCTGCTTGCTATTTCTTGCTCTAATTCCCTTAACTTCTCCTCTAGGAATTTGGATGCTATACCACTTGGTGTATATATACTAAGTAATGATATTGCTTCATTCTCAATGGTGCCTTTTAGCAGGATATAGTTTCCTTCCTTATCTCTCTCTCTCTCTCTCTCTCTCTCTCTCTCTCTCTCTCTCTTTTTTTTGCTTTTTGGAGGGCAGTTGGGGTTAAGTAACTTGCCCAAGGTCACATGGCTAGGTTTTTGTTTGTGTGTGTTAAGTGTCTGAGGCCAGATCCGAACTCAGGTCCTTCTATTTCCAGGGCCTACTCTCTACTCACTGTGCCACCTAGCTGCCCCCTTCCTTATCTCTTTTAATTAGATCTATATTTGCTTTTGCTTTATCTGAGATAAGGATTGCTACCCCTGCTTTTTTTACTGTAGCTGAAGCATAATATATTCTACTCCAGCCTTTTACCTTTACCCTGTGCATGTCCCCTTGTTTCAGATGTGATTCTTGTAGACAGCATATTATAGGATTGTAGTTTTGAATCCATTCTGCTATCTGCCTCCATTTTATGGGAGAATTCATCCCATTCACATTCACAGTTATGCTTACTATCTGTGTCTTTCCCTCCATCCTATTTCCTCCTTTGGTTATGTTTTTGTTTCTTCCTTCTCCCTTCCCCTCCTTAAGAGTTTTCCTTTTGACCACCACCTCCCTCAGTATTCCCTCCTTGTGCCCCCCTTTACCTACCCTTTCCCCTTACTACTATTTCCCTCCCTTCTAGCCACCCCCTTTTTTGCCCCCCTGTTACTCTTACTACTACCTGTAGGGCACAATGGATTTTTACACTTAACAGAGTATGTTATTCCCTCCTTGAACCCAAACTGATGAAAGTAAATTTTATATAGTATTTGCCTGTATTTTCACATTAGAATTCTAAACTTAACTGATTATATTAATCCCTCTTTGAAAATGAACCAATGAGAATAAAGTTCATACGGTGTTCATCTCCGTCCCTTCTTCCCCTCTACTATGGTATGTTTTTATACCTCTTCATGTGGCATAATTTACCTTTTTCAGTCATCCCTTCCTTTTCTCCCATTACAATCCCTTTGTACCCCTTAATGTTTTTTTTTAACATCAGATTAGTTCATTCATACCCACGCACTCTCTCTATGTATATCCATTTTAAATGTCACAATAATTATATAAATTTCAATATTGCCAGGTATCAGCTTCTCATATAGGAATGTAAACAGTTTTCTCTTATTGAATCCCAAATTATGTGCATGTGTGTGTGTGAGTGTGTGTTGTCCTTATTTATTTTTTTATGTCTTTCTTGAGTCTTGTAACTGGAGATCAAATTTTTCATTGAGCTCTGGCTTTTCCATCAGGAAAGTCTGGAAGTCCCTTATTTCATTAAATGACCATCTCTTTGCCTGAAAGATTATACTCAGTTCTGCCAGGTAGTTGATCCTTGGTTGTAGTCCTAGCTCTTTTGCCTTATGAAATATCAAATTCTAATCTCTCCAATCTTTTAATGTAGAAGCTGCTGGGTCTTGTGTAATCTTGACTGTAGTTCCACAATATTTGAATTGTTTCTTTTTGGCTGCTTGCAGTATTTTCTCCTTGATTTTGTAATTCTGAAATTTGGCTACTATATTTCTTGGAGTTTTCAATTTGGTATCTCTTTCAGGAGGAGTCTAATGAATTCTTTCAATAACTATTTTACCCTCTGATTCTAGGACCTCAGGACAGTTTTCTTTGACAATCTCTTGGAGGATATTATTTAGGCTGCTTTTTTCATCATGGCTTTCCAGTAGACCAATAATTGTTATATTATTTCTCCTGGATCTGTTCTCCAGGTCAGTTGTTTTTCCAGTGATATATTTTACACTTTCTTCTAATTTTTCTTTTTTTTTTTTTAAATTTTTAAAATTAATTTATTAGTTTAGTTTCAGTTAACAAGATTCAATTCCATAGTTCCTTGATTTTCAAATTTCCTTTACTTCCCTCCCCCCTCCCCACACGACAGCATATAGTCCAGTATAGGATCTGCAAATGCATTCATATTAGACATTATTCCAATTACAAAGGTGTATTTTATTAGGTGGGATGAAAGATGGTAAGGAAGAAATAAAACCAAACAATGAAAAGAACAAGATCATTTAGTTTGCTTCCATCAGGATTCAGGCTCAGTTCTTTCTAGTTATATCTCTGGATGGTGCATTTCTCACTTTCTTGAGTCTTTCAGGATTAGCTTATATCACTGCATTGCTGAAATAGTTGTCTGTCTGTCTGCCATAGTTGGTCATCACAGATATGGCATGTCTGTGATTGTATACAAATTTCTTCTGATTCTACTCTTCTCGCTCAGCATTAGTTTGTATAAGTCTCTCCAGGTAATTATGAAATCCGTCACCTCCTCATTTCTTATAGCACAATAATATTCCATTATATTCATATACCACAACTTGTTTAGCCATTCCCCAATTGATGGGCACCCCTTTAGTTTCCAATTCTTTGCAACCACAAAAAGAGCTGCTAAAAATATTTTTGTACATATGGGTCTTCCTCCCACTTCTATGATCTCTAGAAGTGGTATTGTTGGGTCAAAGGGTATGAAATTATTTATAATCCTTTGGGCATAATTCCAGATTGCTCTCCAGAATGGTTGGATAAGTTCACAACTCCACCAGCAATGTATTAGTGTTCCAATTTGTCCACATCCTCTCCAGCATTTGTCACTTTCTTGTTTTGTCATCTTAGCCAATCTGACTGGAGGGATGTGGTATCTCAGAGTTGCTTTGATTTGCATTTCTCTAATTAATAGTGATTTAGAGCATTTCTTCATATGCTTATAGATATCTAATTTCTTTCTCTGAAAACTTCCTGTTCATATCCTTTGACCATTTATCAATTGGGGAATGACTTGTGTTCATATAGATTTGGCTCAATTCTCTATAAATTTTAGAAATGAGTCCTTTATCAGAGACACAAGTTGTAAAAATTCTTTCCCAATTTCCCACCTCCCTCTTGATCTTGGTTACATTGGCTTTGTTTGTACAGAAGCTTTTCAATTTAATGTAATCAAAATTATCCATTTTGCATTTTATAATGCTCTCTAATTCTTGTTTGGTCCTAAAGTCTTCCCCTCTCCACAGATCTGTCAGGTAAACTATTCCTTGCTTTCCCAAATTGCTTACAGTATCATCCTTTACACCTAGATCATGCACCCATTTGGACTTGATTTTGGTATATGGTGTTAGATAATGGTCTATGCCCAGTTTCTTCCATACTGTATTCCAGTTTTCCCAGCAGTTTTTGTCAAATAGTGCATTCTTATCCCAAAAACTGGGGTCTTTGGGTTTATCGAACAATAGATTGCTATATTCATTAACTGCTGGGTCTCCTGCACCTAATCTATTCCATTGATCCACTACTCTACACCTCTGCCAGTACCAAGCAGTTTTGATGACTGCTGCTGTATAATACAGATTAAGATCTGGCATAGCTAGTCCATGGAAAAGGTTAAAAATTTGAGATAACTTTGGGAGATGGTCAAGGGTGCAAACTGTTGGAGAGGACAATATAAGATGGGACCAAATGCCCTTGTAGATGGTTAGCCTTTGCAAAGACATGTCTCCGACTTTCTTAGAGAATGGAGAAAAAAAGGCACTGTAAGATCACATGAAGAGGTTCTGAGAAGGAGAAAATGCAGTTATTCATTCTCTACTTATTAAATGCCTTCTTTGTGCCAGTAGTGGGAATGCAAAAAGAGGCAAACAGCAGTGTCTGCCTTCAAGCTCACAGTCCAGTGGGGGAGACAGCAAGTACATGATTATGTACAAATAAACAGGTTCATGCTGTTTGTCCTTCATTCTTGAAGAGGAAGAGGACCATGGCATCAGGGAAGTGATGTCATGACATGCAAGTGAATTGGTTTTAAATGAGGGAGGACTGTGCAAAATGGGATATAATTAAAAGAAGAAAGGCGCTAGAATAAAGACATGGGAAAAGGTTCTTGTAGAAGTTGGACTTTTAGTTGAGACTTGACAGGATCCAGGAAGCCAGAATGAGGCAGAGAATTCCAGCCATTCCACCCAGAGCCTAGCATAACAAGGAAGCCAGTGTCATTGGATCCAAGAGCTGGTAGGGGGAAGTAATGTGCAAGAAGACTGAAAAAGCTGATGATGTCTACATCATGGTGAGCTGGGCTGGGGGGTTCTGGGTGCCAGGGGCCATTTCCTCTGCTTCCAGGCTCCCTGCTTGGGCCAGGCCTTGGTGGTCTGCAGGCTGGGCAGGACAGGACAGACTGGGAGGAGGAGGGTCACAGAGGGGCAGATGGTCTTTCCTTGGTCTTCCTAGGCAGGAGGCTGGCCCAGGCCGGGTCCGCGGGGGTCTTAGGGATACCACGGGACGGAGGAAAAGAACGATGTCTAATTTTTCAATCTTTATGTTTTGTTTGACTGACTCTTGATGCATCATAGAGTCCTTAGCTTTAATTTCTCTGATTCTAATTTTTAGTGAAGTATTTTCCTCGGTTAGTTTTTGAAACTCCTTTTCCATATGTTCAGTTTTTATTTTTAGGGAGATATTTTCTCCAGTTAGATTTTGAACCTCCCATCCTAGTTCACCGAATTTACTTTTTAAGTATTTGTTTTCTTTAGTGAGATTTTTTTCCAATTTGGTCACTGTAGATTTAAATTTATCTTCTACCTCTCTAATTTGGCTTTTAAAATCTTTCTTGAGCTCCTCCAAGAATGCTTTTTGGGCTTGAGGCCAGTTCATATTTCCTTATGTGGTCTCAGGTATAAGTAAAGAGTCCATGTTGTCCTCTGTATTTGGTTATTCTTGCTCACTATAATAAGATTGGATTGTTTTTCTTAATTTGATTTCTCAGCTTCCGTCTTACCCATTGTGATTGAGTGTTTCCCTACTGGGCTTCTCAGGCTGGGAGCTAAGGGCCTGGGTGTTGACTTTGTGTGCTGTAACCTCTGGGTGTCTAAACTGAGGCCAAGGCCAGTACTCTCAGTGTTTCCCCTGAGTTACCCTAAGGCTCACAGAGTAACCTGTGGGGGAGGGGTGGTCTGGCCACTTCAGGTGTCTCTGGGCTACAGCTCAGGCAGGCTCAGAAGCTGGCAGAAGGCAGCGCTGGTATCTGCAGATTCCCCAGTGGTGCTAAGGCACACCTGAGCTTGTGTAGTTAGCACTTGCTGTATCCACCCCCTTGGGCTTCAGGGGCTCCTATTGGTCAGCTGAGGTGGGGCTTGTTGGGATACCTCCCATCCTTCACTTCAGACTTGGTACTGCTTCAGTTACACTGTTCCTCAATGACTCCCAAATCTGAGGCTGTTTCCACTATTTGGGGATTTTACTCTGGGTGGGACATTTATCTCTGGGTTTCCTGGTTCAGGGAGTAGGAATCAGAGCAGCTAAGGTTTATTCCATCATCTTGGCTCCTGGAAGTTCAGGTAGGTGATTTTTAAACATCCAGGCTGTGGGTTGATAGCCCTTGGAGAAGCTGTTGTTGCTGCTGCAGGCCTGCACTTAATCTTACTCAGTTCCAACTGATCCTCTCTCCTGCAGTGAGAGGGCTACAAATAGCCCTTGGGGTAGGTGAGTCCACTGGCTGGGGCTCCTTCTCACTCCACTGTAGTCTGCTCTCATGTCCACACTGGTGCACTTTCCTGGGCTGGGAATATGCCACACTCCATCTCCCAGTGGATTCTGTCACTCTAAAATCTGTTCAGATTCACTTTTTAAAGTTTAGTCATGAAATTCATGGAGGAGCTTAGAAAAGTTCCTCCTTCCGTTCAGCCATCTTGGCTCCACCTCCAAGTTTTTTTCTAAAGGACAGGTCTGACCATGCCATTTCCTTTCTTACAAGGCTCCAATGGCTCCCTCTTATCTTTATAACAAAATATAAACCCCTCTGTTGAATATTTAAAGCATTGTGAAATATGGCTCCAACTTACATTCCCAGACTAATTTCACATTATTCCCAATGTGGTATAGTGAAAAAGAGTAGGGGCTCTGGAATCAGAGGTTGTTGTTGTTTAGTCATTTTTCAGTTGTGTTTGACTCTTTGTGACCCCATTTGGGATTTTCCTGACAAAGATACTGGGGTGGTTTGCCATTTCCTTCACCGGCTCATTTTACAAATGAAAATGAAGGAAAACAAGGTTAAGTGATTTGTCCAGGGTCACACAGCTAGAAAGTGTCTGAGGCAGGATTTGAACTCAGAATCAGAGGACTTGAATTCAAATCCTCTAAACTCTTTGGACCTCAGTCTTTTCCTCTGTAAACTGAAGGAGTAGAACTAGAGGACATCTAAGATCCCTCCTAGTTGTGTCTTTAAATGGGGGTGATTATACTTTTACTACCCAACTCTTAGAATTGTCATGAAGAAAACACTTTGTAAATTTTAAAGCACAATAGAAATGTGCATCATTTTATTCTCACAAGACGAATGTGAGCTACATACATCCATGACAATTTCCTAATCTACCAACCCGGTGACCTTGTAATAAGAGGGTCTTTCCTGAAGTGCTGTGATTCTTAGGTTTCCTCAGCACATCCCACTCCCCACCCCAGCCTGCCCCTCTGATAGAGGTTTCTCAACCTCCAGAATTAGCTTTACAAGACGAAACTCATAGGATGGATAATGAGATCTCATTATCCTTTACATGTTCTATTACAATTACACAATGAAATAAAATGTCCACAAAACCCTGATCGAATTTGCTTTGACAGAAGCAAGGGGGAGATGGTGGAGCCTGAGACATTGATGATGAATCCAGGGTTCCTTGAGTTTCTGTATTAAATGTGTTTAATGATCATCCGGTAATATAATTAGATATTAAAAATCTCTTTGTGTAATCATAAAATAACATGGAGTGAATAATAAAATATCATAGTTATAAAATCATCTAAACGTAATAAAATTGTGTTATTACAAAAGCTTAAAATTTAATGATGGCTTTTCTGTGTGCCACTTATGACATAATGCAAGGCACCAAATAACATACAGTAATTAAAAAGGAGAGGCAAGTCTATAAGGACCATGGGATTTAAGGGTTTTCCTCTAGGTGGCTTTTCCCATTGACCCTGAGAGAATCTGGTGCCAATCATGGATTTTGGCAGAGCCAAATCTCTCTTCCCAGAAGAAATGAAGTTGATATGATAGAGATCTTGATGGTGGCCTGATACATCAGTCATCTGGGGTTGAGTGACTTAACTCATAAGACCAAGTTCACAGGTTTGATTCCTGTAAGATCAATGGAGTTTCAAAAAGTGACTTACACTGAGCCCAGACTGAGTCCTAGTCCTGATGCTAAACTGAGTCCTGAGCCCAGTTCTAGACTCAGCTATAATTAACCCAGTAGGGGGCTCTTCACCCTCTCAAGTCATTTGACAATATGTGCTGGGATTATTTGGCAGACTGAGCATCCAATGACCATCTCTGCCTTCAAAGAATTGAGTAACATCTGGTCAGACCTGGCAGAAATTGGGTTTAGGCCAATATTTTACACCATATGTCACAATAAACTCAAAGTAGATTTGTTAACTGAATATTAAAAGTTATATCATTAAAAAAAATTAAAAGAGGACTGGAAACTTTCATAGTTATGGATAGGGGATGGATTTTCTATCTCTCTGCCTATGTATCTCTCTGTCTCCCTCTCTCTCTCTCTCTCTCTCTCTGTCTGTCTTTCTCTCACACACACATACATACACACACAGACAAAAGATGATTTTAATTATATGAAATTGAAAAGCTTTCAAATGAACAAAATCAGCACCATAAGGATGATAAAGGAAATAGTTGATTGGGGGAAAATTATCCTTTTTTTGCTTTTTTTTTTTTTTTTGGAGAGGGGAAGGTAGGGCAATTGGGGTTAAATGACTTGCCCAAGGTCACATGGGTAGGGTGTGTGTGTGTGTGTGTGTGTGTGTGTGTGTGTGTGTGTGTTAAGTGTCTGAGGCCAGATTTGAACTCAGGTCCTCCTGACTTCAGGACTGGTGCTCTATTCACTGGGCCACCTAACCGCCCCCCAAAAATTCCTTACACCAAATATTTTAGATAACAGTCTGACATCCAAGATAAAAAGGAAACTAACACAAATATATTAGACCAAGACCAATTCCTCAGTCAATATAAAGATCAAAGGATATAAACAAACTTGTCAAAAGAAAAATTGCAAATTATTAATAACCAGAAAAAGAGTCAATATAATGAAGTGGGGAGAGAACCAGCTTTAGCAAATCCCTCCTAGGGCTGTAGTAAACTCCTTTAAGCATAAGATCTGTCACCAATTTGCATTTAAATATCATGCAACCTGTCCTCATGCCCTTCCTGTCTTATACATTCATTACTTCTCTCCATGAACTCTGTAATCCAGGCATTCTTTCCAGTTCACAGTTCCTCACTCCCAATGCTTTGTCTTCTTTTTCTCCTTTTTCACAGGCAGTTCCTTATGCCTAGAATGTATCTCCTTCTCATCTCTGCCTCTTGGAATCCCATGTTTTCTTTGAGATTCAATTTTACTGCTACATTTTACACAAAATATTTCCCAATTCTCCCAGCTGCTAGTGTCCTCCTACCCAACATAACATTGCACTCATTTTGTATACAATTATGTATATACTTTTATATAGTTGCATTGTCTTTCCTATTGGAACATAAGCTCCTTGAACTTCTGCTTGAGATGGAGACATGAAAGATCATAAAGGAGCAGAGTTTTCCTTCATATACTTCAGCAAATACTTTTTATCCCCACTTTAGAGTACTTTATTTTTTCTAATTGCATGTAGATAGTTTTCAGCATTCACTTTTATGAGATTTTGAGTGCCTCTTTTTTTCCCTCCCATCCCTCCCTCCTCCCCAAGACAGCATGCAATCTGATATAGGCTATACATGTACAGTCATATTAAGCATATTTCCACATTAGTCATGTTGTGAAAGAAGAATCAAAACAAAAGGGGAAAACTACAAGAAAGAAAAAAGGTGAAAATAGTACGCTTCATTTTGCACTCAGATTCCATAGTTCTTTCTCTGCATATGGATAGTATTTTCCATCGTGAATCTTGGAATTGTCTTAGATAATTGTATTGCTGAGAAGAGCCTAGTCTATCAAAATTGGGCATCACATAATATTGCTGTTACTGTGTACAATGTTCTCCTGGTTCTACTCACTTCACTCAGCATCAGTTCATGCAAGTCTTTCCAGGTTTTTCTGAAATCCACCTGCTTTTCATTTCTTATAAAACAATAGTATTATGTTAAATTCATATACCACAACTCATTCAGTCATTCTCCAGTTGATGGGCATCACCTTAATTTCTAATTCTTTGCCACCACAAAAAGGACTGCTATAAATATTTTTGTATATGTGAGGCTTTTTCCCTTTTTGACAATCTTTTTGGTATATAGGCCTCATAGTGGAATTGCTGGATCAAAGTGTATGCACAGTTGTATAGCCCTTTGGGCATAGTTCCAAATGGCTCTCCAGAATGGTTGGATCAGTTCACAACCCCACCAACAACGCATTAGTATTCCAATTTTCCCATATCTTCTCCAACACCCATTATTTTCCTTAGCCAATCTGATAGGTGTGTGGTAATACCTCAGAATTGCTTTAACTCACAATTCTTTTTTTTAAATTTACTTTTAATTTACAACATTCAGTTCCACAAGTTTTTGAGTTTCAAATTTTCTCCCCCGCTCCCCATGGCAGCATGCAATCTGATACAGGTTCTACATATACCTTCACATTAAATATTAGTCAGGTTGTAAAGAAGAATCTATAGCCAGTAGAATGAACAATAAGGAAGAAGAAACAAAACAGAACAAAAAAGAGAGAGCAAGTAGCTTGCTTCAATCTGCATTCAGACTGTAATTCTTCCTCTGGGTGTGGATAGCCTTTTCCATCATGAGTCCTTTGGAGTTGTCTTATAACCTTGTATTACTGAGAAGAGCCCAGTCTATCAAAGTTAGTCATCACAGATATGATGTGTCTGTAATTGTGTATAATGTTCTGGTTCTGCTCCCCTCCTCACTCAGTATCAGCTTATATAAATCTCTCCAGGTTATTATGAAGTCCGTCTGCTCTTCATTTCTTATAGCACAATAGTATTACTTTACATTCATATACCACAACTAATTTAGCCATGCCCCAATTGAAGGGCATCCCCTTGATTTCCAATTCTTTGCCACCACAAAAAGAGTTGCTATAAATATTTTTGTATATACAGGCCTTTTCCCCATTTCCTATCTTGGGGATACAGCCCTAGAAGTAGTATTGCTGGTTCAAAGAGTATTCACATTTTATCTGGCAGGTAAACTATTCCTTGCTCTCCTAATTTGCTTATGGTATCACTTTTTATGTCTAAATCATAAGTCCATTTTGACCTTATCTTGGTATATGGTGAAACTATGCCTAGTTTCTGACATATTATTTTCCAGTTTTGCCAGCAGTTTTTGTAAAATAGTGAGTTTATATCCCAGAAGCTGGAGTCTTTTATAGAGCTAGAAAAAATAATTTAAAAAATTCATCTGGAAATAGAATCTAACAGTAGAGTACTATAATCATTGATTACTATTTCTTGTGTATTTAACCTATTCCACTGATCTACCACTCTATTTCTTAGCCAGTACCAAATAGTTTTGATGATTGCTGCTTTATAATACAGTTTTAGATCTGGTAGAGCTAAGCTACCTTCCCTTGCATTTCTTTTCAGTAATCCCTTTCATCTTCTGGATCTTTTGTTCTTCCAGATGAATTTTTTATTATTTTTTCTAGCTCTATAAAACAATTTTTTTGGTAGTTTGAGTGTCATAACACAAAATAAATTAATTATTTTAGGTTAGATTGTCATTTTATTGTATTAGCTCAGCATACCCATGAGCAACTGATATTTTTCCAGTTATTTAGACCTGTATTTATTTGTGTGAAAAGTGTTTTGTAATTGTTCATATAGTTCTTGGGTTTGTCTTGATAAGTAGATGCCCAAATATTTTATATTGTCTACAATTACTTTAAATGGAATTTCTCTTTCTATGTCTTGAATAGAAATGCCAGTGATTTATGTGGGTTTATTTTATGTCCTGCAACTTTCCTAAAGTTGTTAATTATTTCAAGTACTTTTTTAGTTGATTCTCTAGGATTTTCTAAGTATACCATCATATCATCTGCAAAGAGTGATGGCTTTGTTTCTTCTTTGCCTATTCTAGTTCCTTTGATTTCTTTTTCTTCTCTTATTGCTAAAGCTAACACTGTGTGTGTATGTGTGACTTGACCTCTCTATGTCTAATTTTCCTCAACTCCAGAATGAGGGGGTTGGACTAGATGACCTCAAATATGCCTTCTAAACTTCTGACTCCATGATCCAGTCTAGGGGTGGGGAATCTGAGGCCTCAAGGCCACATGTGACACTGAAGTCCCAGTATCTGGAGGCAGCATGATACTTGGAGTAAGGAGATGGAGATAAAATCTTGCCTAGGGTACTTAGCAAATATATGATTTTGGCCAAACCATTTAATGTCCCAGAGCCTCAGTATGCTCATCTGGAAAAATAGGGGATAAATGATTTTTATGGAAGACAAAATGACCTCTAATATCCCTTCTAGGTAAAAATCTATAATCTAATGATCAGGCTGTTGTGAGGCAAACACTTTGTACATCATGAAATTATATATGAAAGTAGTTTTTAATTGCCTTTCTGTCATACTGCACTGTCTCCCAGACTGTGGGTGGTATGTGTAAAGCTAACATTTCTAGCAAAATATTTAACAATAATGATGATAATGGACATCCTTGTTTCACCCCTGATCTTACTGGTAATGTTTCTAGCTTATCTCCATTACATATAATGCTAGATAATGGTTTTAGGTAGATCTAGCAAATATTTTAAAAATAGAATAACTAACACCAAATAGAAAAATTATCAAAATATCCAAAGAGAAAAAAAGTAAGTTCGTCCATCCAGTCCAGGAGTATACATTCCAAAGATAAACTACAAGTTCTGAGAGATGGGGTGCTGCCAGGAAAGGAAGTGAAAGCTCTAGAAAACAGACCAGAAACATGGCAGCACTCTGATGAGGATTATCCAGAGTGACTTGAAGTTCACAGTGTTCTGACCAAGATACTCAAAGTGATACTAAAGCCCATGGTGTTCTGACAGGGAATATTCAATAAGGGTCTAAAGCCCACAACTCTGACCAGGGACATTCTAGGGGGACCTATACATTTGTCAGCATCCTAAACACAGATGTACCAGAGATGTAGAAGCAAGTCCAAAAGTATAAAAAATCAAGGATAGGACCAAATAGGATCTAACCATCCCATGCAGAAGTACAGGAGAGAACATAACCTGGGAGTATGACACAAAACACCAGAAGAGGAGCTAACACTGGAAACATGAGAAAACATGAAAAATGAAGTGGTTAAGAGTTCAAGAAATAAAAGTAGAAAAACAGAGTAACTATATAATTAGATGCAGAGTTTAGATGGAAAAGAAGATAGTTTGAACACAAGAGAATTTAGGAGAAATGAAACAAGAGGGTTTTTTTCAATTAAATAAAAGCTTGGGAGGTAGAGGGAGAAGAATAGTTTAGAATTAAAGATAGAAAACTGTGCCAAGTATTTATATCACCAATGTGATACCCACAGCAGCCACTATGAATATGCAGACATATTTCCAAGGTTGAATCACAAAATATAACATACTCTCTTCCCCAAAGACAAAGATAAAATATTTATTCAGATACCAGAAAGCCAATTCCACCATGGTAACAAAGAAGTTTATACACATAGCCAATCCAGGGAGTGCTAACACCCCCAAGCTTTCCCTCCATTAGGCCTCCCCACAAACAAGCTCCACTAGGAAAAACTTCCCTCTCTCATTCATGCTAGCTGTTCTGCCTCAGCTCTCTCCCAATTCTGCCTCATTCTCCTCTTCCTCCTCCACCCATTCAGCAAGATCCTCCCACCAAAGGCTCCATGTGACTCAAGCTGTGGGCTGGACCAAAGCTCAAAGCAGGTCACATGGGCCTATTAAGGGGCAGGGAAGATCTTCAGATCCCCTTAACATTACAGTATTAGACTCCCAGCATAAAGAAAAAGAAACAAAATGTAATAAACAATATTAAACAATTCTAGGAGACAACAAGAAATCATAAGACAGTTAAAATAATGAAGAGAGAGAAATATAAAGTATCTATACCAAGAACAACTGATCTGAAAAATAAGTTTAAAAGAAAGAATGTTAGAGTCACCATGAAAACCATGACCAAAGAAAAATCCTGGTTACCATACTTCAAGAAATCACACACAAAAAAAAAAAAAAACCCCAACCTAACTACACTGTTAGAACCATAAGACAAAGTAAAAATACAAAAAACAAAAACAAACAAAAAAAAAACATTAGGTACCTCCTTAAACAAATCCCAGACTGAAAATATACAAGAATGTCATAGCCAAATCAAGACTTTTCTTTTCAAAAGAAAAAATATACCACAAGTAACCAAAAGTAAAGAGTTCAAGGACCAAGGAACCATAGTCAGTATCAGACAAGACTGTGCTTCAGTTACAATAAAGGAGACAAAATTTTGGAACACGGTATTACAAAAGGTTTGCAACTAAAAATAATTCATCTTGAAAGATTGTGCATTCTAATTAATTTTCAGCAGAAGAGAGAACTGACAAAGCTTTCTTGATGTAAAGTCCAGAACTGAGAAAAAATTTTGAAAGGCAAACATACAGGAGTGAGGTAAAACTGGAGTCATATACATTTGAACAACTGAAAGAGACTGAGTTAATAAAATTCTTAGTAATATGCACATTCTAGGTGGAGGGTACCTTGAAACTCTGAGAAGTTTGTGGGGTTTCTCTCTCTCTTTGCTGTCACAGATTAAACCCCTACCAGTTGTATCACAATTTGTTAGGGAACAAATGACTAGGTATCCAGTTCCATTTAACACTAGGTAAATTTTTAAAGGGGATAGTTACTTCAAAGATATAGTGAGGGTGGATGTCCAAAAATTTTCCCCAGTACCTTGAGAATATTACTTTCCTATACTATCTTTATCTTTTGGAGTGCAAGGGAGTAGACTTAACTTAGCTCAGTTTCTATATAGCATTGTTTCCACCAAATTCATATCCAAAGGCAACATGACTGCCACATGATTCCTTCTGCTGGGCTAAATTCCTAAAAATTACTCCTAAAGGGGATTCATTGGTCCTTGGAACATCACTGCTGAGTTAATTTTAATACTTGGTCTGCATTTCAACTCCCATATTTTTTGTGGGTTACTCTGCAGACTTTTTGAAGCTCCTAAGGTCAAAGATTCCATTCCTGTCATTGAACTCCCTAAGAAAAAGAGTTACTAAGATACCTCAGAAGCAAATTAGACCATAGCTAAAGTTGACAGGTGTTTTTAAATGCCACCACAGTCAACCAAAGAACCTCTCTTTACCATGTGTTTAGCCAACCTGAATCATATCCTGATTGTCCTTGCATGCTTCAGTCCCTCTGAGGCATTTCCCTTATAAAACAGTCATTCTCCCAGGAGCAGGTCCCTAATGTCTGCCACACAGAAATGCCATCTATCCTCTACATACAGAAAGAGACCATCTGAGGTAAACTGATATGATTTCTACCAAGGCCAGAAATCCACTACATATTCTGAGAGAATAAGAAGCCTTTAGAATCTCACTTACCTCAAGTGTCATATTGGGAGTTAAGAAAAGCAAAAAAATCTGGGGCTGTTTTTTTTTTTTTTTGTCCTACTTCAAAAGTGTTAAGAAAGTTGAGCAAAGGGGCTAGAGAAGGAAGGAGAGAGAATAAGGAAGAGAGAGAATAAGGAAGAACTTGCTAATTCTCATAATTGGGGTACAAGTAAGCATCTCATGAACTTCATTCTTTTCTCCACTGAATGAAAGAAGGTTGAACACACACATATGGAAAGAACTTAGTATAAAAATACCCTGAAATCAAATGGGAAACAGGTAAGGGTAAGGGAATTTAAGAAAGACAATATAATCCAAGATGGAATTTTAAAAAAAAGCAAAACAAGTTTCTTCTTAGGGTGGGGTGTAAAGGAGGATTAAAATATTTATATATTTTAAGATTGAGTGATTCAGCTATGGGTGAGATAAAGAGAGGAGAAGAGGAAGAATAAAAGCAGAGTCTTTCAGATATAATTACTAATGTTGATAACATTAACTTTCACCAACTTCTTTGTAAATAGGAGGTGGGAGAGAGAAAGGAAAAAATAAAAGGATGTGATTGAAGAAATTGCATTGATCAATCAATCAACAAGCATTTAGTAAGCATTTATTATTTGACAAGCACTATAATAACACTAGAGAAACAAACACAAAAGTGAAACTGAATGACAATTCTCTTTGAATTAATATACTTATTCAGTGCCATACCAATGAAACTACCAAACATTTTCTTATAGAACTAGGAAAAACGATAACAAAATTAATTTGGAAGAACAAAAGGTCAAGAATATCAAGAGAATTAATGAAAAAAATGCAAAGGAAGATGGCCTAGCCATAGCAGATCTGAAACTGTATTATAAAGTAGCAATCATCAAAACTATTTGGTAGAGGCTAAGAAATAGAGTGGTGGATCAGTAGAATAGATTAGGCACACAAGACGTAGAGGTTGACAACTATAGTAATCTATTTTTTTATAAACCCAAAGACTCCAGCTTCTGGGATAAGAACTCACTATTTGACAAAAACTGCTAGGAAAATTTGGAAATAGTATGACAGAAACTGGGACTAGATCAACATCAATGTATACCAATGTAAGGTCAAAATGGGGATGTGATTTAAACATAAAGGGTTATACCATAAGCAAATTAGGAGAGCAAGGAATGGTTTACCTGCCAGATATATGGAGAAGGGAAGAATTTCTAACAAAACAAGAGATAGAAAACATTATAAAATGAAAAATGGATAATTTTCATTACATTAAATTTAAAAGGGTTTGTACAAACTAAGCCAATGCAACCAAAATGAGAAGGAAAGCGGAAAGCTGGGAAACAATTTTTACTTCCAATGTCTCTGACAAAGGCCTTATTTCAAAAATATATAGAGGACTCAGTCAAATTTGATAAATTGATTAATAATTGAAATTATTAATTTGATAATTGATTTTGATTGATAAATTGATAAATCGTCAAAGGATATGAACAGACAGTTTTCAGATGAAGAAACTAAAACTATTTATAGCCATATGAAAAAAGTGCTCTAAATCACTACTGATTAGAGAAATGCAAATTAAAGCAACTCTGAGGTACCACCTCACACCTATCAGATTGACTAATATTACAGAAAAGGAAAATAATGGGTGTTAGAGAAGATATGGGAGAATTGGGACACTAATGCATTATTGGTGGAGTTTTGAACTAATCCAACCATTCTGGAGCGCCATTTGGAACTATGCCCAAAGGGCTATAAAACTGTGCATATACTTTGATTCAGCAACACAACTACTAAACCTGTACCCCAAAGAGATCACCAAAAAGGGAAAAGGCCCCACATGTACAAAAATATTTCTAGTAGTCCTTTTCGTGGTAGCCAAAAACTGGAAATTGAGGGAATGTTCATCAATTTTGGGATGGCTGAGCAAGTTGGGGTATATAAATGTAATTTAATACTTTAAAAACATTTTTTTGCTTTTTTTTTTGGAGGGGGAAAGGCAGGGCAGTTGGGGTTAAGTGACTTGCCCAAGGTCATAAGGCTAGTAAGTGTTAAGTGTATGAGGCTGGATTTGAACTCAGGTCCTCCTGACTCCAGGGCCAGTGCTCTATTCACTGTGCCACCTAGCCACCCCAATACTACTGTTTTATAAGAAATGATGAGCAGGTGGATTTCAGAAAAACCTGGAAAGACTTACATGAACTGATGTTGAGTGAAGTAAGTAGAGCCAAAAGAACATTGTACATACTAACAGCAACATTGTGTGATGATCAACCTTGATAGATGATGCTTTTCTCAGCAATGCAATGTTCTAAGACAATTTCCAAAGACTCATGATGGAAAATACTGTCCACATGCAGAAAAAGAACTATGGAGTCTGAATACAGAATGAAGCTTACTATTTTTTTCTCTTTTATTTCTTTCTCATGGTTTTCCTTTTTTTTCTGATTCTTCTTTTACAACATGACTAATGTGGAAATATTTTTAATATGATTGTACATGTATAACCTGTGTTCAATTGCTTGCCATCATGGGGAGAAGAGAAGAGAGGGAGGGAAGGAGAAAAAAGTTTGGAACTCAAATTCTTATAAAAGTGAATGTTGAAAACTTTCTTTACATATGATTGGAAAAAATACTATTAATTTTTTTAAAGTGAAACTATCCCTGATCTCAAGGAGTTTATATTATATTTGGTGAAACAAAAAATAATCAAAATCATGAATATGTATGGAGTGCACTCATCCAAAAAATAGAATGAGATAGAAAAATGGCTTAGAAAGCATAATGCAACAATATGGTTTTGATAAGAAACACAACAAAAAGATTCTCACAGACTACAGAAGAATTTATACCTAGGTGAACTAGAAAAATCAGAATAATTTAAGTAAAAATGTTGTTGTCATTCAGTCATTTTCATTCATGTTTGACTCTTCTTGACCCCATTTGGGACTTTCTTGGCAAAGATACTGGAGTGATTTGCCATTTCTTTTCCAACTCATTTTATAGATAAGGAACTGGGGCAAGCAGGGTTAAATGACTTGCCCAGAGTCACACAGCTAGTAAGTGTCTGAGACCAGATTTGAACTCAGGAAGATGAAATTCATCTTGACTTTAGGCCTAGTACTCTATCCACTGTGCCACCTAGCTGCCCAAGTAAAAACAGACATAGTTAAAAGGGATAAACAAGGAACTACAATTTTGCTTAAAGTTACCATAGTTAATGAAATAACATAAATATTCATAATATCTAAGTGCCTAAAAGAAATATTAACTATATTATGGGGAGAAATATACATCAAAACTAAGTAAGTTGGGGACTTCAATGTGCCCATTTTGGACCTAGACAAATCTAATTTTAAAAAATGAGAAAGAAGTTAAAGATGTTAATATCATATCAGAAACAAACTAGAGAAGAATGGAACATTATCATCTATGGATTGAGATAGTATTCCTGACTCAACAAGGGACACAGGTAATTACAGGAGATGAAATACATTTTGTTTACATAAATTCCAAAAGGATTTGCACAAACAAATTACTACCATTAGAAGTAAAAGGAAAACTGTTAACTGGGGGGGGGGAGGGGAGGAAGGGGGAGAGAAATCTTTCAACTGACTTTTCTTACTCAGGTCTAATATTTATCACTTAATAAGGATTTATTAAGTGCCTATTATGTGCCAGGCACTGTGCCAAGCAATGAGGATACAAAGAAAGGTAAAAGAAAAAACCAACCCCTGTTCTCAAGGATTCACAATATAAATAGGAATAGAAGGCCTTAGAATTAGGATTTGGAAAAGGTTTCTGGTAGTAAGTGGGTTTTAATTGGGACTTGAAGGAAAACAGGAAAGCCAGGTGATAGAAATGAGGACGGAGGGCATTCTAGCCAGAAAAAGTGTTCAGAATCAAGAGACAGAGTGTCTTATTCGTGGAAAAAGAAAGCCAGTGTCATGAGTCTGTATGATAAGGTACAAGGATTATAAGGCATAAGAAGACTGGCAAGATAGGGGAAGGCTAAGTTATGAATGGCTATGAACACCAAAAAAGAGGGTTTTATATTTTATTCTGGAGGCAATATGGAGCCACTGGAACTTATTGAGTAGAGGGGTGACATGGTCATACTTGTGTTTTAATGAAATCACATTGGTCATTAAATGAAGGGTGAGCAGAAATAGGAAGAAAACTGTGGCAGGTAGATCTATCACCAAGTTATTGCCACAGTACAGGCATAAGGAATTGAGGAACTGCACCACGGTGGTAGCAATATCAGGAGAGAAGGGGTCATATTTGAGAGATATTGTATAGGTGAAATTAACAGGTCTTGGCAGCAAATTGGACATGAAAGGTGAGAGATAGTGAGGAGTTGAAGGTAACATGAAAGTTGCAAGCCTAGGGGACTGGGTGAGGGTGATACCCTAGATAATAATAGGGAAATTTGGAAGGGGAGTAGGGTTTAGGGAGAAAGATGATGAGTTCAGTTTTGGACATGTTAATTGTAAAATATCTTGTGGATCTTCATGTCAAGATTGGTGAAGAATAGTTGGAAATATAAGAATTTAGCATATACTTCAGCTATAGTCCTATATCTCTTCTCCCCTTTGTGACTACACTCCTTAAGAATGTCATCAATGCTCAATGCCTCCAGTTCTCCTTTCCCTTTCTTCTAAACCCTCTACAATCTGGTTTTTAAACTCATCATTCAAACAAAATTGCTCTCTCCAAAATTAACAATGATTACTTAACTGCAAAAAATGTAATGACCTTTTCTCAGTCATCATACTTTTTGACCTCTTTGCATCCTTGGCTTTGTTGATCATTATTTCCTCTTGTACGGTCTCTCCTCTAGGTCCTGATGATGCTTCTCTCTCTTGGTTCTCTTCCTAACTGTCTAGCAGTTATTTTGCAGGACCCTTTGCATGTCCATCCACATTATATCCACTAATGGTAGGTCTTCTGAGGTTCCCTCTTCTCTTTTCACTCCACTGCCTCACTTAGTGATCTCAATAACACCCATGAGTTTAAATATCTTCTCTATGTAAATGGTTCTGAGATCTCTGTATCCAGTCCTAACCTCTCTCCTAAGCTCCAGTATCACCTTTTGGACATCTCAAAGTGGATGCTCTGTACATCTTAAAGTCAACATGTGTGAATTAGAACTCAGTATTTTACCCCCCAATTCTCCCTTCTTTGGAACTTCCCTATTACTGTACCACTGTCTTCCCACTCAGTTGTGAGAGAAATGATTATTAATAACCAATTACCATGGGGGAGGGCTTTTTTTCCCCCTTAGTCTCTCCAGGGCATTTCTGATCCAGCCCAAAGAATTCACCCCACCCAGACCATCTTATCTCATTTTTATCTTATATATTTCCATCTTATCTTATTTTTACCCCACCATTGTTCATTATTCATTGACTGGGTGGAAGTGGGTTCCTTTTGTATTGATTGCCAGAAGGGAAAGTGGTCTGACTTGAGATCAGTCACTTTGTCCAAGAGTGACAAAATCAGAGTCTCTACCCAGAACTTCCTTAGAATAGGTCCACTTCTCATTATAATATTCATTCTGTCCTTAAGCATTAGATAGAGTTGATTTTCTCCTACTGGGAACACCCACTCTTCCAAGAATAGTTAAATATTCATTGACCCCCTAGGTTCTCTTTGGTTTTCAAGAGAAAGCCACTGACCTCAATCTATTAATTATTTTCTAGCCATAATTAATAAATTGATTATTAATTACCCAGAAACTATGTCTCTCAGACTTTTTGTTCATCACAACTAGATTCCCATCCTCAGAGTCATCCTCTATTCCTCACTCCCTCTTACTCCATATGTACAATTGGTTGTCAAATGTTGTCATTTCTACCTTCACAATAATCTCATATAATCCCATCTTCTCTCCCCTGACACATTCACCATCCTGGTGAAGTTTCTCATCACCTTACAACTAGACCATTTACAGCAATAGCCTTCTTGTTAATCTCCCTATTCCAATCCATCCTCCACTTAGTTTCCAAAGTGAATTGACATCTGCCCTCCATTTTGGGGAAGGCAGCTGGGTGGCACAGTGGATAGAGCATTGGGCCAGTTCTTTACTAGTTTTATGACCCTGGGTAAGTCACTTAACCCTGTTCACTTCAGTTTCCTCATCTGTAAAATGAGCTGGAGAAGCATATAGCAAAACACTCCAGTTTCTCTACAAAGAATACCCAGAATGGGGTCATGAAGCATTGGACATGACTAAACACTGCTCCCTCACCTCTGCCTCTTAGTTTCTGGCTCCTTTCTGCAGAAGGCCTTTCCTGATTCCCCCAGCTGTTAATGTCTTCTCCTCTCAGATTACCTTCCATGTGCTCTGTCTCTATCTTGTACATACCTCACTATGTATATATTGTCTCTGATATTTGAAAGTCACATCCCTGAGTGTAGAAATAGATCTTGAATCTCTGAATCTCTTTCCCTGAATCTCCAGGCTTCCAGAGCCATTGACTTAAAAAGTTATACTCTTTTTCCAATTCAATTTGTATTCTTCCAGTATTTACATCTGTATTTACATCCCACAATCTAATAATCACAGTTAGTCCTTGATAAACGCTTATGATTGATTGGTTGATGGTTTCTAGTCCCCTCCTCATGGTGGTTACCATCCTCTGGACTTTATCTCACTTGTCAGTATCCCTCCCATCCACGGTGCCCACCAAATATCATAAAGCAGAATATAGTAATATGTCCCCTTTGCTCCTTGTGGGAAGTGTGAGGGTAAATGGCTGGCTAAACATGGAAGTGTTTTTTAATCTCTAAATAAAACAAAGGCTTTTTGCAGCCAAGGTACTCCCCTTTGCTCAGAAAACAACCAAGTACAGTGAATGAGGCCGGGACTGCTCCCAAAGAGGCAAACAGCAGCACTAATTAAGTATTGTTTGCTAATCAAGCATTTGTTATGGTAAAAGCAGGCCTGAGGAAATAGCACAGATCACCAGTAGAGCAGAAATCAGAGACTCTCCCCAGCTCCTTGCATCTAGAGGAGATTTGATGCTGGGTGCAGGGCAGAATGGGGCCTTTGAATTTTAAATGGCCAATTTTCTCGATGAATCAATTTCCTTTCGCTGATGAGAAAGCTTAGATGAAAGTGGTCTTAAGGCTAATTGAAAGCTCTGATACTCTCTCTGGCCATGCTTTCTTTGCAGGGCCTCCTAATATTTCCTTTGCTATTCATGTTTTTCCTTCCATTCTCCAAGCATTACAGTTTTGTTGGGCTGAGTCCTCCCTCCACAGATCCAGATCTGAATTCCTCGCTGTTAGCCACAAAGAACTCATAACATTGTGGTCTATCTGGTTATGATTCTCTCCAGTCTTAAGTAAGTATCATTAAGGTGACAGTCACACAATTGTTTGCCAGACATGTACTAGAAATCTCCCCACTTTGGTGGGATTTTCCACAGTTTATACTCCATTGCCATGACCTTTGAGAAGATCTTCTTCAGGGTTATACTGTAGCTTGGAAGATGATTTTAATAGATGATACATACTTATAGCATGGATTTAGGTGGAAAACATTATGTGACATAGTATCATCTAAAATTGGAGCAGAAGAAAGAAAGGAGGAGAAATGAGAGGATGTGGAAGAGAAAGAAAAGAAAACAGGAACAAGGAGGAGGAAGAACACTCCTGTGGGAGGGGTAGTTTAATTTTTCTAAATTCTCATTTTCACAGTCATGACATATAGGTTTTGATTTGCAAAACTCAGGAACAAAACAGACATGTTCTACTTAATGTCTTCACCAATCTCATTTATTTTATTAATATTCTACAACCAAACCCAGTCTTAACAGAGAGAAAACCTCAACATCATGTTGTGTGGCCAATTACCCAAGACACAAATTGGTTGGTTGACAATGATCCGAGCTGGTACTTAAGTCCCAGCAGCATTTACTCCCCTGAGCATCAGTCTGTTGATTGCCACCATATTGTCTACTGCATGTGCATAAATACTGATATATTGAATTAATTTATTGAGTGAAATCAATTTACCATGACCTCTAATAATAGAGAGAAAAGCACACTTCTACTGTTACATTTATAATACAGAAAACATTTAACTTTTGAGTTTAAATGGTGCTGAACAATTTCCTAGAGTACTTATTTATCTTAAGTCTAATGTTTATTTTATTGTTCGTACTTAATGTTCATTATTGTAAAGATTATAGAGTCTTGTGTCACTGTAAAAGTCAATTTTAAGTTTTTACAATCTGAATTTTAGGCCCCCAGGAACAGATCTCTCAGTTTTCTGTAACAAACTATGTCACATAATGTTTTCCACCTAAATCCAAAATAAAACATTCATTAAGTACCTATGGGGTAGAGCCTTGTGCTCAGTGATGGTGGAGAGGAAGAGTTTAGTTAAGACATTCTGCCACACTGGCCTTTCTATTCAGTTTAAATCAATAAGCATTTATTAAGCACCTATTGTGTTCTCGAGGCTCTCTGTTCCTTAATGTTAAAGATACAAATTTAGATAAAACACATTTCCTGATTTTAGAGCTTACAATGGAGTTACAGAAGGAAGGAGGGTTAAAACACCATCACAAATACTTAAGATTAAACATTAGTGCATTTGACAGGCATAAACCAAATGTTATTGAAGGTCTAGTTGTGCCCAACTAATCAATTGACATTAAGCAAGCCCTGCTGGGGTTCCTTGAATGAACAATTCTGGGTTTAATCAAAATTAGTCCAACATCTTGTTTAGAGCAATTGTACCTCCTGCAGGATTCGAAGTAGGAGAAAGCCCCAAGAATGTAACAGTGATGAAGCTTTCTCTGCGGGAGCTGTTTCTCTCCTGTTTACATGAGAACTTAGCAGAACCTGAGGAGCTGAAGTCAGAGCTCCTGGATCCAATTACTGCTAAATGAAGACTGGCCATAATTCAAGCCTGGCTGGGCTGAAATTTACATTGGCCTTGTCTATGGGGAGACACATGTTTGCCTAGCAAATTAATAGAGCAAATAAGATCTCGGATATTTAAATTCTTAAGGGAACTCTTTCAAGCACTTTAGAAGTACTAATATACTTTTATACAATAACATATAGTTAATATACACATTAATACAAAGTTCCTCTTTTCATTGCAAGTTTTAAGAGGGATATCCTCAGAGGAATAGATGACCAGAAAAGAGGACAGATGGGTCATTTATGGAGAGCAAAAGATCATGGATGGACAGCTTAAGTGCTGGATTGGTATCCCCAAAATACTGAAAGGCGTCTAGCAGTACATACTGCAAATCTTCTGAGTTGGATATATGGGAGGCGTGGACAAGAATCCCATAAGAAGTCAAGGTTGGACTGGGATTTGAACTTTCACAGTCTCTCAAATGTGTTCCACTTTCCACCTTTATACTGCTATTACCCTAGTTCTGGTCGTCATCTCTTACCTCTCACCTGGACTATTAGGATAGACTTTTAATTGATCTCCCTGCCTTGTCTCTTCGTCCTCCACTCCATCCTCTACTGAGCTGCCAAAGTGATTTGTCTAAAGTCTTGGTCAGATCATGTTACACACACACACACACACACACACACACACACACACACACACACACACACGCTCGCGCTCCAGATCCCTCCTTACCTACCTCCTCTGATTAGTATTGAGAAGCCTTCTGGTCTTACACCTTGCTTTTTTCTAGGAGCTCTACAACCCAATCACTCAGGCAATAAACATTTACAAAGTGCCAACTCCATGCCAAGCGCTGTGCCGAACACTGAGGACTCAAAGAAAGGCAGTTAAAAAAAAAATCCCTTCTCACAAAGATCTAGGTCACAGTCAAATGGGGAAGATCATAAATAATGACACTAATAACTAGTTAGAGGGCACTTACTCCGTGCCAAGCACTGCAAGCTCTTTATAATCATCATTTCACTTCGTTCTTACAACCCTGGGAGGTAGGTACTATTATTATCTTCATTTAACAGATGAGGAAACTGAGGCAAATGGCAGGTACGTGACTTGTTCAGAGTCATGCAGCTTCTAAGTGACTGACCAGGCCCAGCCAGGCAAATCAATAAGCATGTACAAACAAAACAGATCTAGGATAAATTGGGGCTAATCTCAGAGCAAGCTGTACCTATTAGAAGCACAATTCTCTTTTTTGTTCTATGATGTATGTGGGAATATCCATTCTATATGGTGTGTTGCTGTTGTTTAGTCCTGTCTTGGCTCCATTTGGGGTTTTCTTGGCAAAGTTACTAGAATGGCTTGCCATTTCCTTCTCCCGCTCATTTTACAGATGAGGAAACTGAGGCAAACAAGATTAAGTGACTTGTCTAGGGTCACACAGCTGTCTTAGGGCAAATTTAAACTCAGGTCTTCCTGAGTCAGGGCCCAGGGCTCTAACCACTGCTCCACTCTTTTCCCAATGTTACACTTAAGATAAAAACGTGTGTGTGTGTGTGCGTGTGTGTGTTTTAGACTATCTATGGTCACTCTAGCTTGGACTTCTTGTGATTTTATGAGTTTGAATCCTGGATATTTAGACCTATGCTAGGCTCCTGTTCCATCTCAGCTGTGCTTCCTCTTTTCCAGAGAACCAAAATAATTCACACTCACTTTCTAAGAAATGCAAGCATTTGCCTTCCCTCTGGAATCAGGGCCCTGCTTTTAAAGCTTTCACCTTATCTGCATACAAAACAGCATTAACAAAGGAAAAACCCAGCAATAGGATCACTAGGCAAAACACAGAGCAGTCAAAAAAGAAAAAAAAAGCCAAGGCCTCTTGTCCCCTCCCAGAAAGCAATTAGAAAGTACCCATCGAGACTGCTAATGGTGTCCCACAAAACCATGGAATGGATTGGGTTCTTTTTCCCTTCTCCAAAGGCCAGCAGAGCAGTTTGCATACTAACAATGAGGCTCACTATGGATGAGGAGCCCACCGCCCAGGCAGGGTGTATCCTTCTTCCTTAAAAAGAGGCAAGCTCCATTTCACTGGTGCATTCAATTCAAGAGTTCAGTGGAAAAACAAAATAACCTTTTGGGGTTGCTATAGAGGGAGCAGATAGAGGCATCTAGAAGCTCTGTGGATAGGGCACTGGACTCGGAGTCAGGAAGACCTGAGTTCAAATCCTCCCAGTAGCTGTGTGATCCTGGGCAAGTCACTTAACTTCTGTGTGTCTTAATCCACTGCAGAAAGAAATGGCAGTTCACCCTAGTATCTTCTCCAGGAAAATCCCAAATGTAGTCACAAAGAGTCGGACACGACTGAACGACAAAACAGACTACTTATAACTCTACCATCTGCACATTGCATTGTAAATAAATTTGATGGGGTATATTTACATAGTGCTTTAAGGTTGGCAACTTTTACATATGTTAACAAATAACTTGAAAGTTAAATAGACAGCTAGGTGGTGCATGGGATAGAGCAATGTGCCTGATGTCAGAAAGACCTGAGTTCGAATCCAGCCTCAGTCACTTACCAGCTTTGTGGCACCGGAGAACTCACATAGCTGTTGCCTGCCTCAGTTTCCTACTATATAAAATTAGGGTGATAGTAGCACTTACTACTCAGGATTGTTGTGAGCATCAAATAGGATTATATTTGTAGAGCTCTTTGAAAAATCTTAAAGCACTCTAGGAATGCTAGTTATTATGTAGAAATTATCATGCAAGTCAATGAGGAAACAAGATTTAATTTATAGAAATGGGGTGATGCTAAAAGCATGAATAAATCAAGTCTTGGACAAATCTCTTCTATTCTGAGCCTTCTCAGTCCCTCACCTATAAGTGGCAATAAATAATAGGGCTTGCACCAGTGTGCCCTGGGATTAGTATGAGGGCATCCTTTGTAAACCTTAAAGTGCTGTGTCGTCATAAGAGGCTGGTGTTGCTGTCATTCACACAGTGCATACAAGGGACTCCACAGAGCCTCCTCCATAAAGCATGGTTTGCCTGCAGACAGCCTAAGTCTCAGTGATCCTCAGGTTAATTCATCAACTGGTCAGCAAGCAGCCTGATATCAGCAAAGACCCAGCCAAAGTCTGGGATTTGTAATTTGGCTCCAGGCCAGGAAACATCAGCCAGCCCAAGTGGGAGTCTGGAAAAAGGCCAGTATTTCCAGTGTTTTGTCCTGGTTTTCCATTTAGTTAAATTAGGCCTTCCATAGTGCCTCCAGCTGCTAGGGGTTTGCCTTCAGATTTCCTCCCACTGACTGTTGTTCATCCTTCATTTTTAAAGAGCACCAATGATATCACAGAGTGATGGTGAATTGGGTTGAAGTGAGGCAGAGCTGCACAAAGTCATCAGCCTCATTTTCTCTTCCAGAGTTATCCAAGTCCAGCGGCAGGACAGGAGTCAGGACCCGCTGGTGATGGGCCGAGGTGCAGCGGATGACCTGGGTGTCTTCAGCATCTGACAAAGCCTACTCTGGCTTCCTTCATGGCTGTTGGAACAACTTGCTTTCATCCTCCCATTCTGCCCATATCCCCGGACAGTTACATCTTGTCTCCCTCTTAGACTACGATCACCTTGAGGGCAAAGGCCAGTGTTGTTGACTTTCTTTAAATCCTCAGGATCTGGTACACATAAGTGCTTAATAAATGCTCATTGACATTGCTAAATGCTTCCTTCCTCTGCTGGGTCCTGAGGCCACACATCTGGTCATCTGAAGCTTACAACTGCCTGGGGAGGGGGGTGTGTAGTGGACTGACTACTTATTCATTGCTCCATTTTGCAGAGGAGGAAACAATTTCAGAACAGCACCCACCAGATGTCCCATAGCTACAGAATACAAGGGCTGAGATTTTAACCGTTTCTCAGCTCCAACCTCAGGGCACCACTCTGACCTCAGGCTCCTCAGTACTAGGAAGAATGGCTCATATTGTATAACCTCCACAGAGCTAAGTGCTTTCCTGAGAACAATCCTATGACATAGGAGCAGTTTTATCTCAGGTTTAAAGATGGAGGAATTAGAAACACAGAGAGCTTATTGATTTTGGACAAGGTCACACAGCTAATAATGCCTGAGCCAGGATCCAAAAAAATCCACTTGTCCTGATTCCAAATCCAGTGATCTTCCTACTCTTCTGGGTCCCTTAAGCAACTTACAGTATATTGGGAGTAAAAGAAATCTACTCCAATAGCAGTAATACAAGGGAGAGTGGAAAAAGTACCAAGAGAAGATCCAAGCAAAGTAACGATAATGACTGATGTGGACAGAGCACTGGAAAGTTTGCAAAGCACTTTACTTATATGAGCTTTGATAGCTTAAAACTGCTTCGAGGGGCAGCTAGGTGGCACAGTGAATAGGGCACCGACCCTGGAGTCAGGAGGACCTGAATTCAAATCTGGCCTCAGACACTTAACACTTACTAGCTGTGTGACCTTGGGCAAGTCACTTAACCCCAATTGTCTTGCCTTCTCCCCTCAAAAGAAAAAAAATTGCACCAAGGCTTTAGGGATACCCCACATTCCCTAGGTTGATCCTTACAATGATCTTTTGATGTAGTAAATGGTATGGGCATTATTCTCCCCATTACTGCCCCCGTCATCCTCACTAAATGAAGAGACTAAGGGTCAAAGTTACTCTTGGTCGACCAGTTAGTGACTAAATGTCAGAAGTGGGGTTGAAATCTAGCTCTTTCAACTCTCTGGTCTACCTATCTGCCATTTTACCTCTGAAATTCCTGTAAGAAATTTAAAGAGGGAGAGTCCACTTTCAGCCAGAAGCAGGAGGGATATCATGGAAGGCTTCATGGAGGCAGTGGCATCTGAGATAAGCCTCTAAATAATGATAATAACAGCTAATATTCATATAGCATTTGCTATGTGCCAGGTACCACACTAAGCACTTTACAATCATTATTTTATCCTCATAACTCTGGTAGGTAAATGCTATTACTATCCCTACTTTATAGATAAGGAAACTGAAGCAAACAGGGATGAAGTGACTTGCCCAGGATCACACAGCTAGTAAGTGTCTGAAGCCACATTCAAACTCAGATCTTTCTGACTTTAGGCCCAGAACTCTATTCAAAGTTGTCCCTGATAAGAATAACACTTTAACAGTTGGCTATTTCAATAGTCAAGGTCAGAGACAATGTGCTCCTGAGCTAAGAGGGTGTTCTGTGAACAGTATTCTATGGGATGGCCTGGGAGAAATTTCTCTGCAGATGAGAGCTCAGTACTCCCTACTACCTATCCCAACACTCTGGGAAAGTCTCAGTCCTGTATAGAGAGAGAGGATGGGGTCCTTGCTCAGAAGGTCTTTTTAATAATAATCTGAAATGATCACTGAGCTATGAGATTACTTTTTAAAAATAGATCCAAAATTCATTTTTTAGTTTTTAAAATTTAAACTTCTTACTATACATATAAGAAGTCTAGGGGGTACTCTAGGTAGAGTGTGTGTGTGTGTGTGTGTGTGTGTGTGTGTGTGTGTGTGTGTGTAAGGAACATATAGAAGGAAAAGTGTCCAGACCCTTGGAATGATAATGATTTTATGTTTAGACATTTTTCAGTTCTGTCCAATTCTTTGTGACCCCACTTGAGGTTTCCTTGGCAAGGATACTGTAATGGTTTGCCATTTCCTTCTCCAGTTCATTTTACAGATGAGAAAATTGAGCTTTTAAATAGCACTTTAATATTTGCAAAGCATTCCGAAAATCTTAGTTTATCCTTACAACAACCCTGGAAAGTAGGTGCCTTTATTATCCCCATTTTATAGAAGAGGAAACTGAGGCAAGTAGAGGTTTAGTGACTTTCCCAGAATCACTCAGCTAGCCAGTGTCTGAATTCAGATTTGAGCTCAAGTCTCTCCTGAGTCTGGGTCCAATACCCTAATCATTATGTAACCTGGCTGCTTAGACTTGGAGCAGTTTCTACCTGAGTTGCTCTTCTCCTTAAGTTTCCCAAGCAGTTAAACTTTCCACACTGACAATCTTGTCCCTCTTGGAAAGAGTTACCTTTCCAGCCAACCTTGGATTCATAGATTCAGAAAATAATAGGTCCTGGACCATAAAAGCTCAAGGGCCTAAGTCCAGAGATGGGGTTCAGACACATCCTGCCTAGAGCCAGAGTTTTTATTAAAGTGCCATATAAATTTATATGGCATAAATTATTTAAATCTCCATGGCCAAGTGGCAAAGTAATAAGGCTAGACTCCCTACTCCAACATCATCTAACTGTACAATCTTGAATATCACTTAGCCCAAAGAACCCTTTCATCACCTGCCCTGTTGGATTTTATGAGGAAAGTCTTTAGTATACATTGAAAAGCCCTACACAAGTAAGAGCTTTTACTATCATCTGGGGTGTCCCAAAAGTCTTAGTGCAGTCAAAAGGTTCTTATAGCATACAGCTGAGACTTTAGGGACACACTGTATTCACCTGCTCCCTCTCAGCATTGGCTGATGTTTTAGGAAGTTTGTCACATGCAGATGACGTGTAGAATAAATCGTCTTTGTAATTTCTCACAGGGAGAGTATTCCATCATATTCCTGTGATGCAATCAATACATGATTTTTCTGGGGCTAGGACTCATAACTTGACATTCCTATCATGCTAAGTACTGTGTGGGCAAGGAGGCACAGAAAAGCAAGCAGGATGGTGAAGGTTTTGAGTCCACATCACATGAACATCTGTCAATGTTGAGTCTGTGGAGAAGACCAATGGGTGACATGATAGTCATCTTCAGGTATTTGAAGGCCTGTCACATAGACGAAGGACTAGACTTTTTCCATATCATACCAGAAGGCCAAATCAAAAACAATGAGTAGAAAAGGTGCATTTAGGCTTGATGTTAGGAAAAATATCTTCATCCTCAGAGCTGTCCAGAAATGGAATGATTGTCTCAAGAGCTCAGTTAGTCAATCAATATGCATTTATTAAGTGCTTACTGTGTCAGGCCCTGGGCCAATCAATGGGGATACAAAGAAGGCAAAAGGCAGTCCTTGTTCTCCAGGATTTCACCATCTAATGGGGGAGACAACATGAAGACAGATGCATACAACGTGATACACATGGGACAAATGGGAAATAATCAATAGAGGAAGGCATTGGAATAATGGGAGATGGGGAAAGGCTTCCTGTAGAAGGTGAGATTCTGGCTGGGACTTGAAGGAAGCCAGGAGGTGCTGATGAGGAGGGAGAGCATTCTAGGGATGGGAAACAGCCAGGAACATGCTCGGAGTGAGGAAATGGAGTGTCTTGTAGTTTCCACCTCTTTGGATGTCTTTAATAAAAGACTAGATGAACACTTATTGATTATGTTATAATGGGGATTACTTCCTGTAAAGGTCAGATTGGATGGCCACTGAGGTCTCTTTCAGTTTTTGAATTCTGTGATTCTGTTATTTTATTATTGTACAATAATTTTTCAATTGTGTCTGACTTTTCTTGACCCCATTTGGGGTTTTATTGCAAAGATACTGGAGTGGTTTGCCATTTCCTTCTCCATCATGAGGCAAACAGGGTTAAGTGACTTGACCAGAGTCACATAGCTAGTAAGTGACTGAGACCAAATTTGAACTCAGGAAGATGAATCTTCCTGACTCCAGGCCCAGCACTTTGTTCACTGTGCCACCTAGCTTCCCTATTCTATAAGTCTAAGCAATGTATTGTCTATCCTTCTGGCAACAATAGACAGCCAAGAACTAGAACATTGTAGTTTAGTTTGACTTATCCTTCACACAGAAGTTTTTTCACTATATTTTTCAAATAAATAACACACTCCCATGGTGCTATTCAGCACCATGATACCAGCTGAATCAGAATGCCAAGTGATTCATTTATTTTGCTTGACTATCTTTATTTGTTACAAATTTTTCTTTCTTTGTTTTCTTTCTTTTTTCCTTTCTTTTTTATTTGGGGTGGAAGTAGGAAGAAGAGAAAGTAAATGCTTGTTGGAAGAAAAAGAGATAAAACAAGGACCATGGAAAGACAAGCTTGGGTGTAAGCAGGCTGCCACAAGGTTACCAACAATTCCACAAGCCCATGTGTATAACCAGACACTAAGATGGGGCATTCACGACCCAAGAATGAAACAACAGATGGAGAACCCCACAGCTACATGGGTGTCCTCAAGATATGAAAAGGACCAGAGGAAGCCCACTAGTGTATTAAACAGATCCTTTATGGAGCAGAAAAAAGAGGCGAGAACAGCAGAGGATGAGAAAGTAGGGAGTGTTTTGAGCTGATAGAGCTGAGGGGAGGGAGAAGAGAGAGCATGAAACACCAGCAGGATCACAGATACATCACAGAGGCAAAGTTTACTATCTCTGCATTTTTAAATTTTTTTCTTATTCTATTTTCTCTTTAAGAAAAAGCAATTACTGATTCCTTTCCCACAGTCCTTGACTTAAATCTGCATATCATGTGTTGCTAGTTGCTTAACTAGGTTGCCCTTAGTATATATATATATATTTTAAATAGCCTCTGGAAGATTTTTTTCAGAACTCTTTTCAGTAAAATGAGTTTGTTATACAATGTAGCTAGAATTATAATGGGAACAGGCAATTAAAACAATAGAAAAAAACATGTTTTTGTCCAGAGATGAAT
The DNA here is from genome assembly GCA_011680675.1 of Gymnobelideus leadbeateri. NCBI lineage: Eukaryota > Metazoa > Chordata > Mammalia > Diprotodontia > Petauridae > Gymnobelideus > Gymnobelideus leadbeateri. The sequence continues at coordinate 293,740 of WOXC01000985.1, forward strand.
GAAAATTAAAAATTTTAATGTATGAACTTAGAGTTAAATCCGTCGATCAATTAATAAACATTTATTAAGTACCTACTATATTTGAAGCACTGTGCTAAGCTGTGGGAATACAAAGAGGCAAAAGAGCCCCTCAAGAACTTACAATCTATTGGGGGAGATAACATGCATGCAAACACACACAGAGCTATATACAAGATAAATAGAGGGAAGGTATTAGAATTAAGAGGGGTTGGAGAAAACTTCTAGTAAAAGAAGAGATGTTAGTTGGGCTCTAAAAGAAGCTAGGGAGGTCAATAGATGGAGCAGAGAAGAAAGAGCATTCTAGGCATTGGGGATAGCCAGAGAAAAAGCCCGGAGCCAAGAGATGGAGCGTCTTGTTCATGAACTACTAGATCAGAGTATGTGTAGAGGAGTAATGTGTAAGGAGACTGGAAAGGTAGGAAGGGGTTAGGGTTTTGCATCTGATCTTGGAGGCAAAATGAATAAGGAGGGGGACATGGTCAGATTTTGGAAAAAAGCATTACTTTAGTAGATAAATGGCAGGTGGATTTGGAGCAGAGGAGGAGGCAGGTGGCCCCATCAGCAAGCTACGTCAATAATCCAGCCGTGAGGTGGTAAGGGTCTGCACCAGAGTGGTGGCTGTGTCAGAGGAGAGAAGGTGAAATATTCAAGAGATGTTGCAAAGGTGAGATTGACAGGTCTTGACCACAGCTTCACTGTGGAGAGTGAGAGATAGTGAAGAATCCAGGATGACTCCTAAGCTGTGAGCCTGAGGGACTGGGAAGATGGTGTTGCCCTCTATAGTAATAGGGAAGGTGGAGTGGAGGAGGGTTTAGTGGGGAAGACAATGAATTCTGCTTTGAACATATCAGAGCTTAAGGTGTCTATTGGACATCCAGTTTGAGATACTGAAAAGCAGTTGGAGAAATGAGATTGGATGTTGGCAGAGAGGTTAGGGCAGGATAGGTAGATCTGAAAAGCATTGCCACAGAGATAGTAATTAAATCCATGGGAGTTGAGATCATCGGTGAAATAGTATAGAGGGAGAAGAGAAGAGGGTTCACACGGAATCCCAAAGGATGCCTATGGTTAGATGGCTTCATCTGGAAGAGGATCAAGCAAAGGAAATAGAAGGGTGATCAATTACATAGGTAGAAAGAGGACTTGGAAAGAATGGTTTCCTGAAAACCTGGAGGGAGAAGAGTATCAGTTTGGAGGGAGTAATCAACGTTGTCTGCAGAGAGGTCAAGGAGAATGAGAATTGAGAAAAGACCATTAGATTTGGCAACTAAGAGATCATTCCTAACTTTGGAGACAACAGTTTGGGTGGAATGATAAGGTTAGAAGTTACATTTTAAGATATGAAGAAGAGAGTGGGAGGAGAGAAAGTGGAGGCACCTGTGGTAGATGCCTTTTTGAGGAATTTATGAAATTATAAATGACAATAGGAGAGTTACTAGAATACTAGAATTATATCTATTCCCAGGACCTAGTGTGGCATATTTCCTCTTCTCAGTTTCCTTTCTAGAATATCATCCATGTTGCACCCAAATGAGAGTGTCCTCCAAGTTCTATCCTAGGCTTCCTTCTCTTTCTATTCCCTTTCTTATCATGATCTTATAAGTTCCCTCAATTTTCGTATTTATTTGCAGATAAATCCTAAATCAATTTCTGATTGATCTCTTCTGAGTTCCAATCCAGTGTTATGAATGGCTGATTGGACATTTTAAATGGATGTCAAACCGAACTTGCTCTCTTTCTCTCACTTCCATTCCCTGCCATGCAAATCAGTTACTCTTCAGAACTTCTCCATTTCCATGAATGGCACCACTATCACTCCAGGCATCCTGATTTGCAATTACAGAGCCATCTTCTTGACTCCTCACTCCCCTTAACTCTCCATATTTATAACCAGTTAATTGCCCAGTCTTTTCTATTCTCTTTCCACAGCATACCAAGACTTTATTCCTTTCTGTTCACTCAAACTCACCACACCAATATAGGTCCTCATCATTCCTCACCTGGATTATTGCAATGGCCTCCTAATTGGTCTCCAATCTCAAAGTAATGTGCTACAGTGACCTTCTTGACCTCTCTGTAGCCTTTGGCATTCTCTAGATTTGGGCAATACTATTCTGTCTTGGTTCTCCTCTGACCTATCTGACCACTCCTCAGTCTTCTTTGCTGGATCTAGGTTATGCCCATTGGCCATAAGTGTCCTACAGAGTCCCATCCTGGGCCCTTTTCTCTCCTTTTTCTATACTACTTCACTCGGTGATCTCATTGGTTCCCATGGATTAAATTATCACATCTATGCTATTTTTAATAGTTCTATGCTATTCTCCAATCTACTTACCCATCTTTAATCTCTCTGCTTACCTTTAGTCTTGCATCTCCAATTGCCAGTTATAGACATATTGATCCAAAAGTCCTGTAAATATCTTCAACTATCATGTCCCAAATTGAACTCATTATTTTTTCCAAAAAATTCCTCCCCTTTTACCAAATGCCCCTATTACCATTGAGGACACTACCATCCTCCTGGTCCCTTAGGTTCATTACTTTGGTGTTATCTTCTATTCCTCATTACCTCTCATGCCCCCCTATATACAAGCTATTGCCAAGGTCTATCAATTTCACCTTTTCAGCATCTCTTGAATATGGCCCCTTCTCTCTTTTGTTATAGCCACCATCCTGTAGAAGCCCTCATTTCCTTACACCAGAGCTACTGCAATAGTCAGCTGGATGATCTGCCTGCCATAATTCTCTCCCCTCTCTAATTCATTTGCTATTCATCTGTCAAAATGATTTTCCTAAAATGAAGGTCTGACTATGTCATCTTCCTCCTCCCCACCTCTCAATTTACTGCACTGGTTCCCTATTACCTCTGGGATCAAATATAAAATCTTATTTGGCATTAAACACTTTTCATAACCTAGCCTCACTTCAAATTTCCAGTCTTCTTACACCTTACACCCTGCTCCCCGATATACTCTTCAAGCTAATGGCACAGACCTATTTGCAATTCCCAGAACAAGATATTCCATCTCCCAACTTGGAGCATTTTCTTTTTATTATTCATTCATTCATTCATTCATTTATTTTTAACATTCATTTTTTTTAAGTTTGAGTTTCCCATTCTCTCCCTCTCTCCAAGCTCTCCCCCACAGATGGAGAAGGCAAGCAACATGATATAAATTATACATGTAAAGTTTATGCAAAACATTTCCATATTAGCCATGTTGCCAAAAAAAGGGGAGGGGGGGAAGAAAAATAAAGAAAGTGAAAAAAGTATGCTTCAATCTATATTCAGAGCTCATGAGCTCTCTCTGGAGGAGGGTAGCATTTTCTATCCTAGATCTTTTGGAACCATCAGAGCATTTTTTATGGCTACCCACATGCCTAGAATGTTCTCCCTCTTCATCTCTGCCTCCTGGCTTTCCTGGCTTCCTTTAAGTCGAAACTAAAATCCTACATTCTAAAGGAAGCCTTTCCCAATCCCTCAGTTCTAGCATCTCCCCTCTCTTGATTATTTTCCTATTTATTTTGTATATAACTTGTTTGTACATAGTTCTTTGAATGCTTTCTCTCACATGAGATTGAAGCCAGGGGCTAGGGTTATTTTTTTTTCTTGCTTTGAATCACTATTACTTAACCTAGTAATAGGCACTTAATAAATACTTATTGACTGACTGACTGAAAAACAAGTTGCTTAACTTGTCTTGGCCTCAGTTCCTCATCAGCAAAATGAGATCTGACTAGATGCTTTCTAAGTCCCTATAAAACTATGAATATATAATGGTAATATAAATTGGAAGAATATCCATTCTTCACCCAACTATCAAAATGATATTCCCAAAGTACAGACCTGAAAGAGAACAAATCTAACCCTCCTACCATATGACAATCCTCCAAATACTTAAATACTGTTATTACATCCCTCCTAAATCTTCTTTCTCTCTTGTAGGCAGGGGAGTGTTAGAGCTGACACCAATGGGCTCCGGAGATGATTGTTCAGTTTTCAAAATCTTTTCAATTCCTTCCTTCATGGTCTTCACCCAAAGCATGTTCTCTACCATGCTTTCCTCATTCTGGTCATCTGTATTTCCTCAGATGAGTATACTTTTCTTTTTGTTCAATGCCACCCACCCCACTTTACCTATGCTGTTTCTTTTAAGTAAGGTATATCCTTCTAGGGCCATATTATAGTCATGGTGGTCATCTTACCAAACCTCAGTGAAATATCGGAGGCTAAATTTAGCTTGTTACCTCTAGTTTCTCTTATTTATTTGCTAAACTTTGGCTATTTGTGTATAGGCAAATTTTATGGAATGCTTCTACTACTGGTTCCTTCTTCTGGTTTTTACCTCCAATGAACTTGGTATGTCAAGCGCTAGTTTCCTTCCTTCACTGTAGCTACAACCCAGAATATGTGGTTGGGTGAGTATACCAAAGCAGTTGTCACCCTGCTTCAGTCTGTAAAAAATGTGTAGCGACTTTAGTTTGCTTTGTAAGACACCAGCAATGATGTTCCTGCTGGATTGTGTTACATGCACTCTTTTCCTGGCCAGGAATCTGTTAGCCCTGTTTCTGTGTCTTAGGCATCACCAGGGGTCACAGGGAGACTACTTGCTAGAGCAGTTCCCTTTCCTCCAGCCCTCAAAATGGATATGCAACGATACTGTGGTGGTGGTGGTTATTCAGTCTTTTCAGTCATGTCCAACTCTTCATGTGACCCCATTTGGGTTTTTTTGGCCAAGATGCTAGAGGAATTTGCTATTTGCTCCTCCAGCTCATTTTACAGATGAGGAACTGAGGCAAACAGAGTGAAATTACTTGCCCAGGGTCACACAGCTAGAAAATGCCTGAGGACCAATTTAAATATACAACAAACATTTATTAAGCACTAATTATTTCTACAAAGAGGCTTATGTTAGATGCTGCTAGAAATATAAAATTGAAATAAATATGGCCCCTGTCCTTATGGGGCTCACAGTATATTTAGCGCATTTGAAACTTAAAAAAAAAAAACACTCTGTATAATTCTTTGTTTGTTTGTTTGTTTGGTTTTTGGAGGGCTATTGGGGTTAAGTAACTTGCCCAAGGTCACACCGCTAGGTTTTTGTTTGTGTGTGCATTAAGTGTCTGAGGCCGGATCCAGACTCAGGTCCTTCTGACTCCAGGGCCAACGCTCTACTCACTGAGCCACCTAGCCGCCCCAACTTTTTTTTTTTTTTTTGCGATTTTTGGAGGGCAGTTGGGGTTAAGTAACTTGCCCAAGATCACATGACTAGGTTTTTTCGTTTGGGTGTGCCTTAAGTGTCTGAGGCTGGATCCGAACTCAGGTCCTTCTGACTCCAGGGCCGACGCTCTACTCACTGCACCACCTAGTTGCCCCCTGTATAATTCTTAATATTACATTAAAAATGTATTGAGGAGATACAATAAATAAATCCTATGTGAACTTATGAGATCAAAGTGGGGAGAAAGGGAGTTGTTACTGCCAGTAGTTTCCTGGAAATGTGTTTTTATAGGGGATATATATATATATATATATATATATATATATGTATGTGTGTGTATGTATACATATACATATATATATATGTATATGAAATAGTGTAGGGAGGATAATCAGGTAATGATAACATTAAGCAAAGTGTATGTTTGGGGAGCACAGACTTGCCCAGTTCATCTGGAGCAGAGACTGCATGCAGAAGAGTTTTAATACATAATAAGTCTGGAAAGTTAGGATGGTATCAGGCTACAGATGACCCTGAATGACAAGCACAAGAATCTAACCTTTAATAGCCATTACAGTCCCACTGACAATTTTTGTACAGAAGGATAGTGTAACCAGATTTGTGCTTAAGAATGATCATTCTGGAATTCATATAAAGTGTGGATTAGAACGGCATGGTCATCAGCAGGGGAAGGGGGGGGGTGTTGGTGGCACAGTGAATAGAGCACCAGCTCTCCAACCTCAGACACTTAACACAAAAAACTAGCCGTGTGACCTTGGGCAAGTCACTTAACCCCAATTGCCCTACCTTCCCCCTCCAAAAAGAAAAAAAAAAGGGGGGGAGATGGTCATCAAGAGAAGACCTGTCAGAACAGTAGAGTCAAACTCAAATAGAAACAGAATCCTGTGCCCACATGTTGACTTAGAAAACTACAAACTAATGTGATTTATGTTGTATTGTATTTTAACTTATTTTTAAACATTTCCCAATGATATGTTAATTTGGTTCCTGCCACACTATAGTGTTTTGCAGGCAAACTCCTCCAGTGAGTTTGATACCTCTGTGTTGGAAGACATTGCAGTGTTCTAGGCATGTAGTAAGAGCTATCCATCATGATGGACAGGGGTGGTCATGGTTACAGAGAGGAAGGGATGGATGTGGGAGATCCACTTTTTCCCTTGGGCATCATGACTGGACTCTCCTCACAGCCTCTGGGAGACAAGCAGGCATCCTCTCTGCAGCAAGTAAGCTGCAGGAGAGCCCCGCATGTCAAGACATCGATTGAACTCTCTGTTTCATCTCCAGTACTGTGTGTGGCAGCCCAATCATGCTCAAAAATGCAATCCCATCAACCCTAACAAAGACTAGAGATCGACTCCGATTTGTGGTCCATCGAGCTTGGGAAATGGCTCATTCACTCCAGCAAGCCCCCACCACCACGCTGTTGTCACAGCTAGTCCCAGGTCAAGCAAGACTTCCTTGATCTTATGTTATTTCCATAATCATCCCTGTCATTTCAGAAAGAATAAGCAGGTAAGAGCAATTCTGTTGCTCCAATGAACACAGCAAAGCGATCTTCTGATGCCACTTAATTAGATCCATTTTATCTTCTCTGACCGAGCATGACACACCAGAGCCCTTATTTATGAAAGAAAAATGAATGTCTTATGGTTTCTAACAAAATTAGAGGAAAAATTACCATGGCATTCAGCTTAATCTGTGTTTGTATCCGACATAAATGATCTGAAGATAAATTACAGGAAATTATTTTCCACTCCGTGTAACCATAACAACAGATGGGAATCGCTTCTCATCCAACTTTCCGGATGATCCCCAACCCCTCCGCACCAGGGGAATCAAACTTCTAGGTCTGAAGTCAGTCGGGACTTGGGGATTATGTTTGTGCCCAGTGAGGAAAGGTCATTGGGGATCAAGGATATGTTTCATTAGTGGTACACCCCCTAGACTTCAGCCTTCCTTTGCCACCCTCCACTCCCACCTCCACTAGACCTTTAGAGATGTCTTAGCTTGGCATTCAAGACCCTGACTAATCTGAATTTATCTTCTCTCACTAGCCTTATTTCACACCATTTCACATCCTTCCTATCACAGTCTCTATACTCAAGACAAAGGAATACTGGCCAATCACCAGTCAGAGGTAGTAAAAAGAGCACTGGATTCAAGTCAAGGCATTCTGAGTTCAAAGCCTAGTCCGGCTACTTAAAGCCAGTGTTAACCTGAGAAAAGGAATTCCTCCTTTCTAGATGTGAGTTTACCTTATCTGTAAAATAAAAAGGTTGATCTCTAAATCCCCTTTCAACTCAAAATCCTCTCGACTCTAATATAATGCTAGTCTCTGCTGCCTTTGTACATTTGTGTAGTTCAGGGGTCCATAATTATTTTCATGTTGTGGTCTTCTAGTGAAACTTATGGAGCCCTTTCCAGAAAAAAAAGTCTTTAAATTTTAAAACATTAAAATATGTAGGATTACAAAAGGAAACCAAATATACTGAAATGAAGTTACGTAAATATGTATTTTTGGCTTCTCCCCTCCTCTGGCAGGCCTGGTCCATCTATCATCTATCAGCTTATCCCCAACATTCAGCAGCTGGAAACAAACCTGAGAAATTCTGCTCAGATTATTGAAGCGGATGAGGTGCTTCTCTTGAAAAGAGCTACTTTTCTGGTAATTTCCCATTACCAGTGAAAAGAACAGCTTGATGTCCACAGGCTTGAGAAGATCCACAACATCATCAAGCAGTTCAAACTGAGCTGCAGCAAGCTGGCAGCCTCCTTCCAGAGCATGGAAATCTGGAACTCTAACTTTGTTGCTTTCATTGACATCTTTACTTCAAACACCTACGTGATGGTTGTCATGTCTGATCCATCCATATCGTCTGCCACCACCCTGATCAATATTTGCAATGCCAGGAAACATTTAGAGAAGTTGGAGAGAGTGGATGGACCAAAGCACAGCCTTCTCATGTGCTAAGTATGCTCATGTGACCCTTTGGGAACCAGCGGAACTCCACTGTGTTCTTGGTTTGCTCTTGAGTTTGGAGAGTTGAGTATTGCTATTATGTATTCAGGCTTTGAGATGAATGCCACTTGTCACCTTGATATTCTTACCCTGTGCTCCCTCCGCTTCTAAATGAAACACATCCATATCCCCCCATACACATATATGCACCTACACACACATATATCAACAGACACCCATATCCATAAGACAGTCCCACACAGACACACATTCACATCTGCAGGACACTATTCACTTCCAGATCATCAGGAGACCCAAGAGAGCCTGAAGCAGGTTTTCATGTAAAGGGAGGGGTCCATAGGGTACAAGGGAAGGGGACTTGCACATCATGTATTCACATAGTTCTGATAGTTGTACATGCCAAGCCTTTACATTGGGATATTTTGCCTCTGCTTATGAATACTATGGATGGAATTCTACTCATTTATCAGAAAGATGCTATAAAGCATTTCGAAATCCCTCCTTGTTCTCAATTCCATAAGAAAGTGTAACCAGGGATTCCTAGTACTCTGAAGCTTGCCAGTGTTTATCTTTTCACTACATTGTTTTTGTCCTTTGTGCCATTGGCAAAAAACTCTGGATCTTTATGAGTCCATCCCCATTTTATTCCTGGAGGATTCCCATGTTACCCACCCACTGGCAAATTTGTATCTGTCTTATGTTATCTGTATTAATCATTGGACAAAATACTTATGGTAATGAAATATATATGTGTGTGTGTGTGTGTGTGTATACATATACATATATATATTAAAAGCTCATAGGGGCGGCTAGGTGGCGCAGTGAGTAGAGCGCTGGCCCTGGAGTCAGAAGGACCTGAGTTCGGATCCAGCCTCAGACACTTAACCCACACAAACAAAAACCTAGCTGTGTGACCTTGGGCAAATTACTTAACCCCAATTGCCCTAAAAGGGGCGGCTAGGTGGCGCAGTGAGTAAGAGCACCGGCCTCGGAGTTGGGATGACCCGAGATCAAATCCGGCCTCAGAAAATGAGCACCCACACATAAATAATGACTAGCCGTGTAATCTTGAGCAAGTTACTTAACCCCAATTGCTTAAAAAAAAAAAAAGCTCATGGACCCCATTTTAAGAGCCTTTGGGTAAGCCACCCATCAACCCTGCGTGAAATGTACTCCCTCCTCATCCCCACCTATTAGGATCCTCTCCTTCCAAGGCTTGACTCAGGTGCCATCTTTTCCATAAAGCATTCCCAAATCCCCCTAAAGTGATTTTAACTCCCTTCAGTTTTCTTAGGGCACTGATTACAATCTTCCTCACATAATGCCTAGGATGAAAAGATCATAACTTTAGAGGTGAAAGGAAACCTTGAGCCAATCTAGTTAAAAAATAAGAAGCCTGAGGCAGATGGAACAGAATGAATAAAGGCATAAAGGAAAAAAAACATGTTCAACCACAATATATCCAAGTGTAGATGTCCCACAGGCAGCTAGTAAATGGCTTAGTTTAGTTGGAGCACAGAGTACACGAAATAAATGTGAGAAAATGCTGGTAAGATTACTGGGAGCTCAAATGTTGAGGGCCTTAAATGTCAAAATAACAACATTTTTTGACAAAAATGCCAAAATGACATTTAAGCCGCTTCCTGTAGGCAATGGGAAACCATTGACTGAAGGGTTGTGTTTTGTTTTTAGCAGAGGATTGACATGAGCTGATCATCAAGATGAATCTGACTGCAGAAGCAGGATGGATGGAAGGAAAGATGGTAGGTAGAGAAAATGTTTAGTTGGTAAGGGTCTCCATGAGGATGATGGGTGGCAGTGAATATTAAGAGAAGGACACATTTAGGAAGATTATCTTTTCCTAATAAAACTTCTGCCCTTACTCTAGAGGGCCAAGGTTTCAAACTCTATCCTAATATCTGTAATGGAAATGTAGATTTGAAGATCTTCCTTGCCCCTAGGCCCTTTGATTGGCTTAAGAGACTTTGATAGACTTAAGTGACTCTGAGAACCTTCCTTGATTTGAAAATATACTTTGCCCCCAATAGGCTGAATGTGGTCACATGGAGCCTTTGGTAGGAGGCTTGGTTTTCAGGAATGACCACACCTTGATGCTGTGTGATTGGGCAGTGGGTCAAGAGGGTGGTTACATTCTCTGAGCCAGGAGAAGGCTATATAAACCCTGATGAGAGGCTTTGCTTTGGGGCTCACTTTGAGAAGTGTTGTGTGATTTGACCAGATGAGACTCTGGGAAGCCGTTGTTGAGAGCCCCCGGCTTTGAAAACCCAGATGTTGATGCTTCCCTCTCTGGTAACTGTGATTTGGTATTGATATAATGGTAGGACAGTTTGGAAGCCTGTCTGTGTGATCTGTAAGTTCTGTAACTCTGAAGTTCGGGGTGCTGACCTTTTTCCCTGAACTAGGTAATGTGTGTTTGTTTGATTAAATTTAGTAAGCTTGTTAACCCATTTTGAGTTGCTTTCCTTTTGAAAAGCAGATCTAAGAACCTGTGTTGGCAGTCACCCTGGGGATATTGGGGTGCTTGCTGCTACAATATCTAAAACCGTTCTACTCACCCCATTAGGCTAACTTATTTACCAACTTTAAAAATGGCACACATTCTTCCTTTTGTTAGCCACAGTAGAATCCTACTCATATAGGAAGTACTTTAGAGGTTTCTGTCTGAGGCAGGATTTGATTCACTTTGCAGACCCGCTGAAGCTACTGTCTTAATACTTAAAACCACATAATCTCAGGGAAGGAAAAGAGTTTCAAAGAACAATTATTCCAACCCCTGCTTAAAGTCTGAATCCCTTCTAGAAACCACTAGATGGGATTCTACCCCAATCTCATGCCTTAACCTCCAGTACTCATCAGCTACCTGATTCCAGCCTGGTCTCCTGACTCCTAATTCTCCTAAGTTCTATCTTGCCTTTGGCTTCCAGGAAGTCCACAAGCCTGGCCTTCCAATTCTAAACATGTTGGCACTTTTCATCTTGGGTTCCTACAGAACCTTTGCAGGTCCTTTCTTAGTTTGAGATGAAGTAGCTATAAAAGGTTTCATGGAGAAGGAAGGCCTTGAACCATGCCCTTAAAGGATGGATAGGATTCATATATGTGCTTCAGGAGAGGCATCCCATAGGAAGATGGAAAGACATGAGCAAAGGCAACAAGAGAGGAATAAACATGAGTTGCTCAGTCAATCATGTCCATTGATGTGCCCATCTTCAGCTACTAAGTTAGGAAAACAAAAAGAAATCCTTTCCTTCCAGAAAGAAGGATGAAAATATATGTACATACCCTAATGTATGTGTTCATACATACAATGTATGTATCATGTGTGTGTGTGTGTCTGTTGCCGTTGTTGTTCCTCTTTCTTTCTCAAAGAGGACCAATGTTATCATAAAGATGATGTCTTGACTTGAAAGTGAATTGAATTTAAGTGAGGCAAAGTCATCAGCCTTATTGTCTCCTCCAGAGTCATCAAAGTACAATGGCACGACATAAGTCAAGACTAGTGATGGCCCCGGTGTATATGCATATGTTTATATAATATAGTATTTGCTATTTTCTTATGCAGAACATTGAGGGTAAATACACAACTTAGATATGACATGATGCCTGGCCTCATGAAGTTTAGAATTCAGCAGGAGATGAAGATACAAACAGTTAAGACATACATTATTGCATTCTAAGTGCTTAGACGTAGTCAGTCAATGAAAATTTATTAAGTGTCTACTATGTGCCAAGTATTATGCTAAGTAACAGAGATACAAAGAAGGCAAAAGATAATCCCTACTCTCCAAGAGCTCATGATATAATGGGAGAGACAGCATGTAAACAAATATGGACAAACTATAGATAGAATAAATTGGGAATAAACAAGAGAGGGAAGGCACTATTAAGGAGATTGGGAGAGGCTTCTTGTAAAAGATGGGATTTTAATTGGGACCTGAAGGAAGCCAGGAGGAGGAGATGAGGAGGGAGAGCATTCCAGGCATGGGGGACAGTCAGAGAATATGTCCGGAGCTGAGATATGAGGTGTCTTGTTCATGGAACAAAAAGGCCAGTGCCACTGGATTGAATAGTACACGGCAGAGTGTAATATGTATTTCACAACATGCCCAATATGGAAATATGTTTTACATTATTGCACATACATAGCCTATATCAAATTGCTTGCCATCTTAGGGAGGAGGGAGGAGAGAGAGGAAGGGAGAAAAATTGAAACTCAAAATTTTATTTTAAAATGAATGTTAAAAATTGTCTTTACATGTAATAGGGAAAAAATAAAATACTATTTAAAAGGGGGAAAAGATGTAAAACTAAAGTGGGGACAGGAGGGGAACAGCTTATGAAAGGTGCTGAATGCCAGACAGATAATTTTACATTTGATCTTGAAGGTCACAGGAAGCTGCTGGACTTTATTGAATAAGGGCAGCCCAGGTGAAGCTGTGACAGGGTAGCAGGGAGTGCTATGTGAGATGGTCAGACCTCCATTTTAGGAAAATCAGTTTGACAAACAAGTGGAAAATGGATTGTAGTGGGGAGAGACTTGGCACAGGAAGACCAAGCATCAGGCTTTTGCAATAGTTTAAGCATGAGGAGATGAAGGACAGCAGCAGCACAAAGATAGTATCGGAGGAGGGAAGGGACAACATATGAGAGAGAACACATACCAAGATAAAATGGATAGGCCCTGGCAGATTGAATGGGGTTGGGAGAGAGGGACTGGTGAGACAGAGCAAGGAGCTGAAGTCCTCAAAGTGGGATCCAGAGACCGCTGGGGGTGTCCAAGAGGTTAAAACTATTTTTATAACAGTTCAGTCATGTCTCCCTTTCTGCGGCCACATTTGGGGTTTTCTTAGCAAAGATAATGGAGTGGTTTGTCATTTCCTTCTCCAGCTCATTTTATAGATGAGCAAATGGGGTTAAGTGACTTGCCCAGGGTCACGCAGCTAGTAACTGTCTGAGGCTGGATTTGAACTTATCTTCCTGACTCCAAGCCCATCATTCTATCCATGCACCATTTAGCTGCCATGGATTCAGGAAGTCTTGAATTCAAATTCAACCTCAGACCCTTTGTAGCTGTGTGATCCTGGGCAATTTATTCATAACAATATTAAGAGGTTTAGTTTCTAATAAGGTAAATATTAATAGATATAACCCATATATAAAAAAAAACTCTTTTGGGGAAGGACCGTTAGTGATTTTTAAGATCACAAAGAGGTCCTGAGACCAAAAAGTTAAAAAATCACTGCCCTAGTGCATAAAGCAGGGCTAGGAATTAAATAAATGCTTGCTAAGTCATTAAGAGATGAGAAGTGAAGAGATCAATAAGAAACTAATAAATACATTAGGAATGAGTGGGCAATGAAGAAATGAATGAATGGTCAATAAGTAAAAATGACTTAATAAATAATGAATGGATGGATGAACAAAGAATGAGAAATTACTTTAACAGTCCATAGAAGACAATATTATCAGGTACAACATCATAAAAGTGCCCACTATGATAAGGTATAGAATACTTAGCTCACTCATTACCATTTCATGGGGACTGGGTGTCATCTGTACAGTTAGGTGGTGCAATGGCTCCTGGTCTAGTGTCAGGAAGACCCAAGTTTGAATATGACCTCGGACGTTTACTAGCTGTGTGACCCTGGGCAAGTCCTTTAACCCTGTTTGCCTCCACTTCCTCATCTGTAAAATGAGCTGTAAAATGAAAAAACAGCAAACCACTCCAGTATCTTTGCCAGAAACCCAACAAACGGAGTCGCAAAGCGTTGGCCACGACCAAAGCAAGCTAGATGGCTGAGAAGCGACCGAACAGCAACAAGATTATTACGGTGGCGGGAAGCTCACCACCACCCAAGGCGACCCACCCCACTCTGGGGCAGCACTGATGGTCAGAAAGGTTTTCCTTCTGCTGAGGCTAAATCTCCTTTTTGAACTTTCTGCTCAGTGCTTCTAGTTCTGTCTCTGGGCCAAAGAGAAGTCTAACCCACCTGCCACAAATCCTTGAAGACAAGGATTGCCCCTTCCTGCATTTCAAAGCCTGATTCTGAGAAGGGCATCCTCACACTGCCCAAGAAGTCCATGAAACAGGGGTTAAGAACCCTTGGAGTGGAGAGAAGCTTGAGGCAGGAAGACCACTTAGGAGACCCTACCTGTGAGTATACCCACAGTCTCTGTCCCGTACCCTCTTCTCATTATACTTTCTTGGGACCTTATCAGCTCCATTATCTCTGTACACATGAATCACATAGCTTAGACACCCATCCCAACAATGTCTCCTGAATCCCTATAAACCAACCAAATAAGGAAGCATTTATGAAGCACTTTCTATGTCAAGTCAACAAGCATTAAATGCATATTATGCCCTGGCTGCTGTGCTAAACCATGGTGCCACAAAACATGCTGGCACAGCCAACACATCAGCAACTGCCTACTGGACATTTCAAACTAGATGTCCCAGAAAAATCTCAAACTCAACATTTCCAAAACAAAACTCATCATCCTTTCTCTCTAATGAAGCTCCCCATTTCTATTAAGGGCATCACCATCCTTTCATTCTCCTCTTACTCTCTCTCACCCCCATACCTCCCCTGGGCTGCCAAAACTTACATTAGTGCCTCTGTGACATCTCTTATAACTGACTCCTTCATCATACTCATACAACTTCACCATCTATCCCCTAAAGAATAGCAATGGCCTCCTAATTGGGCTCCCTGACCCAAGTTTCTCTCTGTTCCAGTGGTCTCAACCTTTTTTATGTCATGGTCTCCTTTGAAGCCTGGTGAAGCCCTTCTCAGAATAACTTTTTAAAATATATAAAATAAATATGTTGTTGTTGTTCAGTCATTTTTCAGTCATATTGGACTTTTCATGACCCCATTTGGGGTTTTCTTGGCAAAGATACTGAAGTGCTTTGACATTTCCTTCTCCAATTCATTTTACAGCTGAGTGTTTATCCTGAGGCAAACAGTGGCCAGTGAATTGCCCAGGGTCACCCATGTAAGGGAGTGTCTCAGGACTGATTTGAACTCAAGAAGTGTGAGTCTTCCTGACCCCAGGTCTGACACTGTCTACTGTGCCACCTAACTGCCCAAAATAAATATTTGAGATTGCAAAAGAAATTGATTATATTAAAATTCATTTACCAAAAAAAAAAAAATTAAATTCAAAGGTGCCAGGTTAGCAGCCCTTGCTACTTCAATCCATCCTCTCTCAAAGTGATTTTTTAAGTACCTCTGACCACATTTCTCCTCTTCCCCTCTTGATAAATGCCAG
Source organism: Gymnobelideus leadbeateri (assembly GCA_011680675.1). Classification (NCBI taxonomy): domain Eukaryota; kingdom Metazoa; phylum Chordata; class Mammalia; order Diprotodontia; family Petauridae; genus Gymnobelideus; species Gymnobelideus leadbeateri. The sequence goes on from WOXC01000985.1 coordinate 309,277, forward strand.
TTGAAGAGGGAAAGGTGCTAAGGAGGGGGGAGGGTAAGAGGTTCTGCCAGGGACTCTGATCACTATCAGTGACCAGAAACCCTGCCATTCAGTCTGGAAGGAATTCACCAGGCTCAAGCAAACTTTGAAGCCAAAGTTGTAAAGTTTATTGTTACACTGCACAAGCACAGCGGGCTAGGATTCTTAGAGAACCTGCGAACTTACAGAGATCACAGGCATAGTTTTAAGGTGTCAATTATGCTAACTAGGTGAGCAAGGGTGGGATCAGGGAGGAGTTAAGGAGTGGTCAGTGCTCAAAGGACCATACACTTTTAATATCAACTGCGCAGGTGTATTGCCCATGATTCACTGGGAAATAGCTCAAGGGGGGGCTAGCTGGAGGTGTGGTTTTAGGCCTGATACGTCACTAAAGAGTGCCCAGTCTGCCACCCACCAAGGTCATCAGAGACAGTGTGGGTATATAATTGACTAAGGAGTTACCCTATAGATAAGGTATTGAAGAATTTATGGTGCAGCTGGCCACTCACTAAGGGAGATAACATTTAGTGAAGGATTCATAGATCAAGCAGAGATAAACAGGTCATGAGTTGTTGCTGGGCAGAGTGCTGGAAGGGGGAAGGGGCAGAGTCAATGCTCTGAGGCTGGGGGGGTGGAAATGTGATCTTACAGACTGGTTTTACAAATTGATTTTACAGACATAGATCCCAAAGCACCCCATTTACAAACTGATGTTACAGATTGATATTACAGACATATATACATCCCAAGTACCCCATCACCAGTGACTCCCTCTTATCTCTAAGGAAAATATAATGTCCTTGGTTCAACTTTTGAAGCCCTTAATAACTTAACTTCAACCTATATTTCCAGCCTCATTATAAACTATGCCTCTTTCTACACTCTATGATATAGTTAAGTTGGCCTTCTCTCCTCTCCTCACACATTATATACCATCTCCCTTCTCTGTGCCTGCGCTGTGTCCAGCAAAACTTTCAAGTGCAGATGCAACCAAATTAAAAGGAAATTGGAAACTACCTAACAAAATAAGTAAAAATATAATGCAACATAGATAATGTTAATTTGTGTTTTTCTAAGTCAATATGCAGCAGGCAGTGATCCTTTCTATTTGAGTTTGCTGTGCCTGTTCTAAATCATGCCTCTCCTGATCCCCCTAAGCCTTAATGCCCTTCCCTCTCTAACTACCTTGGGTTTATCCTATATTTATTCTGTATATATTTATGCTGCATTTTATACATGTACAGATGATCTCCCCTGAGAGAATGTAAGTACCTTGAGAGACAAGCCTGTTTCACTTTTCTCTCTCTCCCCAGCACCTAGCTCAGTACCCAACACATAATAAACACTTAATAAATGCTTATTGATTGATTTCTATTGATTCTATTTCTTTTTTCAAGGCTAACCATCCCATAGTCATTTATCCAGTTTATTGTATTGCAGACTCCTTGAAAGTAAGACCTGTGGTGTGAGTTCAGCATTTCACATAGGGCTCTCCACACGGGAGATGCTTCATTAAATGTTTTTTGAATGAATGAGAAAAGCAGACAGAAGTACAAGGATGGGTGGGTAACCTGCAGAAAGTAGCTGCCTCGGGGCTCTGTGGTCACAGGTGTTTGGGTAGCTGGTCAGCTCCCACCTCCCACTGACTCTGTGACATCAGACTTTTCCTGCACAGTAGCTACACAATTTTAGGTAAATACCCAGTTCTTTAAGGTTTATTGAGTCCTCGACATATTATTCCATTTACCATCACAATGACCTGTGGGGGTAGGTGCTGTTATTATCCTTATTTTACAGATGAAGGCTAGCCCCTCACCTACAGCACTTTCCCCGTGCTACACAATCCATTTTAATTCAGTTCAATTCACAAAACATGAAATTCCAACCATGTGTGGGGCCTGATGTTTTGTGCTAGGGATATAGATCTGTGAAGGAGCTCATAGTCTACTGGAAAGGAGGGAGAAGAGGAACAGGGGAACATGACATGGACAAAGGAAAGTGTAAGACAAGGTAGGTTGTGATGGAGTCCAAGGATAGATAGGGGATACATGGCCGGTACAGCTGAAAGAGTTCCTGTTCTGGAGCCAAAAGATTTGGGTTTCAATCCTGCCTTCAATATTTGCCACTTGTGTGTGGTTAGGTAAATCACTTAACCACCCTGGACTTATCTATATAAAATGTCAGGGGTTAGACTAAATGGTCACTGGCACCCCTTCCAGCTCTAGCTCTAAGATGCAAGTATTTATGATATGACCCAAACAGTAGGTTGTAGGAAGATTTGGAGGGATCACTTTTTGTGAGGACAACCAAGGAAGGCTTCATGGAGGAAGTGGCATGTGAGCTGGCTCCAGAAGAAAGAGAAGGATTTCATTCTGTAGAGATGTGGTAAGACTGAATTCTAGGCATGATGGGGAGGGGAGGAGAGAGTGAATTCCAGGCATGTAGGTGGGAGGATAGAGGTGAAACAATTCGAGATGAGTCCATGAATTGCTAGAGAGGGGAGACTTCATTGTTCTCTTTTATTTCCTCTCCCCCTTTCCTCCACTCCACCCCCAATTTGGTTTTCCTTCATCCAGGAGCTTTTCAATAAAAGAGAATAATCAAAAACGGCCTGATGATTTCACCAGATAGCTGCTGCCTGCCTGGAGAGCCCAGACAGAGCCCAAGAAGATAAACCACCTTGGGGTTAATCACTCTGATCCCAAATCTCTTCTTCGCTGTTGTCTGGTGGCTGAAACATGACAAACCTGAGCTGTTTTGTTCCACCAGCCCAGACAGGAAGGATGCAGACTGTGAAGGCAATTTTCTCTAAGAAACAATTTGAGGGGGAAGGAGAAGATTACAGTAACCAGGCAAACAGTGTCTATTTTGAGCTCATTTCCAAATAACAGAATAAAGAGACTTCCCTTTACTTTTCACAAACCTCCTCGGCATAATAACAGAAAGTGGAAACGCTGTCGTAGCTCAAAGGTGCCCTTATTTTTTATCAATAAAAATGGGATTTGGTAGGGAGGAAGTTAATCAAAGTGGGAGTCCCCCAGTAACATCACCTTGTCCTTGAACCTCATCTTAGTATTTCATTTTCTTCTCTCCAATGTACTTATCACATATTATTGTCATCTGCATTGGAGTCTTATTTCCCTACTAGACTGTAGTCTTTATGTGGACAGGGACAAGGTCACAGGATCATAGATACAGAGCTTAGTTCAATACCCTTGGTATCTCCCCCAAAGTCTTGAGTTCAAGTCTGTAACAACAGACTTCCAAGATTCCAGTTGAACACCAAAAGCCTTGAGTTTAAACTGCAATCCTAAGAGAAGAAAGACTCTGGTATCCTGAGTCGGGTCTTCTCTTATTGTTCATGTGCACGTGATACAGTAGGAAAGTACATGGTCTGGGGAGTCTTGGGGCCTGGGTTCAATCATCCCTAACACCTCTCAACTGTGATCTTGGGCAAGTAGCAGCCTCTCCAGGTCTCAGTTTCTTCATTTGCAAAATAAAGAGTCAATCCTTTCATTTTAAAGAGAACTTTGAGTTTCATCTGAACTTTTAGTCTCCCCTAGGACATACATACTGGCTCTGTAAACAGTAAATATGAGATCTAATTTTACTAGATTGTTGTATTGTACCAAAATGTTAAAATCGGAATGATCTTCCCAGACTGCCATCCAATCCCCTCATTTTATGGGGAGGCCCAGAGATGGAAAGAGACCTGAGATGCACAACAACAGATCTGGGACCTGAGCCCGGGTGTTCTGGTTACAACCTGAGTATCTTTCCAAAGTACCATGCTACCTCCAGCCTTCCACAAAGGGAATCTCAGAAGGGCTGCCGAGTTCAGGGACTCCCGACAGCTTTGACAAAATCCATCCTAGAAGCCAAAGCCAGTCTCCCCCTCATTATATGCAGCAGGAAGCACTGTCTGGTGGGGAGGCAGCTGGGAGTAGCTGAGAACAGTTGCATTCCACCATAATTTCCCAATTGAATAGCAGATGCTAGTCTAGGAAAAGCTGCTATAGTTTTATCTGCCTTACAATATGCCATGTGTGTTTTGCCCATCAGATTCTGGCTCTCTGGATAGTGCCTGGCACAACCTATGAGCTCAGCCTGTGTGGGAGACTAAGTCTCTAGGTCAGAGGCAAGCCAAAGCAGAAGAGATAGCTCAGTCATCCCATCCCAGTCCAGTGCCTTCATCAGAACAATGGGTGGGTTCCAGTTAGTACACTAATGGTTGAGAGCATGGCAAATGGAGCTCCTACACAAGTCAGAGGGAGGAGAGAAGGAAGCATGGTAATCTGATGAAGTGCATCTCCATACCAGGACTTCCCCATAATAGATTAAATCATAGATCTGAACAAAAAAAAAATCTGCCTAGCATGGTGTTTAGCAAGAAAGGAAAAACAAGAATAAGTAAAAAAATATTTCCCCTGTCTTACAGGAATTTGCAAACTGGTGGAAGAGTGGATTAACACTAGGAAATTAATGGGAAATAAAGTCAGAGAAGGCTTTAGAGAGAAAAGGTGATGAGGACTCAGAACTGGTGGGTGGATGGAGTAGACAGGAGAGAACATTCCAAGCAGTAGGACCAAATTGAAAATACTCAGAAGGCTGGAGGTAAAGATGAGCCTGTTATACGAGTTTGGGTAGAGGAGATGACCAAGGAATATATAAGCCTGGGTAGAGTTGAGGGGTAGAGGAATTGTATAGGAGAAAAGTCCTGAAAGTTCAGGAGGCCCAGACTTTGGGGCAAAGGTAGAAAGTGGCTTTATTGATAAGCCAAGGATTTCAGTCTTCCTTTCATGAACCACAGAAAGAATTTGAGTCAGAGAGTGACAAGATAATGATATTGGGGCCTATAAGTGGCCTGACTTCGTGTGGAAAGCCAGCCTTGCAATTTAAAAAATAGAAGCCCAGAGAATTTCAGTAATTTTCCTCTCTTAGAAATATTCCTAGGGAACTTTCTTTTGGGGGGACTTTCCCGAGCTAGCAGGCGTTATGGTGGTAACAAAAGTTCTCCCATAATCAACTCAGTTCTTAGCAAAGCTAAGAATGAGCCTGTCATATTAACTTCAAGACTTAGTTTCAGGAGCTGAAGAAGTGACCAATCTCTTCTGTCCATTTTCCAACTCTTAACAGCAACTACTCTCTGAGTGACTAGTAATACAATAAACGTTACCACTATACCACTAAAAAAAGTGAAAGCAAAATCCAGTGCATAACTCACATATTTTCTAGTGAGTTTTACTGAGGAATATGGTAAAACTGGCAAGGTCTGGGATGAATAAATAAGTAAAGGCTCCTCAAATGCTGCCAGTGTTCCCTCAGATGCTTCCAGATAATTGGCAAACTCCTGGAGAATTACTGATCCTACTGCTGACACACTAATGCAGGTACCAGTGTTCATGTGAATCTTTCTTAATAACATAATTTGAGACTAGATGGTCCTCATTTATGGAGATTAAAAGTATATTTATCACTAAAGTCTTGCTTCGACACTTGGTGTTAAATTGTCAAAAAATATAGAACTGAACTCTAGGATAGTCTTTTCTGAATTCACGATTACTCTTTTGGGCAATGTGGCCTTGACACTCATTCAACCCCCTCAGGTGACCCTCAGACTCCTTCGTTTAGATGGGAGGCCTCTACAAAGTAGTGTCTCATATCAAAGCAAAATGTATCAACAAATGTTTTAAAGAACAAATAGCCTTTGACCAAGCATAACAAACTGTCATGGGCCACAGAAGGAGAACAGAAAAATTGTATGGTCTGGTGTGCTTCTACCCACATTCTATCATAGAGGCCAAAATCTAAAGTTTTATGTGATCACATAAATCATAGAATCTCTCTCAAAAGTAGATGGTGGCATAAAAGCAGGAAGACTCCCTGCACTCCCCCCATAGCCACCTCAAATACCTATAAAAATGACTCCAAACAAACTTTAGGGCTACAGAACCCACAAAGTAACAGAGAGAAACAAACCTGTAGCTGAAGACCGCCTGTCAGACAGGCAGGAAGGGTCGATCTCAGTGCACTGGGAGCAGCCCAGCAAGAGCCCAAGGTTTTAGCCTCAGAGAGACCATACCTAGCCACAACTGGAGCTGACTCCCAGTGAGTAGATCACCAGCAGCTGTGGCAATTTCCAGAATTATCAACACATAGATGCCAAAGACAAAGTGAGAGGGCAGGGCAGTGTGGACTTTTAGGAAACAGGGTGTTTGGGAGTGTGCTCCAACCTTTGCCCCCAGGGTGAAAAGTGGCTGAGGTGCTGAAGCCATGCAGCCACCACCTTGTGGCTGCTTCAGAGCTCCTAGCCTGCAGGCTGTAGTGGGACCAAGCAAGCAGTCTGAGAGGTAATTGCTCTTGCTTTAACCTTCTTGGATCTGGATCACTATCTAGGGTGGAGGTCCTGGGGTGTGTGACCAGTTTACCAGAGCCAGTGGATGCTTCCGAAAGGGCACCCAACTAATAGCTCTGGCAGCTGAGAAAACACCAACAATTTGGGACAAAGCTCTCCTCTCTGGAAGCAAAGTTCTACTGTGCCAAAAAGCTCAAAAGTCAAGTAATTGAACGGGAACATGAGCAAGCAAAGGAAGCAAAGAAAAGAAAGCAATCTGACTTTACACTCCTATTTTGGGGACAAAAAAGATCAAAGCATGGGACAGGAGGAAGACAACAAAGTCAGAACTCCTGCACCAAAAGCTTCCCAGAAAAATATGAGCTAGTTACAGGCAACAGCAGAGCTTAAAAAGGATTTTGAAAACCAAATAAGAGAAGTGGAGGAAAAATTGGGAAGAGAAATGAGAATGATGCAAGAAAATCATGAAAAGAGAGTCAACAACCTGACTGAAGAAAATAACACCTTAAAAAACAGACTAATGGGGCGGCTAGTTGGTGCAGTAAATAAAGCACCAGCCCTGGAGTCAGGAGGACCTGAGTTCAAATCTGGCCTCAGACACTTAACACAAAAACTAGCTGTGTGACCTTGGGCAAGTCACTTAACCCCAACTGCCCTCCAAAAAGCAAAAAAAAAAAAAAACAGACTAACTCAAATGGCAAAAGAGATTCAAAAATCCAATGAGAAGAAGAATGCCTTAAAAATCCAAATTTGCCAGATAGAAAAAGAATCTCAGAAGTTCACTGAAGAGAATCATTCCTTCAGAATTAGATTGGAGCAAATGGAAGCTAGTAACTTTATGAGAAATAAAGATACTATTAAACAGATCCAAAAGAGTGAAAAAAGTAGAATGCAATGTGAAATATCTCATTGAAAAAAACCACTGACTTGGAAAATAGATCCAAGAGAGATAATTTAAAAATTATTGGACTACCTGAAAGCCATGTTCAAAAAAAAGAACCTAGAAATCATCCTTCAAGAAATTCTCAAGGAAAATTGCCCTGATATTTTAGAACTAGAGGTCAAGATAGAGGTTGAAAGAATCCACCGATCACCTCTTGGAAAAGATCCCCAAAAGAAAACTCCTAGGAATATTATAACCAGGTTTCTGAGTTCCCAGATCAAGGAGAAAATATTACAAGCAGCCAAGAAGAAATAATTTGAATACTGTGGAAACACAATCAGGATAATAGAATATCTGGCAGCTTCTACATTGAAGGATCAAAGGGCTTGGAATATGATATACTGGAGGTCAAAGGAAGTGAGATTAAAACCAAGAATCACCTACCCAGAAAAACTGAGTATCATGTTTCAGGGGAAAATATGGTCATCCAGTGGAATAGAGGACTTTCAAGCATTCTTGAGGAAAAAACCAGAGCTGAATAGAAAATTTGACATTCAGATACAAGAAGCAAGAGAAGCATGAGAAGGTAAACAGGGAAAAGAAATTATAAGGAAATTATAAAAGTCAAACTATTTACATTCCCACATGGAAAAATGATACACATAGACAGAAGGCACAGAACCAGTTGAATAGGAAGGGAAGATACTTAAAAGGTGAAATTGAGAGGTGAGAGAGGAATATAATGAGAGGAGATGGGGAGAGACAGAATGGGGTAAATTATCTCACATAGAAGAGGCAAGGGAAGACTGTTACAATGGAGGGGAAGAACAGGAAGGCAAAAAGGAGTGGGTCACCCTTACTCTCACTGAATTTGGCTTAGGGAGAGAATCACATACACACTAAATTGGGTATCTCACCCTACAGGAGAGTAGGGGGGAAAGAGATGGGAGGGGGTGATAGAGGGGAGGGCATGTTGCAGGGGTGGGGGGAGGGAAGTTGGAAGCACACACTTTTGAAAAGGGACAGGGTCAAAGTAGAGAATATAACAAGTGGGGAGTGGGATAGGATGGAGGGAAATATATTCATTCTTTTACAATATACCCACTATGGAAATGTTTTGTGTAGCTACACATGTATAGCCTATATTGAACTGCTTACCTTCCCAGTAAGTGTGGGTGATGAGGGAGGAAGGGAAAGAATCTGGAATCCAAAGTTTTAAAATCAAATGTTTAAGATATATATGTAAAATTTTCTTTTTACATGCAACTGGGAAATAAGATATACAGGCACTGGAGTATAGAAACCCATCTTGCCCTACTGGAAAGTCAAAGTGGGTACAGGGGAGGTTATAGGAGAGAGCAGATTGGGGGACGGGGTATACAGTGGGATCGCTGTTTTGGGGTGGTGGGTAGGGGAAAGAAGGGGAGAAAATTGTAACTCAAAATGTTGTGGAAATGAAAGATGTAAACTAAAAATAAACATAAAATTAAAATTTAAAAAAAGATAAAAGTGGATGGGACATCATCAGATTCTAATCCAGCCTGTACCAAAAATTTCCTCTACAATAGTCCCAGTAACTGTTCATAGAATCTCTGCTTGAGAGCCTCCAGTGCTGGGGAACTCACTAGCCCTTAAAGTCAACCAGCTTTTATAAAGTCAACAAGCATTTAAGCACCAGCTATATGCCAAAAATACAAAAAGAAAGACCAAAACAGTCCCTGCCCTCAAGGAGCTTACATTCTAAAAGCAGCCCATTCCACTCTCACACAGCTTTGATTATTCAATAGTTGCTTTTTTTGTTTGTTTGTTTTTCCCACAGAGGCTAAATCTATCTCTTTGAAACTTTCCCCTGTATACCTATATTTTGTCTCTGGGACCAAAGTGAATTAGCCCATCCTTCTTCCACATAACAACCCTTCAAATGTCTGAAGACAGTGATTACCTGCCCCTGCCTCATTTCCCATCTTTTATTCTTCTCTAAATTCTCTAAAGCTAAATAGCATAGGATTTTTTACCTATATTTATCTTGCATGATCTTATGGCCTATCTCAGTTCATTAAGTTTCATATAGGTTTCTCTATCAAAAATAGTATGTAGATTTTTAAATGCTAAAGAGCATGGCTTATGGCATATATGTTATGTATGTATATACATATATACACATATACACACATAAACACATGGAAACTCATTCTGACTATATGTTGATCCAGATGTGGCAATGGAGAATTACCAATGGAAGGGCCAGTAATACAATAGAAATACCACTCTTGTGTCAGTGGAAAGTCACAGGCCTTTAAGGAAGTTCTGAAGAATGATTGGCTCATTGCAAGGTGACTGGACAGCAGTCCTCATACATACTGGTACAGTCCTACCTGGACTACAGTCTCCCTTCTCTGCTTCTCCACAGAATCTCTTCATTGTCCCTTGTTCTGCCTTTGGACAGTAATCCCAATAAGCCTAATTCATCCTCCATGGATACAAAGACAAAAGATAATCCCTGCTTTCAAGGAGATCACAGTCTAATGGGAGAGACAACATGCAAACAATTATGTACAAGCAGACATAGACAGGATAATAGTTCTTCTTGTCACTTTCTACATTTTTGCAAGGATGGAATTATCAATGAGGCAAGTAATGAGCATAGCAGCTGCTCAGCTTTTGATATAGAGAAAGACCAACAGATGTCCCGATAATAAAAGTCCCTTGTCACTAAAATATAATGTTGCAATGCTAGATTTGTGTTGTTTCCTAAATTCTTTATCTAATTCTTCCCCATGCCCAGGTGCTATATAGCATACCCTTCCAACAAAGAATTGAACATTTCTCATGGGCTAATTTCCCCCCAAAGAATTTATTGGATGGGTCATATCCCTTATCACAGGACTATAGGCTGAGAGTTGGGAGGGACCTTAGAAGTAATTAATGACAGCCCCTCATTCTTACAGATCCACTGAGGTACAAGGAGGTTAGTCACAGGGAAAGTAAGCATCTGAGGGGGTATTGGAACACAGGCCATCCTGACTTTAAGTCCAGTGCCCTGTCCACTGCACCATTCCTCCTTTCCATTCTCTGTGCTTTTAGAAACCCACTTTCCCAAAATCTGTGTTAAGCATCTGATTATCAGAGGATCATAAGATCATAGTTTCAACATATTAGTGACACTTCAGTGGTCACCTCAGTTTTGCAAATGAGGAACTAAGATGTAGAAGGAAGGGTTCGGTGATTTACCCAAGATCATTCTAGCAGTATTAAGAAAGCTGGTGTTTGACTTTCTCTTCTTTCTTTCGGATGGATTCCAAAATGAATTAATCACTTTCTCCCAAGTTCCCATCATTGCTGCTTCAGCAACCATTTTCTGAACACTTGTCAAAATCAGGTCCCGAAGAGACACTCCTGTCGTGATTTTTCCCAACCTTTGAAAATGCTATTCTCTGATGTACTTATCATATATTACTGTGTGTTATGGTCCTCTGCTTATGTCTCTAATCTCCCTGATAGGCTGTGAGCTCCACTAAGGCCTGGATGTGTCTCATTTCAATATTCTTTGCTTCTCCTACAATGCTAGGGACAGGATTCTGGACACAGCAGGTGATTAATGATGTTCATGGAAATTAATTGAGTTGAATTAGCAGGAAGGAGAAGAACAAAAGAGAAAGAAAGGGGAAGGGACAAAGAGAAAAGAAGGAAGAATAGCAGATAGGTAAAAGAGAGAAAGAAGGAAAGGAAGAAGAAAAGAGAAAGAGAAGAAGGAAAAAAAGAGAGAAGAGAGGGAGGGATACAGGAAAGTTGTGAGGGAGGGAGACAGAGGAGGGGCAGAAGAGGAAAAAGGATGGGGAGGGAGGTGAAAGGAGAAGAGGGATTTTCCTGAATGATTGTGGCCAGATATTGCTTTCTATACTTCTACCTTGAAATCAGTAAGAAATTTGCCAAGTGAAGTATAAGAATGATAATCAAAAGAGAAGAACAAAAAGACATTCCAGAAAGGTAATCTCCACTGAAAAAAAATTAACCATAAAAGCTGTATTATTTATCACATGCTCCCACCCACTGCAGACACCTCTCTTGGAGTAGCAGTTAGTAAACTAGGTAATAAACTAAGTTAGTAAGCTAAGTAGGAGGAGGGGTGTTGAGGTCAGTCATCAAGGGCCTTTATCTATGCCAGAATCCATTGGAACCAGTGACTCTCTGCTAACTACCCTAATATGGACCCTGTACAAAAGATTCCTGGCAATAGTTTACCTGTCAGATTTGTGGAGAGGGAAAGACTTTAGGACCAAACAAGAATTAGAGAACATTATAAAATGCAAAATGGATAATTCTGATTACATTAAATTAAAAAGCTTCTGTACAGACAAAGCCAATGTAACCAAGATTAAGAGGGAGGTGGGAAATTGGGAAAGAATTTTTACAACCTATGTCTCTGATAAAGAACTCATTTCTAAAATATGCAGAGAACTGAGTCAAATCTATAAGAATGTAAGTCATTCCCCAATTGATAAATGGTCAAAGGATATGAACAGGCAGTTTTCAGAGAAAGAAATTAAAGATATCTATAAGCATATGAAGAAATGCTCTAAATTACTATTGATTAGAGAAATGCAAATCAAAACAACTCTGAAGTACCACATCTCACCAGTCAGATTGGCTAAGATGACAAAACAGGAAAGCGACAAATGCTGGAGAGGATGTAGGCAAATTGGAACACTAATGCATTGCTGGTGGAGTTGTGAACTGATCCAACCATTCTGGAGAGCAATCTAGAATTATGCCCAAAGGGCTATAAATAATTTCATACCCTTTGACCCAGCAATACCACTTCTAGGGTTATATCCCAAAGAGATCATAGAAGAGGGAGGAAGACCCATATGTACAAAAATATTTATAGCAGCTCTTTTTGTGATTGCAAAGATTTGGAAATTAAGGGGGTGCCCATCAATTGGGGAATGGCTAAACAAGTTGTGGTATATGCATGTGGATTACTATTGTGCTATAAGAAACGAGGAGCAGATGGACTTCATATTTACCTGGAGAGGCTTATGCAAACTGATGCTGAGTGAGAAAAGTAGAATCAGGAGAAATTTGTACACAATTACAGACACAATGCATGTGATGACCAACTATGACAGACTGGACTCTTCCCAGCAATGCAGTGATATAAGTCAATCCCAAAATACTCATGATGGAGAGAGATGTCTACATCCAGAGTAAGAACTATAAAGAACTGAGTTTGAATCCTGATTGAAGCAAACTACTTGATCTTTTTCTTTTCACTGTTTGGTTTTATTTCTTCTTTACCATTTTTTCATTCCATCTGGTACAATCAGCCTTTGTAACCTGACTAATGTCTAATGTGAAAGCATTTGCAGATCCTATACTGGATTGTTTGCCGTCATGGAGGGAGAGGGGAGGGAGGGAAAGAAAACTTGAAACTCAAGGAATTATTGAATTGAATCTTGTAAACTAAAAGTGAACAAACAAATTAATAAAGACAAAAAAAAAAAGATTCCTGGTCCTGAGATGTGGCTGCTGCAGCTGTTGAGATAAGGAAAGTTTAAAAGAAACTGCAGGTAAGATAGAGCAAACATTTACATCCTCACTAGCTACTCAGCAGAGTTTCCCTTTAGCAGCAATTTAATAAGTATCCTTTGCCCCTCAACAAGGGTGCAAGTGTTGAGCCTCCTCTGAGAAATGGTACAGTGGAGCTATGTAAGAAATGACCCCCCAAAAAATGTAAGCCTGTTGGAGGGGATGGGAAGGCAAGCTGTCTGGGAGACATACCACCCCTGCCTCTATCGGTTGATTTTCCCCCAACCCTATTATCATAATCACAGAAAGCAAGACAATGATGTACTAAGATCTTAAACAAAATATAAATCAGGGTCTACAGTTTGCTATCCCCTTTATGAATCAGAAAGAAGTTCTTCACTTGAGCTTTATAGAATTAAAGAACAATTAGCTACTGACTGACCAAGGAATCACCATATCCCTAATGATGTTTTTAAAAAGCAAGACACAATTGCTAGGCAGTCAGTAAAGGTGTAGGACAGCTCTAAGGAATGTGACTTCCAGTAGCAGAGGAAAGATGTAGCTACAGGCACAGGTAGTGGTACAGTGGATAGTGTCAGGCCTGAAGTCAGGAGGACTGGAGTTCAAATTCAGCCTCATACACTTAACTAGCTGTTTGACCCTAGGAAAGTCACTTAACCCTGTTTACCTCAGCTTCCTCACCTGTAAAATGAGCTGGAGAAGGAAATAGTAGACCTCTCAAATATCTTTGCCAACAAAACCCCAAATTGAATTATGAGGAATTAGGCATGACTGAAACAAAACAACAAAATGGAAGAGAGAGAGAGAGAGAGAGAGAGAGAGAGAGAGAGAGAGAGAGAGAGAGAGAGAGAGCACCAGTCCCTTAGGGGGAACATTGTAGGGAAAGGTGGTGATCTCTTTGTCCCCCCTCTTGCTCTTAGCTATAGTAGCCTGCAGCAGAGCTACAACCCAAGAGTCTTAGTCAATTAAGGCATGAGAACAGAGGATTTCTGTGACTTGAAAGAGTTGAGTTACAAAGAGGAATAGACCTAGAGAGCCAAGCTGTATGACCTGCCCAGCAGAGGTGATGCACACAGGGGAAGCAGCATGAGTACACCCCCAAAAGGGAAAGAACAGTGGGGTCCTTCTTCTGGATGTGGGAGGAGCTTTGGCCACATGTGCTGCAAATTGTGCTCCTCTTTACCACTATACTTTATATGTGTCTACTCTTTGAACTGATGAAAGAGTGCTCCAAATTTATGGGTGGAAAGTTTTATAGCTACAGTTCTTATGATGAAATCTCAGTAAATGCCTATGCTTTGAGATAATTGTGTCAGCCAGTTGACTATTAAATGTAAGAGCACCAGCGGGGACTCATTAGCTACAGTTTTAGGAGTGTGGACCCACAGAGTACCTTGAATCAAAGACAGTTGCTCCTTCCCGGGGGAACGAATGTGAATTTTGGATGTAGCCCGAGGAAAGAGGGGGAAAGGGAAGAAGAAGGGGAAGGTGGAGAGGAGAATACTACAATGCAATAAAGAATTTACATCAGGACTCAGATTCTCAAGACTAAATTCCAGAAGAAACTAATTCTGCAATAGCCCCAGAAAAGAATATGGAATGGCCGCAAGGACTACAAGAGTGGTTGGAAGATAACAAAAGAAGATGGTAAACTTTAACATAGCAGTGAACATGTTAAAAGAAAAAAATTATACGTAACTAGAAAATCCAATGATACAAAAAGTATAAGAATTTTTTTAATCACCTAGAAAAGTCAGAAGAATCATAGAATCACTCATTTCAGATTAGAAGAGGCCTCGGGGACCATTCAGTTATATGTGAATCCAAAAAAGAATCCTCTCAAGAGCATTCTGACAAATGACCATCTAAGCCTTGCTAAATACCTCCAATGTGACAGAACTTCAACCTGATGCCCCTTAAATCATTTCCTCTGTCTCTAATCTTTAATATCTCCTTACCTACTGGCTCCTTTCCTGCTGCCTAAAAATATTCTTAGGTATCCCTCATCCTATGACAAGGTTTGATATATGCCAGGAGTGCATGGCGAATTCAGTATTAGAAAAACTGTTAATAGACCATATTAATAACAAAAATTACAAAAACCATGTGATTATATTAATAGGTACAGAAAAAGCTTTTTAATAAAATATAACACCCACTTCTATTTAAATGTTAAAAAAGCAAAGTAATAAATTTATCTTTACTTAATATATCGAATTGTATCTATATAAAGCCAAGAGAAAGTATTACATATTTTTTTTTATAATAAATAGGTCTTCAGACCTTTTCAGAGGTCTTTTCAATAAGATTAGGGGTAAAGCAAGATTTGTCAATTATCACCACTGTGATTTGATATAGTTCTAAAAAGACTAGCTATTGCAAGAATATAAGAAGGAAATCTAGGGAATAAATATAGGCAAAAAAATTATTCCTTTTTACACATGACATGATGGTCTACTTACAGAATCATTGAGATTCAACTAAATTTAATTGAAACAATTAGTAACCAGTAAGGTAGCAGTTATAAAATAAAACCACATAAATTATCAGCCTTTTGGCATATTACCAACAAAATACAACAGGAAGATGTAGTATAAGAAAATTCATTTGGAAAAAAAACCCACAAAATGTATAAAAGGGTTTACCTACAAAGACATGTTGCTATCATTCAGTCATTTTAAGTCATGTCTGACTGTTTGTGACCCCATTTAAGGTTTTCTTGGCAAAGATATTGGAGTAATTTGCTATTTTCTTCTCCTGTGCATTTTATAGATGAAGAAACTTAGGCAAACAGGGGTTAAGTGACTTGCCATGGGTCAGATAGTTAATAAGTGTCTGAGACCAGATTTGAACTCATGGAAATAAGTCTTCCCGACTCCAGACCCAGCACTCTGTGCACTGAGTCACCTTATCACCCCAACAACTAAAACATACACAAGAATTTTATGACTACAACTGTAAAAACAATTTTCATAGAAATATAGACCTAAACACTTGGAAAGACACTAATTGCTCATAGTTGCCCCATGTCAATAAAATAAAAATGAGAATATTATATAAATTAATTTCCCTATTCAGTGCCATACCAGTCAAACTACCAAAGGGTTACTTTATAGAGATAGTGAAAAAAATAGAAAAGAACAAGTTAAGGATCTCAAGGAAAATAATGAAACAAAAAAGAGAGAAGGAAGGGAGCCTTGTAGCACCAGATCTTAATACCACAAAGCAGTAATAATTAAAACTACTTACTCCTGGTTAAAAAAAAAATAGAAAAGGTAATCAGTGGAACATATTAGATACACAAGTCCCAGTGGCAAAGAATAGGAGGACTTCCAGCCAAGACGCATGGCTAAGTGAAAGCAGGCAGATCTGCTCCCACATACTCTACGTATGAAAATCATTCCAGATCAAATAATGATCAAGAAATCCAATTAGAAACTACAATGGGGGACCAGGAGGAGGAGGAGGAGCAGTAAATGTCTTTCCTGGATCTGAGTTTCTTCTCCATGGGGATGTGGTCTCTGGGGGCTGGAGCCCTGGGTGCAGCTGTTTTAAGCTTGATCCTGGCCAACACTGATCTGTTTCTGACCAAATCAGTAACAGCTACCCTAGAGTTTCTGGAAGAGATAGAGTTGAAAACCCTGGATAATGAATCCCCAAGGACTTTCAAAGCCCGAGAACTCTGGGAACACCGTGGGGCAGTGATCATGGCAGTACGAAGGCCAGGCTGTTTTTTGTGTCGAGAGGAAGCAGCTGAACTGTCTGCTCTCAAACCACAGCTAGACCAATTGGGCATTCCACTGTATGCTGTGGTCAAAGAAAAGATCGGGTCAGAAGTGGAGGATTTCCAGCCATATTTCAAAGGAAAAATCTTTCTGGATGAAAGGAAAAAATTTTATGGTCCCCAGAAGCGGAAGATGATGTTTATGGGATTTATTCGTCTGAGTGTTTGGCAGAACTTTTTCCGGGCCAGGAGTAAGGGCTTCTCTGGTAACCTGGAAGGAGAAGGGTTCATCCTTGGAGGTGTTTATGTGATTGGGCCAGGCAAGCAGGGAGTTCTCCTAGAGCACCGAGAGAAAGAGTTTGGAGATAAAGTCAACCCTGCCTCTGTTCTGGAAGCTGCCAAAAGGATAATGCCCCACACTTCAACCTCGAAGGAAAATGATCAGATGTAATGACTGACCTCGGGGAAAGCCAGGAAGATGAGACTGTGATTATGTGACATCGGCTTCACAAGTCCCAGGGAGGACTCCCTTATTTATCCACATCTGCATTAAGTATTTCTCCTAGGGATTAAACCCCATCTGGCCTCATTCTTGGGTTCTGGATGAACAATTAGGATTCAAAACAAGATCAGTTTTTTTCTTTTTTTCTCTCTCCCTCTTTTTTCCTGCCCTAAGCAGGTTAGTCACTGTTTTTTTTTTTGTTTTGTTTTGTTTTTTTCACCAAGGAGTGAGAGCAATGTGAGGTTTGGCCTTCTGGGCTATTCATCACAGCTCACCTCACTCACATTTGTGGCACCTTGGAGATTTGCAAAGTCCTTCTCTCTCAATCCCCTGATGAAGCAAGCAGTATTAGGATTTGACATAGGAGAAGAAAGATGTGGAGGTTAAGTGACTTGCCCTGGATCTAATAGCCCTAAAAAAGAGTCAGGATAGAATGAAAAGAGCATTGATTTCAACCTCCGGAGTCCTTGGTTTGAATCCTGGCCCTGACTTCCCTTAGCTCTTTGGCAAGCCGCTTAACCTCTGTGAGACTTAGTTTCCTCATTTGTTTATGATGTTTAGTGAGGATAATAATAGACATGGCATAATGACCAGAGTGCTGCATTAACAAAGGTCTTGTTCAGATCTTGCCTCTGATACTATCTGTGTGATAACAACCCCTCTGAGCCTCAGTTTCCACATCTATTAGAAGATAATGATGTCTCTAGTGACAGGCAGCTTGGCATCATGGATAAAGAGATGGCCTTAGAGTCAGGAATGAATGAGTGGATAGATGAATGAATAAATGAATGAGCATTTATTTGGAGCTTACTATGTGCCAAGCACTGTTCTATGTAGGGCAAATACAAAAAGAAAAAGTGAGATAGTCCTTGCTCTTCAGGAAATAAATGCACTTAAGAAAGCATGACCTGGGGCAGCTAGGTGGCAGTGAATAGAGCACCGGCCCTGGAGTCAGAAGGACCTGAGTTCGGAGCCGGCCTCCGACACTTAATCTGCACAAACAAAAACCTAGCCGTGTAACCTTGGGCAAGTTACTTAACCCCAATTGCCCTAAAGGGGCGGCTAGGTGGCACAGTGAGTAAGAGCGCCGGCCTCGGAGTTGGGATGACCCGAGATCAGATCCGGCCTCAGAAAATGAGCACCCACACATAAATAATGACTAGCCGTGTAACCTTGAGCAAGTTACTTAACCCCAATTGCTTAAAAAAAAAAAAGAAAGAAAGCATGACCGGAGGGCCTAAGAATGAAGCTGAGGGTTGGATGGTTAGACCAAGGAGTCCCCTGGTTATAACAGTGGGTCAGATGATAGGGTTGGGGGTCTGCAGGGAGTAGCAGCAGGAAAACCTGGGTTCTAGAACTGCTTCTAGCACCCACTGGCTATTGGACTCTGGGAAGTCACAACTTTTTAGTGCCCCCAAGCAACTCTTTAATACCATAAATCTCCATCTGGGGAGATGGCGGCTTACCAGGAGCCCTCTGCTTTGATGAAATCAGGAATCTGGTTAAGAAAACCCATACCCTCTAGTACCAACTTCATAGGAGAAAATGCATGTGAGGTGCTCTAGAGACTAAAGCCCTATATATGAATATCAGCTGTTCTCATTACCTATTCCACAGGTTTGTTGCCTTGTAAACCTTTAAGCTCTATTTAAATGTGAATTACTGTTCTTTGGAACTGGGACTTGAACCCAGGTCCTCTGATATGAAATCCAGTGCTCTTTCCACTATGCCATGTTGCCTCTCTGATATATATAATTTTTGGAATGATATTCTTGGATATAATTCACATGGAAGATTTTTCCTGGCTTTTTTTTTTTAACTCCTTTGGCTACCCTCAGAGCTTGGTGCATTTCACCTTAAGACTGGAGAGGCTGGAGTTTTTACTTGTGTGTGTGGTGTGTTGTGAGTTTCCCAGGGATGGACTTCGTCTATCCATACAAGGATCAGCCTAGACAAGTTTTGAAGCGCCTATGAAACAACCTGCTACATTGCAGAAAAAATGCAATCTACGCTGATGAAATAATGAATCTTTGTGTATGAATGTGTTATGACTTTAAAAAAAAAACAGAAATATCCCTCATTTTATGGAACAGATGTGTACCTGCAAAACAGGCTCTTTCCCACTAAGTCTTCTGACACCATTGATTTTTAATGTATCATTAGAAGTGTGTCCTACTGGAAAATGTTTTGGTACCCAGCTATAATAAAATCATGCTTAAGAAAAAAAAAAAAAAGAAACTACAATGACTTCTACCCCAGAATTTCACAAAAAGACAGAAGGCCAGGATGCCAGCAAAACCAGTGCCAGGATAGGCAAATAAGAAGGCACATTCTCAGAGAGATAAGTGACAAGTGCAGCCTGAAATGCTCTGTATCTGGAGCCAGGGACAATGGTTTCCCCTAGGAGGCTCCAGGGGTCTAGAAACCCACAACAGAGACCTTGAAGGCCACTGAGAATAGCAACCAAGGTAGGTGTAGCAATGCTCAGACCACGACCACTCAGGCTGAGGTGCTTAGCACTCTGTCCTGAGGTTCCATAGAAGGTCCTAAAGATCCAGCACTCTGAATTTCAAAGACCCAGGGAGAGCTAATTCCAAGAAGTGGAAATTAGAATGGAAATTCAGTGGCCCAGAGTGAAAACAAGCAGGCCTGATCACCTCACCCAAAATCAAAATAGCTTGGGTGCTGGCCCTAGAACAAAACCCAGATTCAGGAATTAAAGCTACAGAGATGAGTAAGTCAAAGAAAACACCATCCACTATCAAAAATTGATGCAAATATAACTTAATAATAATTGAAAGCAGAGATACATTTCACAAAAACTACATGAATATGAGGGGGGGAAAGAAGCAAGACATAAAATAAAAAGAAAAAACTCTTGAAGAAAAAACTGGAAAGTGACTAAGTAGCTTAGAAGAGAAAATGGTAAATTTAACTAACGAATGGAATCTTTAAAAACTAGAATAGACTAAACAGAAATGACTCAATGAAGCAGCAAGAAATATTAGAACGGGGGGGGGGAGCTAGGTGATGCAGTAAATAGAGTGCCAACCTTGGAGTCAGGAGGACCTGAGCTCAAATCCAGCCTCAGATACTTGACACACTTATTAGCTATGTGACCTTGGGCAAGTCATTTAACACCCATTGCCCTGCCTTCCCTGCCTCAAAAAAAAAAAGAAATATATTAGAACAAAATCAAAATATAGGGAAAAAATAGAGGAAAATAGAAGGACTCTGATATAAGAAAAATGACCTGGAAAACAGATCAAGGAGAGATAATTTAAGGATCAATGAAATCCGTGAAAATCCTAACAAAACAAAAAATCTGGATGTTATATTTCAAGAAATAATAAATAAAAACTACCCAGATAAATTAGAGATTGTGAGAGTAGAAAGAATCTACCAATCATCTCCTAAAAACACCCCCAAAAGAAAAGTCCCATGGCTTCCACTTCAAATAAAAAATATACTTCAGACAGCCAGAAGGAGTTCACTTACCACAGAACTATAGTTAAGATCATAAAAGAACTAACACCTTCTATTACCAATAAGGGGAAATTTTAGAATATAATATTCCAAAAAGTAAAAGTTATTGGTTTATAACCTGGCATAATTTACCACCAAAGCTGAGTATAATCCCATGGGGGTGAATGGATCTTTAAAGGAATAAATAACTTTCAAACATTTCTGACAAAAAAAAGAACAAAGTAGAATAAGCTTTGAAATGTAAAAAATGTCAAAAGAAACCTACAAAGGTAAGTTGATTTGCGCATTTTGAAAGGGCTGTGTGATGATGATGGTGATGGACTAACATTCAACTAGCTGGAAAGGAAATAAACATCTCTTAAGAACTTTACTATCTTCAACTGAGATTTTGAGAGCGTTGAATAAAAAAAAGTATTGTGGATGGAATGATTCTATTGGGTATTTTTTTTTGGAGGGCAATTGGGGTTAAGTAACTTGCCCAAGGTCACACGGCTAGGTTTTTGTTTGTGTGTGCATTAAGTGCCTGAGGTCGGATCTGAACTCAGGTCCTTCTGACTCCAGGGCCGACGCTCTACTCACTGCGCCACCTAGCCGCCCCTGGGTATTTTAAATGAGGGAAAGAAGGGGTAGTAAATGGGGGGATATACTACTATAGAAAAGAGGAAGAAGGGGGTTGAACTTATTCTTTTTCATAATTGGTGTAGGTGAGAAGATTATACAAGCACAGAAGATGGGAATGGGAGAAAAGGAATAGAAGAGCATCACTCTTACCTGAAATGAACAAAGGAAGGTTGAACACACACATACAAAAGCAGTTTGGGTTAAAATACATCAAGCTCGACAGAGAAACAAGTGGGAATGCAGGGTGAGGGGTTAAGAGGAGGATGATACTGGAGAGGGAATAGTCACAATGAAAACAAACTTCTAGATCCTGAATAGAAGTTTAAATGAAAGAAAAAGAAAAAATGAAAAGAACTATAATCTAAGAAGTTTCCATCAACTGGAGAATGGCTCATTTGTGGTATATGGATTACTAGAATATGACTGAAAGATTGAAAGAAAAATATTATTATAAGAAAGAATGAAAAAAATTATGTCAGAGAATCCTGAGAGTTATGAATGGATATGGAGTGAAGTGAGCAGAACTGGAAACATTTCTACAAGAACAACAACATTGTAAAGTAAAACACCTTTAAAGGTGTAAGAAGGAAAATGCCAAATGCTGGAGAGACATTGGGTTAAAAGCACATTAATACACTGTTAGTGGAACTGTGAATTTGTCTAGTCATTCCAGAAAACAATTTGGAAATATGTTCAAGCAAAGGGCTAGGGGAAATTGTTATTACTTTTCTGCTTCCCTCTTTTCTCTGTCTTCTTTCCCTTCTCTGTGTGGCAAACAGAAAAGAACATTGGAGTAAGCCCACAAGACTTATCCTACCCTTGTGACCTCAGAGATGCCCCTTAATTTCTCTGAGTCTCAGTTTCATAGTCTACAAAATGGAGATAATAATTACTTCCCTGCCTCCCCTTCCCCTGAGTCTTTCATTGTTGTTGTTGATGTTTGGAAATATGCTACCCTTAGTGCTACCCACACTACACCACAATTAGTCCTATGTCGCAAAGACATTTTTTTTAAACAAATGCTTTATTAACTTCTGTTTTACATCATTCATTTCCGCCAGATTTTGAGTTACAATCATTCCCCCCCACTGTTTTTCCCCTACCCACTCTCCCAGAATAGCAGTCCCACAAGATATCGCTTCCTCCAATCTGCTCTCTCCCATACCTTCTCCCATACCCCCTTAGACTTTTCCATTAGAGGAAGGTGAATCTTTGTGTCCCAATGCCTGCACATCTTATCTCCCAATTACAAGCAAAAGAGTATTAATAATAGTATTTATATATATTTGAAACATTTAATCTTAAGACCTTGAATTTCAGATCCATTTCCTTCCTCCCTTGTCACCCATTCCCTCTGGGAAGATAAGTAATTCAGCATATGTTGTACATGTCTAGCTATGCAAAACACTATCATAGTAGATATATTGTACAAGGCTGCTTATAATTCCCTCCCACTCATCGCACCCCTCACCTGGTCTATTTCCTACATGATCCTGTCCCTCTTCTGTAGTGGGTACTTCCAACCTCCCCTCCCCCCAAGGATGCCCTCCCATCCATCATCCCTCCTCTCATTCCCTTTCCCCCTATTCTGCTGTAGGTTGAGATATCCCATTTTGTATGTATGTCCTTCTCTCCCTGAACCAAATTCAATGAAAATGTGGTTTTGCCTTTTTGCCTTCCTATTCTCCCCCTCCCTTGCAACCACTTCCCCTTGCTTCTTCTACATGAGATAGTTTACCCTACCCTGTCTCTCCCCATCTCCTCTTGCCACTTTCCTCTCTCACCTTATAATTTCATCCCTTGAGTATACTCCCTTCCCAACAAATTCAACCTATGCCCTCTATCCATATATAACTGTAACCATATACACACATTCACATATGTATTCATATGACCACACACCCTTCTTCCATTATTTTCATAGTGAGAAAGATATAATCAGTCACAGTTATTATTTTTCCATATAGGAATGTAAATAGTTCAACTTTGATAAGTTCCTTTTGATTTCTTTTCCCTGATTACCTTCTCAGGCATCTCTTGCTTCTTGTGTCTGGATGTCAAATTTTCTATTCAATTCTGGGTTTTTCCTCAAGAATGCTTGAAAGTCCTCTATTCCACTGAATGACCATATTTTCCCCTGAAACAAAAATACTCAGTTTTGCTGGGTAGGTGACCCTTGGGTTCATTCCCAGCCCTTTTGCCCTCTGGAATATCATATTCCATGCCCTTCGATCCCTCAGTGTAGAAGCTGCCAGGTACTGTGCTATTCTGATTGTGTTTCCACAATATTGAAATTGTTTTTTCCTGGCTGCTTATAGTATTTTCTCCTTGATCTGGGGATTCTGGAACCTGGCTATAATATTCCTGGGAGTTTTCTTTTTGGGATCTTTTTCAGGAGGTAATTGGTGGATTCTTTCAACCTCTATTTTGCCCTCTGGATCTAAAAACATCAGGGCAATTTTCCTTGAGAATTTCTTGAAGGGTGATTTCTAGGTTCTTTCCTTGATCATGGCTTTCAGGTAGTCCAATAATTTTTAAATTGTCTCTCCTGGATCTATTTTCCAGGTCAGTGGTTTTTCCCATGAGATATTTCACATTGCCTTCTAATCTTCATTTGTTTGGATCTGCTTAACAGCATCTTGATTTCTCATAAAGTCACTAGCTTCCATTTGCTCCAGTCTAACTCTGAAGGAATGAATCTCCTCAGTAAACTTTTGAGATTCTTTTTCCATCTGGCAAATTCGACTTTTTAAGGCATTCTTCTCCTCATTGCCCTTTGGGCCTCCTTTGCCATTTGAGCTAGTCTATTTTTTAAGGTGTTGTTTTCCTCAGTCAGGCTGTTGACCCTCATTTCATACTTTTCCTGCATCCTTCTCATTTCTCTTTCCAATTTTTCCTCCACTTCTCTTATTTGATTTTTAAAGTCCTTCTTAAGGTCCTCTATGGCCTGCAACCCACTCATGTTTTCCCCTGGGGCTTTTTGAGCAGGAATTCTGACCTCACAGTCCTTTTCCCACTCTATGCCCCCAAAATAGGAGTCTAGGGTTGCATTTTTCTGTTTCCTTTGCCTTGGCATGTTGCCACTTAATTGCTTGACTTTGGGGCTTGTTGCCACACTATGACTTTGCCAACAGATAGGGGAATTTTCGTCCCGAACATGTGGGAGGGCAACTTCTGTTTCTGGCAAGCTGTAAACCCACCCACGACTTCCACCCCAGATCACAGTCCAGATCCAGGGAGGTTAAAGCAAGAGCAATTACCCCCCAAAACTGATTGCTGGATCTCCCTACAGTTCGCAGGCCAGGAGCTGGAGCTGCCTCTGAAAACTACAAAATGGCGTCTCCTTAGCGGCTTCTAGCCTCCAGGGGAGGAAGCCGACGCATTCCCCAAATATAGGTCCCAAAGTCCATAGGGCACTAACCTCTCACTTTGTCCTAGGCATGTCTATGTTGATAATTCTGGAGTCGCCACGGCTGCTGGTGTTGTGGAGTCTCTCCAGCCGGCTGCTGGCCCTGCTGCCCTGGGGCTAAAACCTTGGCTCATGGGGACCTGGGCTCCGCTCTGCTCGGCTGGGCTCAGCTCCCCGCACTCTGTCGTTGCGCGCTGCCGGCTCCCAGACCGCTGCTCTGGTCCTTCCTGCAGGGCTGCTGGGCTGTCCTCAGCGGGATGTTAGCTTCTCTGTGTCGTTCTGTGGGTGCTGGGGCTCCAGAAGTTGTTCAGAGTCCCCTTTTACATAGTTTGGAGGGAATCTGGGGGCAGAGTGGCTTCGATGAGCTGTTTCTACTCCGCTATCTTGGCTCCACTCTCGCAAAGACATATTTTTAAGAAAAGAAGGAAAAGCCGCCAAAACTAGAAGTGAAGGGAGAATTCACCTATTGGGGAATGGTTAAACAAATGGTGGCATACTGGAGGTAATGGAGGATTATTGTGCCCTAAGAAATGATGAAATGGACAGTTTCAAAAGAAACTGAGAAGACCTTTGTGGACTGATATAAAAAGAAATGAGCAAAACAAGAACAATTTAAACAATAACAGCATTTTAGAGAAAATCAATTCTGAAATTCTGAATCACAGACTTTGTGGGGGTGGGTACAGTGTAAGAAGATGGGAAAGGTGGAGGCAAAGGGGGACAAATTATGAAGGGCTTCAAATGTACAAAGGACTGTATACTTAATCTTGGAGGTAATAGGGAGTCATTGAAATTTAATGAATGAGGAGGTGATATGGTCAGACCTAATATTTAGAGGAATCTATTTCACAGTTGAAGGAGGATGAGCTGAAGTGGGGAAAGAATACAAGCAGAGACACACTGGCAGAACTCAGATGTGGGTAGATGAATATTTTTTGTTGTTGTTTTAAATCAGTTGTAATACTGCTTTCTGTTTTTATATCAGTTATGTATGTGTGTGTGTATGTACCCCCTACACACACCAAACATCTTTGCTTTCAATAACTGGATTTGGACTTGATAGTGTATCCAACATTCCACACCCACAGTCCCCTCTCTCTAACCAAAAGGAACAAGTGTGTTTCATCATTATATTATCACTCCAGAGACAAGAGTAGTAATCACAACCGTTAAGAATTTGACTTTGCTTCAATGTTCTTTTCATTTCTATTTTTGTATTTCTTGTATATGTTGCTCTCCTGATTCTGTTCATTTCCTCTGTATCATTAACAGGTCTTCCCATCTAATCTCCTTATTTTACATATGAGTAAAGTGAGGCCAGGAGTAGGGAAAATTAATTGCCCAAGTTTACCTAACTAGTGAATTTGGGAAGTGTTGACTTCTAGCCCAAGCTGAATGAGGGAAGGTTTGACAATCTGCCCTGGTTCAGAGAAGATAGAACTCTAGTCATCTCTGTTACTTACTGGGAGGAGCAACCAGTCTGAGGAGTTGGAGAAGATGGGTGCATCAAAGCTGGGGAGCAACACCTGAACAGGATAACACCCATCCTCCTCCTGCCCCAGGCCCAGAGTATTCTACCCCAAGTTCAATCACCATCTCCATTGTGTTGTTCCCATTTGCATTTCTAACCCCTCAATATTGTTGTTATTAATCCTTCCCTCTCCAAGAGGACCAGTGACATCATGGGCAATGTCATGACTCCTTCATGCATACTATTTAAATGAGAACCTGAGTTGAAATCCTATCCTAAACACTTACTGTGTGAGTTTGAGCAAGTTATTTAACCCTGCTTGCCTCAGTTTCCTCATCCAGAAAATGAATTGGAGAAGGAAATGGAAAACCACTCCAGTATCTTTGCCAAGAAAAACCCAAATGGGGTCAAGAAGAGTCAGATGTGACTGAATTAACAAACACAACAAAAAATAAAAGACTCAAGGTGAGGGGGAGGCAGGAAAGTTATTATTATCTCCATGTTGGAGACTAGGAAACTGAGACTCAGAAAAATTAAGGGGCATCTCTGAGGTCACAAGGGTAGGACAAGTCTCATGGGCTTATTCCAATGTTCTTTTCCCTCTGCCACATAGAGAAAGGAAAGGACATAGAGAAAAGAGGAGAACAGAAAAGTAATAACAATTTCCCATAGCCCTTTGCTTGTACCTGACTAACGTCTCTGTCATCTATCATTGTGTATTAAAAGTTATCTGTGCTTATGTTTTATTAGTCTACCTAACCATAGTTCCAGGAGGATGGGAAATTGTGTCAGATGAACTCTATCTCTCCTACAATGCACTGCTCCATGTACAATAGGCATTTAATAGTAATTATTTATATAGAACTTTAAGGTTTACCAAACACCTTCCTTCTAGCAGCCATCTGAGATAGATTTTTCAAGTATTATTCTCCCCATTTTACAGATGAAAAAGTTAGAAGAGTTTAAGTGATTTACCCAATGTAACAAAGATGGTTTATATTAAAGCTGGGATCTGAACTGAGGTCCACTGACTGCATATTCAAAGTTCTTTCCATTATGTCACACCCTTTCTATCAATATTATTTAGTTAATAATTATCCATTGTAATTACTAATAAATACTTATTTAATTAAATTTCTTTATAAATAAGGTGGGGTGGGTGGACAGGAGGCTATTTTTATTGAGAGACATCTTTGACTCTGGAATTCCGAAGAACATATGGGTAGGACACAGCAGAGAAGAAGCCGGGATTTGGCTGCTTCTGGCTGACTTGGGCTCTAGCTTCAGGGTGGAGAAAAACTGGAAATAAGTAGGCCTCATAATCTTTTCCTGGGGAAGAAAAGAGGCGGTCAAACTTTTCTTTAAACCATGAAGATTGTTTACTAGCCTTTAGTATTCCCTAAGCCATATCTCTGGGACTTTGACAGATATGTGGATGAGAAAAACCCCAATTCCACTCCACCACTACTCCCCAGTTAATTATAGCAAAGTCAAGGCACCACACACAAAAGTCTCCAGGATTGGAGTCAATGGGCTCAGATCTTGGCTCCAGAACTTAGAAGAGGTGGGATGAACCATTAGAAAGAGTTCTGGAGGGGACCCAATATGGCAGAGTAAGTAATTAATCACTTTAGTTCTCCCATATTCACCTCCAAACCACCATAAAATAGCACTCCAGAACAAATCCAAGAACAGTGGAGGCAGCAGAAATATGGGGTGAAGTGGTCTTTTACCCTGGGAGACTTGGAAGGTACACCTCAGCTGGGTAAAGGAGAAACACATTCCAGGACAGGAGGTGTCAATAGCAAACTCAACCTCAGCAAACCAGTGGGAGATCCTGAGCCCCAGTGTGGTAGAGAAGGCAAATTCCAATGTCAGGACACCTCCCACTCTACCCTAACCCCACCTTTACATGTCCATGGATAGGGAGGGGAACTGGCGTACTGCAGCTCTGAGAACCACCACATGCTTCAATAGGGATCCTCTAGGAGCCAAACCCCTATGTACTTCAGTGTAACTCTGGGGAAATGCAGAAAAACCCCACCATATCTCAGCACATGCCAGACACCACTACTAGGACCCAGCTCAACACCAGGTAAGCTTCCAGACACCTATGACCTCCAGCAGTGCCAGCCACCCCTCACCCCACTCCCTCAACACAGCACCAGAAACAAGGGACCCCTATGGGCATCAGGGAAACATTAGTGCCACACCAAGTAAATAGCCAGGGCCTGCAACCACTGGCACAAGAAGCCTGAGACAGAGCCCCTTTCACTCTGGGAGCAGAGATCAGATTTAAAAGAAAGGAAAAAGGCCAAAAAAGATAAGTAAAAAAATAATAATCTCACCATAGAAAGTTATTATGGTGACAGGGAAGACCAAGACACAAACTCAGAAGAGGACAACAATGTCAAAACACCAATTGGCAAAACCCCAAAGAAAAATGGAAAGTGGTCTCAAGCCTAGAAAGAACTCATGGAAGAGCTCAAAAAGGAGCTTAAAATCATTTCAGAAATGCAGAAGAAAAATGAGGAAAAGAAATGAGAGTAATGGAAGAGAATTACGAAAAAAAAAAGAGTCAACAGCTTGGAAAACTGCTTTAAAAGTAGAATTGACCAAATGGAAAAGGAGATATAAAAATCTATTGAAGAAAACAACTCCTTAAAGAGTAGAGTTGGCCAAATAGAAAAGAAAGTACAAAAACTTTTTGAGGAAAACAACACCTTAAAAGCTAGACTCAGGCAAGTGGAAGCTAATGACTATATGAGACGTCATGAATCAACCAAACAAATTCAGAAGAATGAAAAAACGGAAGAAAATGGAAAATGGAAGACCTCAACAGCACCTTTTAAGAAATTTTCAAGGAAACTGCCTTGATGTCCTGGAACTTGAGGACAAAATAATCCACCAATCACCTCAGGAAAGAGATCCCAAATAAAAACCCCAAGGAACATTATAGTCAAATTTTAGAACTATCAGGTCAAAGGAAAATACTACAAGTGGCCAGAAAGAAACATTTTAAAAATCACAATCAGGGTCACACAGTACTTGGCAGCTGCAACATTAAAGGACTAGAAGTCATGGAACATGATTAATCCAGAAGGCAAAAAAGCCAAGACTACAACCAAGAATCACTTACCTGGAAAAATTAAGCATAACACATCAAGGGGGGAAAATGGTCATTCAATGAAATAGAAGAATTTCAAGCCTTCATCATAAGGAGAAGACCAGAACCAAACCAAAAATTTGGCCTTCAATATCCAGACCCAGAAGAAGCATAAACAGGTGAAAAGGGAAAAGAAAACATAAGGGATTCAATAGAGCTAAGCTGTTTACATCCCTACATTGGAACATTATACTTTTAACTCTTAAACATTGTATCACTAACTGTACAGATAGAAGAAATATACATAGGCAGAGGGTATGGTTATAAGATGTATTTTGGGGAATGACATTAATGGACAAGAAAGAAGAATACAATGAGTGCAGAAGGGAGAGGTAGAATGGGGTTAATTATCTCACATGAAGAAGCAAGAAAACCGTGTTACAATGTAGAGGACGATGGGACGGAAGGGCAATGGGCTTTGCTTGGACCTTGCTCTCATCAGTATTGGCTTAAAGAGGGAATATTATACAGTATACAATCAGATAAAGATAAGGAATAATCTACCTGTCAGATCTATGGGGAGGAGGCAAATTAATGACCAAATGATATAGAGAGCATTATAAAATATAGAATATATAATTTTAATCATATTGAATTGAAAAACTTTTGTGCAAACAAAAACCAATAAAGGCCTCCGTTCTCAAATACATAGATAACTGAGTAGAATGTATAATATAAGCCATTCCACAACTGATAAATGGTCAAAGGATATTAACAGGTAGCTCTCAGATGAAATCAAAGCTATTTATAGGCATAATCACTTTGGATTAGAGAAATGAAAATTAAAACAGCTCTGAAGTACCACCTTATATCAATCAGATTGGCCAATGTGACAAAAAGAAAAAAAAAAAGAAAAATGATCAATGTGGGGAAATTGGGACACTAATGGGTGGAGTTGTGAACTGATCCAACAATTCTGAAGGGCAATTTAGAACTATGCCCAAAGAACTATAAAATTGTGCATATCCTTTAATCCAGTAAGGCTGCTACTAGGTTTGTGTCTCAAAGTGATCATAAAAAAGGGAAAGGGCCCCATATGTACAAAATTTTTGTAGCAGCTCTTTTCATGGTGGCAAAGAATTGGAAAATGAGGAGATGCCCATCAACTGGGGAGTGGCTGAGCAAGCTGAGGTATATGAATGTGATGGAATACTATTGTGCAATAAGAAATAAGAAACAGGCACATTTCAGAAAAACCTGGAAAGGCTTTTTGGAAACTGATGCAAAGTGAAATGAGAAGAACCAGAAAAACACTGTGCACAGTATCAGCAATATCAGGTGATGATCATCTATGAATGATTCAGCTTTTTTCAGCAACACAATGATCCAAGACAAGTACAAATGATTCACGAAGGAAAATTCTACCCATATCCAGATAAAGAACTGATGGACTCTGAATGCAGATTGAAGCATATTTTTTTACCTACTTTATTCTTTCTCATGTTTTTTTTTCTTTCTAATCTGTTTCTTCTGCCACAATCATGTTGAATATGGAAATAAGCTTTACATGATAGTGTATGTATAAACTATATCAAACTGCCTACTATTTTCAGAAGGGAGGAGGGGAAAGAAGGAAAGAGAAAAATTTGGAACTCAAAATCTTGCAAAAATGAATGCTAAAATTTTTCTTGATATGTAATTGTGAAGGAAAATAAAATATGATTTAAAGGAAAAAAAGAGGCCTGGACTCAGAGGGCCTGGTGTCAGTCTCCTCTCTGCTACTTGGGTCCCAGGAGAACTCAAGTCACTGGTTTACCTACTCCGGGTCTCCATTTCACAGAATCACTAACTCACACAGTAGGAAGGGACTTCTGATGCCATGTAGTTCTGTAATCTATATAAGAATTCCCTAGATAACATTCCCATCTATAAAATGGGAAAGTTGACCTAGTTGATCTTCTAGCTCTAGATGTTAACACTTGTATGCTACATGACCCTTAGACAAGTCGCTTAACCTCCACATGCCTCAGTTTCCTCACCTGTAAAATGGGCATTATAATAACACCTACTTTTTTTAAGGATCAAAAGAGATAATATTTATAAAGCACTTCATAAACCTTGAAGTGCAATATAGATGCTATTATTATTATTAATACTACATCTTCAAAAGGTTGTTGTTAGGAAATCCTTTTTTCTTTGGTATATGTATTATATATAGTATACAAATACATATGTATATATTATATATGTGTGTATAATATATATGATTTAATATATATATACATACCTGTATAATATACCATAGAAATCATTATTAACCATGACTTTCCTAACTCTCTGCTCAGAAGGCTTTTATCACAGGCACCCAAATAGTCACCTGTTGGCCTCATCTGGCCTTGTCAGACTTGTCTTCTCCCAGCATTGTAGAAACCTTGATGATTCATTAATTGGGGCACACTATTTAAGGTGAGGATGTTTTCGGTGCCTGGGCAAGCAATAAAATCGAGCGGCTGCCCCATTTATGGCTCCATGGGGTTATTATGAGCATCAGTAGACGAGAGGGTGAATTGTAGATATTGATTCCTGGCCCAGTGAAAAAGTGCAGCTCCTGGCACGGGGGGCCATAAATCTCCATGTGGGGGTGACATGAATCTCGATTCCTAGGCCGCCTGTCAGGGAGGGCAGATGGTGATGAAAAAAGATAAACCATGATCAATAAATCTCTTTTTATCAACATGTTTGTGGAACATTTGATCTCTCAGGGAAAGAGAGGCAACCAATCCTGATAGAAAAGCCCACCACAAAGTCCAATTAAAAGATTTTTCTCCTCCTTTCCCTAGACCTCACTGGAAGAAGAATTGGAAATTTTCCCATCTTAAAAGCCAAGAGCCAGAACTTGAGGACAGGGAGTCAATATAAACAGCTAGGCCAAGAGTTGATGTGAACATATCACTGGAACCAAGAAGTTCAATGATTCCTATTTCTATTATTCTTAAAGATTTACCAAGCTTTTTCCCCATAGCAAAACTATGAGATAGGGAGGACTGGGATTATTCTATTCACTTTAAAGATCTATTCATTCAATTCATTCTGCAAACATTGATGAAGAACTTACTATGTGCAGAATACTGGGCAGGAAGGGACATGAAACGTTTTCTATGGAGCTCCCAGTCTACTAGGGAAATAAGAAACAAACACAGATAGATATAAAACCCAATAGTACATGACAGTGTGGTATAATAGATAAAGGGCTAATGTTGGAATCAGGGAGAGCTAGCCTCTGTCACACACTGGCTACACGACCAGCAAGTCATACCTTCTCAATGCTGCCACAACTCTCAATCAATGGCAAGACAACTATTAATCTCAGTCTCCAATGGTAGGAAGGAAGGAAGGAAGGAAGGAAGGAAGGAAGGAAGGAAGGAAGGAAGGAAGGAAGGAAGGAAGAAAGGAAGGAAAGATGAAAAAATATTTATTAAGTGCTTGCCATGTACCAGGCAGGCAATGTGTTAAATGTTGAAAATACAAATACAATGGGCAAGACAGTCCCCTTCCCTCAAGAAACTCACATTCTGGCCCTGTAATGTTAGAGAGATGATACATAGAGTGACATGACAATCTGCTGATGCACACTTTTCAAAGGAATTTCTGGTATCAATGAAACAAAAAACAGTGGGGGAAGAGGCAGAAAATTACATGAAAATAGAAAGATACAAATCAAAGTGTTATATCAACTTGAAGTGGGGAAGCCATCAGGGTCTGGAAGATGCCAGGGAAGAACTCCCAAAGAATATAGCATTTGAGTTGAGTTTTAAAGGACAGTCAGACTGAGACCCAAAGAAGTTAACTAATTTGCCCAGACTGATCATACACATAGTCGAAAACCAGGAATGAGACTCAACTTTCTTGACTTCAGGAAAGTCCTGTATGCTATAGAACACCACATTCCATTCAGGGAATAGCTCCAGGTGGTGAAAACTCTCCAATGAGAAAAACCATCATTATCTATATTTGTGATATAGCCCAGCCTTGACCTCTCCCACAGGAGAAAGAGAAATAATGAGAACTACATGGAAAATCTTATTGAAGGGTAATTCAGGAATATTGAAACACCACAAAAATAACAATTCCTTTAACCAAATAATTACATCATTAAGAACCTACTCAATGAAGGTGCAATGAGATTCAGATAGAGAGGGACAGAGACAAATAAAGAAAAGGACAGAGAGAAAGAGAGGCAGAGAGGGAGGTAAGGAGAGAGAAGAGAGGAAGAGAGGAGAAAGATCAACATAGAGAGAAGAAAAGTTAGACATAGAGAGAGAGACAGGGGTGGGGGGAGAGAGACAGAGAGAGAGAGACAGAGAGAGAGACAGAGAGAGACAGAGAGAGAGACAGAGAGAGAGAGAATCTGTTAAAAAATACATAGCACAGCATTATCTGTAATTGCAAATAACAAGAAACAATAGACATGTCCAACAGTTGGCAAATGGCCGAATGAGCTGTGTTATATCAATGTAATGGAACACTACAGGATGAATATGAGAAATATAAAGGAATTTGGAAAGACTTATATGAAGGTATGTGAAGCAAAGAAAGTAGAAACAGAACAGTCTCTGCCCTTAGGACAACAATATGAAAGAAAAATGCATACACAAAAGCAGACTGGAATGAACAAACAGAGAACAGAAGGGAATACAGAGGGAGTTACAAGCTGTTATGGACATATTATATGTTGAAACTCATTTTTAAGTGTAAACAGTTGTAAATGTATGTTGATTTGTTTCTAGGGGTTTTGTTTCTTTCTTTAAAGTTAAGTACTTAACGCTGTTTTTAAAGTGTGTGGGGAAAGGCCAGCTGGAGGCTAAATTTGCCCACAAACATCCCAAGCTCAAAGCAGTTCTGAGTTTTTCCTAGAGGTCTGGTAGCATAATTGGATGGTGACAGAGGGCATCAGGCTGGGAAATCAGGCTGGTAAACACACACAGGAAAAATGACTTCACTGAAGAATCAGAGGTGTCAGGCGGCTCATCTATCCTTGAGAGGTCAGGCAGGGTTCTACAATCCCCCTTCCCATCCCCAAAGATGGGAACCCTTTTCATTAAGAATTGTAGCTGAGAGCTCACAACCTCCAACCCCAACAAATCCCAGGTCTCGTTTCACTTGAAGCCAAGAAGCCCTTCTGACTGTCCAACCTGAAATCATCTCATCACATATCCACCCTACTCCCTCCTACTCTCTCCTTAAATCAAACATTGAATAGGGCTCACCCGTGATCATGTGGCCAACCTTTCTGCCATTGAGGGGAAAATAA
This sequence comes from Gymnobelideus leadbeateri, assembly GCA_011680675.1. Classification (NCBI taxonomy): domain Eukaryota; kingdom Metazoa; phylum Chordata; class Mammalia; order Diprotodontia; family Petauridae; genus Gymnobelideus; species Gymnobelideus leadbeateri. The sequence goes on from WOXC01000985.1 coordinate 343,713, forward strand.
TCCCCTGGTTTGTAGGTCGGGCCTGGGTGGGCTATATATCTCTTCTTTGCACCTATCACATTCTATCTTGTATGAGAATTATTTGTGTACAAATTGGATAATCCCTGTTAGATTATTAGCTCTTTGCCAGCAGAAAGACTAGGCAAGTTAATAAACATCTGATAATCTCTTAATATGTTCTAGGTACTATACTAAAAAAAACAAATGGGGATACAAATGGTTCTTGCCCTTCATGCTGGAAGAGGACCAATATAACATCACTATGTAGGGGTCAAATTACAGTGTGTCTGACTGTAACTGATAAAATACAAACAAATAGTCCCTGCCCTCAGGGAGCTTACATTCTAATGGGAGAAGAAATGTAAAGGAAAGCTAGAAGGAGGTAGAGGAAGGAAAGTGATATATACCCACATAGTTAGAAAGTCTTGAAAGGAGAAAAACTTAGTCAGCCTGGCCGTCCCCAAAATGGAGATTCTAAAAGAAACTCACCAGTGGGAGAAAGGGTCCAGCATTGCAGAAGGATATGGCAGGGCAGGAAGGTTCCAAGCAGTGAAGAACAACTGAGTCACATTGGCAAATCTCCAGTCAGGAGCATAGATGGAAGGAACTGTGTGGTTTCTCATTTCTGTTTGCCAGCACAGGGTCTCGAAACCCTGTTTGTGGAATTGAAACTACTCTGTGTTCTCTGATTCCTTTCTCTTGTTCTTTTCTTATTAGTTTCCCTGAGATTCTCTATCCAGCCTGGAGTCAGGAAGACTCATCCTCCAAGGTTCAAATCTAACATCAGACACTCCCTAGATGGGTGACCCTGGGCAAGTCACTTAATATTGTTTGCCTGTTTCCTCATCTGTAAAATGAGCTGGAGAAGCAAATGGCAAGATGTATCTCTGCCAAGAAAACTCCAACTGGGGTATTGAAGAATTGGACATGACTAAAAACAGCTTAACTGAACTGAACTCCTTATCCAAAAACACAGTGAGAAACTTTGCTGCAGAAGTTACTGGCAGTGGTAGGTGCTCTAGGGAAGGCTGTAGGGATGAGAATAGGAAGAATATCATGAGTCCACACAACATTTTGCAAATGGAGCAGAATATTTGGCTAGATAATGGTTTTCATAAAAAAAAAAAGACCCAGGGATCTTGGGATCCCAGATTTAGAGTTGGGAAGGTATTTAGGGGGTCATGGAACTGACCTCCCCCATCAGTTTGTATAAAGAGGAAACTGAAGGTCAATGAGATCAAGTGATTTCCCAAGTAGGATCCTCTAAACCTAAATCACTCCAGCTCTCACCGACTGGCCAATAATTGATGCCAGTCCAAGTCTTACTTGCTCATCCTTTGGCTTTTGATGGCTCAGAGTGAGTATAAATAGCAATTGTTTCTGTTCTGGCCAGAAACCCTGAAAGTCTTCCCCTCCCAGACTGATCCTTTTGAGAAGGCAAAGTAGGCCATCTTTTGCCTCATTTCTTGCCTTTCCTTTAATCACTGGATGTGTATTGCCTTAGACAAACTGAGACCTGGGAAAAGCCTTACCATAAAAGGCCAAGGTCTCCCACTGCATCCTGGGCCATTGTCAGTCATCCCGACCTGTGTCTTGCCACTGGACTCCAAATGACTCTAGAGGAGTGAGACTAATAACTTTGCACAGTCCTGCCTCACTTAAATCCAATTCATTTGCAAGTCAAGACATCACTCTTCTGACGTCCTTGGTCTTCTTGAAGAATGAAGGATCAACAACAACAACAACACAAGTATGAAGTATCAGAACTGGAATCCTCAGTAAACTGCAAATCCACTAGGAACCAGGAGAGTTATGTGGTTGCCCACAAAGTGAATGTAATCCGAAGCAGTCAAGAAATATAATGCCATCTCAGGACAATAACATGCTAGAGGACAGTTTCACTCGTACTCTGCCCTGGTCAGAACCACCTGGGCAGTCTCAGGTCTGGATACCACATTTTAAGAGGGACATTTATGAGGCAGAGCCAAGATGGCAGCATAAAGGCATGGACTCACCTGAGCTCTTCCCCCAAACCCCTCCAAATGCCTTTAAAAATGACTGTAAACAAATTCTAGAGCAGCAGAATACACAAAAGAGGGAGTGAAATAAATTTCCAGCCTAAGACAACTTGGAAGGTTGGCAGGAAAGGTCTGTTGCATCAGACTGAGAGAGGCAGGCAGTCTAGCACAGGTCACACCTGCACAGACTGGGCCCCAGCAAAGCCAGAGCAGGCCTCAGGACAACTGAATCACTTGCAGCAGTGGCAGTTTCTAGACCTCTCAGCCCACAGATGCTAAACACAGCTTAGAATATCACCAAGAAATGTCCATCACACCTGGGTGAGAGTGGAGAGCAGTCCAGCACAGGCCATGCCAGCACAGCCCCAGCCCCAGAAAACCAGGAGCAGGCCCAGAAAATGACTGAATCAGTAGAGGCAGCTGCTGCTTCCAGAGCTCTCAGCCCACAGATGGTAAAGGGTCAAATAACTGCTCAGAAGGAGATTACAAGGGTCTTTTTGCAAGCACTGAGGCAGGACTCTGTTGCTTTGCCCATACTCCATTCCAGGTCCTGGGTTACAGTACCAGGGTAAGGAGGAGCATAGGCAGAGCAGAGCTTGCAGCCAAGCAGAGGGAGGATCCTCCTCACAGGGCAGAAGAGAGTGCTTGTGGTAACACACAGACCAGAACACAGGCCAGGAGAGGAGTAAACTCCTCTCTAGATGATACCACCTCGGAAGAACTGAAAACTTACAGGTCCCTAGAAGTATTTCTGAAAACAGCTACTCAAACCCCCTGAAACTTGAAACAGTGTTCCCTCCACCCTGGAAGCAGAGCCCTACCTTAAAAAAGAGCTAAAAAGTCAAGTAATAGGCTGGGAATATGAGCAAACAATGGGAAAAAAACTCTGACTATAGAAACTTACTTTGGTGACAAGGAAGATCAAAACACACACTCAGAAGAAGACAACAAAGTCAAAGCTCCTACATCAAAAACCTGCAAGGAAAATATGAATTGCTCACAAGCCATGGAAGAGATCAAAAAGGATTTTAAGAATCAAGTAAGAGGGTGGAGCCAAGATGGTGGAGTAGAAACGGGACCTCCAGCTTCCACCTCCTCCAATACATGTAAAAAAGATGACTCTAAACAAACCTTAGAACCCACAAAGTGACAGAGAGAAACAAATGCCCCCTGAAGGAAGCCTGGAAGGCCAGCAGGAAGGGTCCATCACAGCATGCTGAGAGCCAAGCCTTGCATGAGCCAGTGGTTTTAGGCCCAAGGTGACCCCGATCTGCTGTGGCTAGAGCAGACTTCACAAGGGTGAATAACCAGCACTTGTAGCAGTTTCTGGACTTCTCAATCCACAAATGCCAAAGACAAAGCAAAAGGTCAGTGTGGAACTTTGTTCAAATAGGGGGAGCACAGTCCAGCTACTACCCCCAGAGCGAGAAGTGGAGGAAGCATGGTGGCTGCAGCCACTGCCATATGGCTGCTTCCAGAGCTCCTGGCCTGCAGATTGTAGGGGGATCAAGCAATCATTCAGAGGGTAATCCTCCTTGCTTTGACCTGCTTGGATCCAGATTGTGGTCTTGGGTGGTGGTCCTGGAGTGTATGACCAGTGAGCCAGAGTGTGTGGAGGCTGTAGAGAGAGCATTTAATAGCTCCTGTAGCTGCAAAAACCCCAGGGATTTGGGACACAGCTCTCTCCATTCTGGAAGCAGAGTTCTACAATGGCAAAGAGCTCAAAAGTCTAGTAATTGGCTGCCAATATGAGCAAGCACAGGGAGAACAAACAGACTATAAAATCCTTTTTGGGGGACAAAAAGGATCAAGGCATGGAGCAAGAGGAAGACAGCAAAGTTAGAACTCCTCCATCAAAAGCCTCCAAGAAAAATATGAATTGGTTACAGGCCATGGGGGAGCTCAAGAAGGATTTTGAAAATCAAGTAAGAGAAGTGGAAGAAAAATTGGGAAGAGAAATGAGAATGATGCAAGAAAATCATGAAAAGCAAGTAAACAGCTTGCTAAAGGAGACCCAAAAAAATACTGAAGAAAATAATACCTTAAAAAATAGACTGACTTAAATGGCAAAAGAGGCCCAAAAAGCCAATGAGAAAAAGAATGGTTTAAAAAGCTGAATTTGCCAGATGGAAAAGAAATTTCAAAAACTCACTGAAGAGAATAACTCCTTCAAAATTAGATTTGGAGCAATTGGAAGCTAATGACTTTATGAGAAACCAAGATACTATAAAACAAATCCAAACAAATGAAAAAATTGAAGGCAATGTGAAATATCTCATTGGAAAAACCACTGACCTAGAAAATAGATCCAGGAGAGAGAATTTAAAAACTATTGGTCTACCTGAAAGCCATGATCAAAAAAAGAGTCTAGACACCATCAAGAAATTATCAAGCAAAATTGCCCGGATATTCTAGAACCAGAGGGCAAAATAAAAATTGAAAGAATTCACCCATCATCTCTTGAAAAAGATCCTAAAAAGAAAACCCCTAGGAATATTATAGCCAGATTCCAGAGTTCCCAGGTCAAGGAGAAAATACTGCAAACAGTCAAGAAGAAACAATTTGAGTATTTTGGAAACACAGTCAGGATAACAGAAGATCTAGCAGCGTCTACATTAAGGGATCAAAGAGCTTGAAATATGATATTCCAGAGGTCAAAGGAGTTAGAACTAAAACCAAGAATCACCTACCCAGCAAAACTGAGTATAATGCTACAGGGAAAAATATGGTCATTCAATGAAATAGAGGACTTTCAAGCATTCCTGGTGAAAAAACCTGAGCTGGAAAGAAAATTGACTTTCAAACACAAGAAGGTAAACAAGAAAAAGAAATCATAAGGAACTTATTAAAGTTGAACTTTTTACATTCCTACATGGAAAAAGAATAATTGTAACTCATAAGACTTTTCTCAGCATAAGGATAGCTGAAGGGAATATGTGTGTGTGTGTGTGTGTGTGTGTGTGTGTGTGTGTGTGTGTATGTATAGGAAGATGTATGTGTATATAAATATATATATATATATGTGTGAGTGTGGGCATTTGTATGTTCATGTATACATAGACAGAGGGTGTAGGATGAGTGGAATATGAAGGGATGATATAAAAAATAAAATTAAGAGATGAGAGAGGAATTTATTGGGAGAAGAAGAAAGGGAGAGATATATTAGGGTAAACTATCTCAGTATAAAAGAGGCAAGAGAAAACTGTTACAAGGGAGGGGAAGAGCAGGAAGGTGAAAGGGAATGGGACAACCTGATTCTCACTGAATTTAGCCTAAGGAGAGATTAACGTACACACTCAATTGGATGTCTTACCCTACAGGAAAATAGGGAGGTAGGGGATAAGAGGAGGGCAGATTTGGGGAGAGGATAGTTAGAAGAAAACATTTTTGAAAAGGGATAGGGTCAAAGGAGAAACTAGAATAAGTGGGGGGCAGGATAGGATGGAAGGGAAATACAGTAAGTCTTTCACAATATAACTACTATGGAAATGATTTGGGTAACTACACATGAACAATATATATTGAATTGCTCATCTTCCCAGTGGGGGTGGGTGAGGAAGGAGGAGGGGAAAAGAATCTGGAACTCAAAGTTTTGAAAACAAATGTTTAAAAATTTGTTTTTTACATGCAAATGGGAAATAAGTTATACAGGTACTGTGGTATAGAAACCCATCTTGACCTACTAGCAACTTGGGGGGTGAAGGGGGAAAATATAAGAGAGAACAGATTGGGGGAAGGGGTATTCAGTAGGCTTGCTATTTTGGGGTGGGGTAGGGAAAAGACAGGGAGAGAAAAAATCATAACTCAAAATCTTGTGGAAATGAATGTTGAAAACTAAAAATAAATAAATAAATTAAAATTAAAAAAGAAAAGAATCACGTAAGAGAATTTTAGGAAAAGTTGGGAAGAGAAATGAGAGTGATCCAAGAAAATCATGAAAATTGAGACACAAAGAAAATAATACCTTAAAAAAACAGACTAGGCCAAATGGTAAAAGAGGTCTGGAAAGCCAATGAGAAGACAGACCAAAATTGATCAAATGGATAAGGAGATCCAAGAGCTTAATGAAGAAAATAATTCCTTAAAATTAGAATGGAGGGGTGGCTAGGTGGCACAGTTAATAGAGTACCAGTCCTGAAGTCAGGAGGACCTAAGTTCAAATCTGGCCTCAGACACTTAACACAAAAAACTAGCAGTGTGACCTTGGACAAGTCACTTAACCCCAACTGCCCTCCAAAAAGGAAAAAAAAATTAGAATGGAGCAAATGGAAACTAATGACTTTATGAGAAATTAAGAAAAAATAAAACAAAACCAAAAGAATGAAAAAATAGAAAACAATGTGAAATATCTCATTGGAAAAACAACTGACCTGGAAAATAGATCCAGGTAATTTAAAAATTACCAAAGTACCTGAAAACCATGATAAAAAAAAAGAGCCTAGATATCATCATTCAAGAAATTATCAAGGAAATCTGCCCTGATATTCTAGGAAGCACACTGACAAGTTGAAATATATCAAAAGGTGGCTCTAAAGCCAGAAATCTCTTACGTTGGGTTAGCTGTCAGAATGAAATGATGCATTCACAATTCACAAGTTACCAAACAGCTAACAAAAGCACTTCTACTTTGCCCCTACAAAAAAAAAAAAAAAAACCCAAATAATAGGAATACAGGAATGTGGATTGAATCATTTCAACTCCTTGGAGCCATCCATACCAGAGAGCAAGGGCCATTCCAAGTTATTCCTTTAGTGGAAGCAGACAAAACTACCTTTCAGCAAATAAATAGTGTTTCTTTCAGTGCTAGTAAATGAAAGGAGGGGATGAAAAAGAGAATGATAGATATGAAGACTGCATTTCCCATACATGTTCAGGGCCTAGAACTATGCTACAGAAAAAGTAGATTAAGTGCTGGTGGATTGAAATTGGTTGCTGGTATTCTATAATGTGGGGGGCAGCTAGGTGGTGCAGTGGATAGTGCTAGGCCTGGAGTCAGAAAGACTCATTTCTTGAGTTCAGATCCAACCTCAGACACCCCCCTAGATGGGTGACCCTGGGCAAGTCACTTCACCTTGTTTGCCTCAGCTCCTCATCTGTCAAATGAGCTAGAGAAGGAAATGGCAAAGCACTGCAGTGTCTTTGGCAAGAAAACCCAAATGTGGTCTCAAAGAGTAGATTGTGATTCAGACGACTGAACAATGTTGGTAATCTCTGCTAGTTAAAACAGCAGAAAACAAGAGCAGGATTGTTCAGTGGCAGAAATTTAATATTTGGGAACATTATGGTGTCGATGATGGCTGAATTGCAGAGTATATCGCATCTAACTAGGGTCAAGAAAAATCCATTTATTTTTTTTTCTTTTTGGAGGGCAATTGGGGTTAAGTAACTTGCCCAAGGTCACACGGCTAGTTTTTGTGTTAAGTGTCTGAGGCAGGATTTGAACCCAGATCCTCCTGACTCCAGGTCTGGTGCTCTATTCACTGTGCCACCTAGCCTCCCCTGCTCTTATAAATTTTATCAAGAAAACTAAATTTAAGATAGAGGTAAAGGAAGAAAACCATGTGCATGTATCTGTATGGGCAAGAAGGCAGAGCGTGGATCTGGAGTGAGAAGACCTGGCTTCATCAGTCAGGCCACAAGCGTTTATTAAATACTTGCTATAAGTCAAGGGCTGTATTAAGTAATGGGGATACATAAAAAGTAAAAAAAAAATTTAAATGAAAGAAAAAAGCAATCCCTGCTCTCAAGGCATATAAATTCTAATGGAAGAGATAATATGTGAATATCTAGGTATATACAAAATATAGAGAGAATAGATGAAAGTATTTTGAGAAGAGATGACAATAGCAGTTAGGTAGACCAGGAATGGCCTCTTGCAAAATATGGGCTGTAAAGTCCACTTCAGACACTTATTAGCTACCTGATATTTTTAACCAGGGCTGGGGCACCTGTGATCTTAAGGCTACATGTAGCCCTGTAGGTCCTCAAGTACGGACCTTGGACTGAGTCCAAACTTTATAAAAGGATTTGTTCATTGAAGTTTGGATTCAGTCAAAAGGCCACACTTGAGGACCTAAAGAACCACTTGTAACCTTGAGGCTATAGGTTCCCCACTTTTGGTGCCTCAGTTTTCACAACTGTAAATGAAGGGGTTGGACTCAATAGTTTTTAAGTTTTTTTAAGGTCTGCATCTATAATCCCATAAGCCAGAACCATGGAGAATTTACACAGCACAGACAGAATACTATCAAAGGTCACTTAATCAATAAATTAGATGAGCAAAGAAGAAGATACCTTTTGCAACTACGGATATGGGAAGAGTTCATGACCTGACAAGGGACAGAGAGGATCATGGGGGAATCAAATAAGCAATTTTGGTTGAATAGAATTGAAGAGATTTGCACAGACAAAAGCAATATAGTTAAAATTAAGAGGGAAACAACTGACTGGAAAAAAAATCTTCGAAAGGTCCCATTTCTAAGCTATATGTAAGGATATGTATGTATGTATGTATGTGTATATATGTACATATATATGATCATGCTCAAATTGTCTAAAACATAGGCTGCCTGTAGCCCCTACCACGTGGGTAGGTATGGCCTCCTTCGACTGCTGCACAGCCAGAGCAGGTGTCATCTTTAAAACTGGTCAGGCTGAGACAGTCCTCTCTCTTTCTGGTTCAAGCTCTTTCCTGTGCCTTCCTTCCTGCTGCACCCAGAGGAAGATCAGAGTTCACCCATAGCTTGAATAACATGAACTGAACCAGTGACGGGGAAGGACTTCCTTTCTTCTTCCTTCTTTCACCTCGGCTCCAAGCAATGGGCCAAGTGTTTGCCTTGTTCTGTTTCATTTGTCCTCAGTCTCAGGTGCCAGGAGTGATCCTCCATCCAATCTTGGAGTTTGAGAAATGGTGACCTTGAAACCAATCGATTCTATGTAAGATATTGCAGCCAGCCAGACCATCAGGAAAGCCTGAAGAAACTGAGGTACCTAGAACTTGAGCTGGAAGGGAGCTTGGTGCTTGAGATGGGGAGTGTGCTATATAGGAACCAGGCTAAGCTGGTTAACTTAGCTAAGCTATTCCCTCCCAGAGATAAGGTACTATGGGGGGATGGACACTAGTAGATTATGTCTCCCATGTGTTGCAGGAGCAAATTTGTATATTTGTAATTATGTTTTTCCAGATAAATATTTCTTGGCAAAAGCGATCTTACTATTCGTGGCTAAATGAAACTGGGGCATAAGGTCCACTGCTATAATTGGGGTAACACTAGCGGTTGGGGCTAGGGCCTTTTGCAGAGAACCTAGACAATCCCCCCTTCCTCCTCTTGAGGGTACTAACAAACCCTTGGAGAGGAATGAAATCTAACATAACTGGCCTTCAGGCAATGAGGACTAGGGCAGTCAGTGTTCATACATACATACATAAGAGACCAATTCAAATTTATGAAAATGGTCATTTCCCAACTGAAAAATAGTTAAGGAATATGATAATGAAATTTTCAAAGGAAGAAATCTAAGTTATCAACAACCATATGAAAAAAATGCCTCAATTCACTAATAACTAGAGAAATGCAAAGTAAGGAAATTTCCACCTCACAATCAGGATATTGGCAAAAATAACAAAAAAAGGAAAACAATTAATGTTGGAGGAGCTTTGGGAAAACAGGTACATAATGAGCTATTGGTGGATCTATGGATAAGATTGGTCCCACCGTTCTGGAAAGCAATTTGGAACTGTGCCCAAAGAGTTATTAACTATGCATAACCTTTGACCCAGTGATACCACAACTAGGTTGATAGTCCAAAGTGATCAAAGCCAAAGGAAAAAGACACATATGTACATAAATGATTATAGCAGTCCTTTTTGTTATAGGAAAGAAACAGAAACAAAAGGTGTGGCCTGTCAGGCAACTGCTAAAACAATTATGGCATCTTCGTGAAATGGATTACTATTGGACTATAAGAAATGAGTCATTTTACATAAAGCTGGGGAGGTTTGTATGAAGTTAAGCAGAGTAAAGTGAAAAAAACCAAAAACAATTCAAGTAGTAACAACATTACAAAGAAAAAAGAGTTTTGAAAGACTCCGGAAGTCTGATGAAGGCATTGACCAAGTATGATTCCAGGAAGTATGCCACCCATCTCCTGGCAGAGAAAGCATGGAAGCAAGGAGCAGAAGGAGACAGACGCTTTTCAAAATGGCACATGTGTGTGTTATTTGCTTGACTGTTTATTTGTTACAAGAATGTGTTTTTGTTTTTTATTTGGGGTGAGGTACAGAGTTAGAGAGGGGAAGCTAGTGACAATGTTGCCAAAAAGGAAAAGAAAAGAAATAACATAAAAGGTTATTGAACCATTGTGTCAAATTTATGGAACAAAAAGATCAGAAGGAAGCAGAGAAGCAGGACCCCCTTGAAAGTAACATGGATATCCATGAAATTACACCATGACTTTATGGCTCCTAGCAAGGTCTTTTAACCTCCCATGTCAGAGCCGTAGGATCCTCACACTGACAGCTTGTGAGATACAAAACTCCTTAAGGCCATTGCCCTATGCACAGTGGGCTCACAGGGAACAACATGCCTGCAGACAAGCCCTTCCACAATTGCCTGGAAACAGATTTGTTTGTCATCAAAAGACTAATCTAGCTGGTTCAGAGAGGCTCATCCCCAGAGTGACCAAAGGTGATGGCTTATTTGACCATAACAGCTGTCAAAGACCCTTTACTAAGGTCTATGAGATCACAGAGAGATAGGAATTTGTGCCAGTTCAGAGTGCCCATGTGATTATTCACATCCCCATGATCCTTACCAGTCATATAGTGCTTTAGATCGATTCTCTCATTTGATTCTCAGACAATCCTGTGAAGGGCAAATATTATCCCCATTTTACAGATGTAGAGACTGAAGCCGTGAGAGGGGAAGGTACTTAACCAAGGTCACACAGAAAATGATTGGCATTGTTAGGACTAGAGCCTAAATGGTTCCTGCGGGAGTAGAAAAACTGTTAGATTGGGAGCCAGATGAACTGGGTCTGAGTACCACTTAACTGCTATGTGTGTGATCTGGAAAAACACCTTTCTCTCTTCACCTCTATTTTCCTCCTCTAAAATAAGGGGGTTGGTCCAGATGGTCTCCAAGTCATCTTCCAGTTTTGACAGTTTGTGTTCAGATTGTAAAGACATTTTCAGCTTTGAAGCCTATGATTTTTATTCCAATGCTCCCAGCATGTGATAGAATCAGATGTTTATTTATATTGCCTCACACAGTTATTGTGAGAAAAGAGCTTTGTAAGCCTTAAAACACTATAGATGTGGAAATGACTGTTTCTGTTTTGTCCTTCCTTTTTCAAAGAGGACCAGCGACACATCATGGGGTGATGTCTTTATTTGCACATGAATTGGATTTAAGTGAGGCAGAGTTGCACAAAGTAATCAGGTTGACTCTCTCTTCCAGAATCACTGAAGTCCAGTGGCAGGACAAAAGTCAAGACACTGTTGATGGCTCCAGATATAATGGATGATCTTGGTATCCTCAATGTCTGATCAAGATCTAAGCATTCTACCATGCCTGCTTCAGCTGCTTTCATGGCCGTTGGAGCAAATTGTTCTCATTTACCCATTCTGCCAAGGGAAAGTCTTCATGTGCCTGGGGTACACATTCCTCTAATTTGCCAATGAGTTTGAGGCCCATCAGTTACTTTCAATCTGGTTAGCTCATCTGCCTAGACAGTTTACTGGAGTGTGGCCAATGTTCATCCTTCAGCTTCTTGGAGCCATAGGTGAGAGTTGAGTGCCAGATGGTCACCAAAGGTGAATGAATAGCCTTGAAAAGACTCAGCAAGCCCTCATACCAGAGGTGCTAGTCCTCCTTGTCCATCCAAATACACCCCTGTATTCTAGTGACTCTAATAAAAGGGATAAAGAAAGTAAAGAAAAGTAATTTGACCCCTCTCTTTCCCCCCAAAACTCTGCTCCTAATGGAAACAAATATCTTCCTTATCTCCCCATTGTCAACTAAAACAAGTCCAGATTCCTCAGCCTGACATTCGAGAACCTCCACAATCTGTCTCTTCCCTGCCTTTCCAACATCATCTTACTCAAAGTCCATTTATACAGGCTATATCTCAGTCAGATTGTCTTCCAGGCCATTTCCCAGAACACACTCTTTCTTTCCCTGACCTCTTGCCTTGTCCAATTACTGTCTCTTCCTCCAGACCCAACTCAGGTGCCATTTCCTCCATGAAACCTTGCCCGATTCTTCAGTCTCTCCCTAGCAATCAAATATGAATTCTCCATCTCAGCATTCTCCCAGTACTTGCTTCTACCTTTCTTTGGAGCTTGATCACTTTCTGGTTTATAAATTGTTGGGGAGTTTTTTTCAACTAACAAAAATTTTTTCTTCTCCACCAACCCCCAATCTCCCATCTCTCACTGAAAAACAAAACTCTTATAACAAATATACCCAGTCAATCAAACAAATTTGCCACATCAAAAATTTCATATCTCCTTCCCTATGTTTAGTGTATCACCTCTCTGCTATGGGATGGGCAGAAGTCTCCATCATCAGTCTTTTAGAATTAGGATTGATCATGTGTTGATCAAGTTCTTAAGACTTTCAAAGTTGTTCATTTTTACAGTGTTGTTCTCTTTGCTGTGCCCACTTAGCTCTGCATCAATTCATAGGAGTCTTTTCAACCTTCTCTGAAACAATCCCCTTCTTATGGCACAATAGCCTTCCATTATATTCATTTAACGTATCTTGGTCAACCATTCCCCAATTGACAGGCACCTCCTCAGTTTCCAATTCTTTGCCACCAGAAAAAGATCTGCTATAAATATTTGTGTACATTTGAGTCCTTTTCCTTTCTGTGATCTCTCTAGGAAATTGCTACCTGTGCAAACTGAATCACATCGTCTTAGACCTTGATGATCTAATACAACCCCCCTTGCATATCATTCCACCTTACTATGAGCTCAGTATCTTATTTATTTTTATAACCCCATAGCACCAAGCACAAAGACAGACACAAACTGGTTGCTATTGGCTATTAAGTGAATTTTTACATACCCCTAGAAGCAGGGAAGAAGGGAACAGGGAATGTAATATAATGGGGGGAAAACACTGGCTATAGAATCAGGAGCACTGAGTTCAAGTCCTAGACGTTTTGTGATTATTTTTTTACTTTTTGGAGGGGGAAGGCAGGACAATTGGGGTTAAGTGACTTGTCCAAGGTCACACATCTAGTAAGTGTTAAGTGTCTGAGGCAGCATTTGAACTCAGGTCCTCCTGACCACAGGGCATGTGCTCTATCCATTGCTCCAATTAGCCACCCCCTGAGGGCTAAGTTTTTGCTGAAACAGGCAAAATATGACTTTCTGTCACTTCTTCTCATGGCATCTAGTCCTCCGATCTAGAGCTAAGCAGAACAAATCCAATCCCTCTTTCCCACAACAGCCTTTCAATTACTTGCTTTTTTTTTTTGTCACTTCAATCATGTCTGGCTTTTTGTGGCCCCACGACTGTTGGCAAAGAGCAGGGAGTGGTTTTGCCATTTTCTTCTCCAGCTCATTTTACAGATGAAGAAACTGAGGCAAACAGGGTTAAGTGACTTGCCCAAGATCACACAGCTAGTAAGGGTCGGAGTCTAAATTTGAACTCAGGTCTTCCTGACTCCAGGTCCAGAGCTCTTGCATTGAGCCATGTAGCCATTAAATACTTCCAATTCCTTCAGCTAATCTTTGTCCATGTTGACACAGTCAGGTTACGTTAGAGGTAAACTTTGAAGCCAAGCCTAATATAGCATGACCTCAAGTCTCTTCACCATCCTGGTTAGCCTCTTCTTGACATTCTCCAACTTGTCAGAAGTGTGTACCCTCAACACAAACATAGGCTCCACTGGAGGTCCCAGGATCACAGGGATTGAATTAGACTTCTTACAGATGAAGAAAATGAGGCCCACAATATGGAACTAACCCATAGAAGATTATAGACCTAGAAAGTGCATCCTTAGTGGAATCTTAATTAAGGTCTCCTGAAACAACATAACAGAGGAAAATGTATAAATCAGAAAACTCAGCTTCATAACCCTAGGACTGCTACCCACTGACTATGTGACCCTGGACAAGTCACTTACCCTCTTTAGGTCTCTGCTTTCTTCACCTATAAAATGAAGGGGTTGTATTAGTTCTAAATTCTAATATTTTATGACTTCACTTGGAGAATCGCATTGACAGTTTTTGACTCAGTGATCTGTATGAACCTTTTCTTTTCTAAATCCTATCATCCCACACAGTCTTAACCCAGCCCCAAGCTAGCATGGCAGTGGTATACCACAGACCCTCCAAATTGTTACTGCCCTGGGTGGGTGAGGAGGTGAAGGTTTTATCTGAGATGTTAACCACAGCTCTGAAACACAACTTGGCTTTTCCAATGATGACATGCCTGGTTCCAGATGGCTCCCTGTGCATTCCCACATTCGTTAGTATGCTAATTTATTCTGACTTTTTCAGAGCCTGCTTAACACCCAGGGGCTGAGGTACCCACCTCACTGCAAGGGCCTACAGAGGCCCAGCTTGGTTTCCAGATGGAAGAGGGATCTGTCCCCAATTGCTGTCATTAGAAGCTGCAAATAACGGTGGAAATTCAGCCAGAACAGGACATGTTTTGAGTGCTTCTCTCTGATAGACTATGATTTCACCTCCAACTGTCCTGGATTGCAGGGAAGGCTTAGAGGGTGCCTCTCAAACAAAGAAAAGAACAAGTTTCCAAAATTTTATTTTAAAATTACACAAATAATTACTAAATGTATATTTTATATAAAGCTAGAGGGGCAGGATGGGGTAGTAGGTAGAGAACCAGCCTTGGAGCTCATGCAGCTAGCTGCTTCTGACACCTGTTTGTGAGACCTTGGGTAAGTCACAACTCTCTAAGACTCTAAGTCACAAGTGAATTAGGAGTCTCATTATCATGGGTGCCCTTTACCTATAAAATCATGGTTCCAAGCCTAATCATTCTAGAAAGTAATTTGGAATTATGGTAAGAAAGTGTCCAACATATCCATACACTTTAACCCAGGGAACCAGGAAAAATATATACAAAATGTAAATAGAAAGAACGGGAAAAAAATCAAAACTGAACATTGCATAATGTAATGGCCAAGACTGACCCTGAAGAAGAGATATGAAATGTGACTCTTCTTTGGAGAGGTGTGCGTGGAGGGGGAGACTCTGGATATACTATCAGAACCAGCAGCTAGGTCATTTTGTTGACCTGCTTTTTTCCCCTCCTTTTTCATTCTTTGATAGAAGGGATGATTTTCTAGGTGGGAGTAGTATACTGGAAAATGAAAATAACATAAGAAAAAGGTAGCTATAAAGTTACTTTAAAATAAAATAGTAAAAAAGAAATCACAATCTCCCCTCCCCTAAGTACAAAGCTATGAGGTAACTAGAATCCAAAGGAATATAATCTCTCCAAGGTCAAAAACTATTTCATTTTTTTTCTTTGTGTCCCCAAGGCCTGGCACAGAATCTGACACACAGTAAGCATTTAATAAATGCTTTTTGAATGAGTGAATCAATCAATCAAAAGAAGAAACTGCATGTCCCTTGGATCTATTTCCTCTTCTGCTTTTCACCAAATAGTCTAGAAAATCAATATCAATCCACTATTTATGAACATCCATATAGCAGGGGTAATAGGGGAACCCCTGATTTTCTGGACTAGGGCATGTCTCCATGGAGCTAGACATGCCCTCTGGGAAGGAAACAGAATGGCTGAAGAAGGCAACGAGGAGCTCTGACTTGCCTAGGCAAGCAGGCTCCCTACTATCCTGTGTTTGTCCTGCAAGCCACCATCATCTCTGGTGGGAACTGAGGGGGGAGGGTTGGGTGGGGTAGGGGTAAAAGAAATCTTCTTCCTGTTCCCTTCCTGGAAGTTCAAGTGCTGGAAAATGTTGGAAAGGAGTCCCAAAAGAAAAGAGTAAACCCATCTCCTTAGCTCCTCTCGTAGGGTCAAGGAGGTGCCTGCACAATAATTGTCCATCCTCTCTCCTTCCTCTCACCCCCTTCCTGCTCAGCTGCTCAGTCATAGATCACACAGCACACATCTCTAGTAACAGGGGACCAGTCAGGAGTTCCTTATGCCAGGCCAGCAAGTTGCACATCCATTGGGAAAGCACCAGAGCATATGCCCAGCTCCATGAGAAGTGCCCTAGTCCAACAAATAAGGGGATTCCCTCTCCACCTTTACTACATATAAAAAAGAATCACGGGTCCATTGAAGAAAGCTCCTTAACAGTCCCCATAGAAAATGCTAACATAAAATGTAAAGAGAAGCATCTCAGTAACACAAAGTTACACAGGAAATGAATGAGAGAACTAGGATTTTTTAAACCTGGTTCTCTGTTCTAGGTGGTGGAGTTGTCAGTGCACTAGACTTCAGGTTTTGAGGACCTGAGTTCAAATCCAGTCTTGGATATTTACTAGCTGTGTGACCCTGGGCAAGTCACTTAACCTCTCTCAGCCTCAGTTTCTTCATCTGTAAAATAGGGACAATAATAGCACCTCCTCCCCCCCAGATTGTTGTGAGAATTTATCTCAATTTAATGAGATAATATTTGTAAAGTACTTTGCAAACCTTTATCAAACATAGAAATGCTAGCTACACTTACTAATAGTTATGTATTTGTTTAGCTATTCATTTGTTTGCTTGTTTTTTTTATTTGTTCACTTGCTTGTTTATTCACTTGTTTGCTTGCCTATTTATTGGCTTGTTTGTTTATTATTGCTTTTCCAAGACCACACTGCCTTCCTCCAGGATAAACGATGCAAATGAACATAAACATAGACAAACAAAAAAGAAAAACAAACAAATACTAGATCCGTGGGGGTAAACTGTTGCCCAGGGACCTCACCTTATTAGCTCCCTAGTTATAATGTCACTGGGACTCAAGTTCTAGCAGCAGCATAGTGGGCTGATCTCATCAAAGAGTCCTGCTTCTCTCTCTGCTCCTATTTCAGCTAAAGGTAGCCCTAGAATGATTGGGAAGGAAGTGGCAAACCACTCCAGGATCATTGCCAAGAAAACCCCAAATGGGGTCAAATGGGGTCACAAAGACTTGGACATGAATGAAACAATGGAACAACAACAACCAAAGCCCTGGCTGGAAGGCCTTTGATATCTGAAGCCATGTACGATGTGAGATAAACAGTAGGCACATCATTAAGATTTACAGAATGGGATTGAATTTAATCACTTTGTCTTTCTCTTGGAAATTGTAAAATTCAAAGAAAAAGCATCTTAAAAAAGCTAGATTGGATTAAAAGAGAAAAGCCTGGCTATATTAGGAGAAGCCCAGGATAGTAGCAAAAAGGCTGGATTTGGCACTGAGGACCCTAATCTCAAATCCTGGCTTTACCACCTGCTATATGTATAACCTTGGGCAAGTCATTTGACCTCTGAGAATCTCTGTTCTTGCATCTATAGAACAAAAGCTCACTAATAAACATTGACACAAAAATATTAAATGTATTAGCAAAGAAGCCATGTTCAAAAATTGATTCATTATGACAAGACTGGATTTTTACAAGGAATGAAGGGATGGTGTGGTGTTAGGAAAGCTCTAAATATGTCATATTAATAGCAAAAACAATAAATATCATATGATGAGATCAATAGATGTATAAAAACCCTTTGACAAAATACAATACTGTTTTTCAGTCATGTCCAACTCTTTTTGACCCCATTTGGGATTTTCTTGGCAAAGATATTGGAATAGTTTCCATTTCCTTCTCCATCTCATTTTACAGATGAGGAAACTGAGAAAAACAGGTTTAAGTGACATGCCTGGGTTTTGACCACTAAGTGTCTGAGATTTGAACTCACAAAGATCAATTTTCTTGGTTCTAGACCCAGTGCTCCATACACTGAGGCACCTTGCTATCCTACACAATGACTACAATAGTGTAAATGGAAAAAAGTAATCTCAAAGCAATGACAAAAAACAAACATGATCTCTAAAAAAAATGTGAGAAGACATTTCTTTGTTGAAGTGATACAATTATTTTTTCTCTATTTCTTTTTCTTTTCTTTTTTCCTTAAAAAATATTATTTGTTATATGGGATAGCTCTCTGGGAACAAAATGAGGAGAGATACTATGAGAAACTTCAGTAACAATCCCCCCAAAAAGATATCAACAAAATTTATTGTAAAAAATTAAGTAACTATCCTAGAGATTTAACTGGTCCATAGGACTAAGACTGGAGCCATTGACAGATTCCTGGTTGAGTAAATACGAAATCCAACATGTCTCAGAGTAGTGTGTCACCATAGCAAATGCAGAGTGGGGAAGCCCTACACAGCCCTTCCTAAATATACTTTCCATGCTATGGTTAGGTAAGTTTTCTTTTATAAGTTGCTAGATGGTTCATGAGAGTTTCACTTTCTTTCATTCCTGAATCTAAGCTGTTCTAGAGCACTCCTCTAGTGAGTCGTAGGCATGTATACACCCACATACACCAGGTTAAGCCCAATATGACAACATGCCACTCTGAAAACCCCAGACCTATCAGAGTGAAGGTAGAATAAATGCACAGTCTAGCCCAGAGAATAAGTATAGGAATGTACATCTCGCCTGGGCTACATTAGGTAGGATATTGTCAAGCTAGAGCAGGTTCAAGCTATTTCAGAGAAGGGTCACTGGCATCGAAACTTATGATGATAGAATGAAAGAAATAGGTATATTTTTCCTGAAGAAGAATAGACTTGGTGGGGGGGGACACAGTAATTTATCTTTGAATATAGGAAGGGTTTTCGCATAGGACATTTGCTATTGCAGAAGCTGAGACTGAATCGATATGAGGAAAAACCTCCTGTTTTAAAAGCATTGTGGGAAGCCTCTGGAGCACCCCAGAAGGAGCCCATTTAATCCAAATCCATCTTTTTACTTGTGAGGAAACCATAGTGGAAAGTGGCGGGCTCCCGGTCACCACAGTTCGTCAAGTCAAGGGTAGATGAGCACTTCTGTAGGAAGTGAAGTAGGGGTTAGACCAGATGACCTCTAGGGTCCCTTTCCTGATCTGGGATTCTGTGAAGAACTAGTTTTAAAAAAAAGTAATAATTCTCCACATAGTTTATAATCTTAGGTGGTCAGGACAGCCCCTCCCCTCCATACCGGGCTGCTATATATCACCCATCAAGGACACAGCCCTGGTTATTTACAGGCTATAATGAGACTGTCCACTGTTTAATGTTACCATAAATAAGCAGCTAAAACTGCTGAGTTTCATGTATTTTGCTCTGATTGCCTGTAAGGCATTATTATTTTAATAAAAAGAAAGTCACGTGAAACCTGTTAGTTTATGCAGCGTTCCCAAAATCAGATTTAATTTTGAAGAGACCAGCAAGGAGAGTGTGGGCCCCAAACCCCAGGTGGCTTCAAATGAGCTTTCTTCCCTCAACCATCTTTCCCTTCCTTTTTGTTTCTGACTGGTACCCCTGTCCTTTTCATAGACAGTGCTGGAAGGGCACATTTAGAATAGAAGGAACCTTGAAATCTCAGCGTACCATGGCCCCTACAGACCTCTCTATTCTTTTTCTCTAAGATTTTAATCCAGGAGGATGAGGGAACACTCAAGCAAGACTTTGAGTCAGATACAAGTTTTAACACTTAACTAGCCTCTTTTGAGCCTCAGTCCGCTCATCTTTAAAGTAGGAAGAATTAACATCTATCTCACCAAGCCGCTGGGACATGGGGAGGGGGGGAGGGAATCTTTGAAATGTTAAATAAGATTTATTATCATTATCGTCCTTAAGGGCAAGTAGATAGAGCACAGGCCTGGGGTCAAGAAGAGCTGAGTTCAAATCCAGCCTCAGACACTTAGTAGTAGCTGTGCTACCTTGGGCAAGTCACTTAACCCTGACTGTTTCAGTTTCCTCGTCTGTAAGATGAGCTGGAGAAACGGCAAACCACTCCAGTAGCTTTGCCAAGAAAGGGTCACAAAGAATTGGACATGTCTGAAACAACTGAACAAGAACAAAATGGTCCTTCATGATCTGTTCATACCCCAGTAAGCTGTGCCAGCTTGTGACTGACCCCTCTTTCTCTTCCAAGACATCTCTCTAGACTTAGTCTCTCAGCTTTATCAACCCCCAGGCTGCCTCTGGAGAAACCACCCCCTAGCACTCTCCAAACATCAATCCTTTTTCCCTTTTCAATTCAATACAGTTTAATCTAATTCAAACAAACACTTTAAAATCCCAGCTATGCCTATGCTCAATGCCAAGGGCTGTGAGGGAAACAAAGCTTTAATAAGATTCAACCTTGTCCTCCCAAAGCTCACAGTAAAGTGATGATACCAGCAGAGGCAACAAAAATATATAATGTGTGTGTATCAAAGAGGTGTAAACAAATGCTATGTGAAGTCTAAAGGGAAAAGGTCATTAATGCCAAGAATGCTCAATTAAAATCTTCCTTGAAGAGAAGGCACTTGAATTGGGCTTTAAAAGCTTAGGAGGGATCTTTCAATTGTGTTCGCAGCCGCCGCCGTAGCTCTCCAGCGCTAGGGCCGCCTCTCGCTCTCCGAGCCCAAGCCGAAAGAGAAGTGGGGTGTATAAGGAGAAGTTTTCAGGAACATGGCTCGTACCAAGCAAACTGCCCGTAAATCCACCGGTGGTAAAGCCCCCAGGAAGCAGCTCGCTACAAAAGCCGCTCGCAAGAGTGCGCCCTCTACTGGAGGGGTCAAGAAACCTCATCGCTACAGGCCGGGTACTGTGGCTCTCCGTGAAATCAGACGTTATCAAAAGTCCACCGAACTTCTGATTCGTAAACTTCCCTTCCAGCGTCTGGTGCGTGAAATTGCTCAGGATTTCAAAACAGACCTGCGCTTCCAGAGTGCAGCAATTGGTGCTTTGCAGGAGGCAAGTGAAGCCTATCTGGTTGGCCTGTTTGAGGATACCAACCTATGTGCTATCCACGCCAAACGTGTCACAATCATGCCAAAAGATATCCAGCTAGCACGCCGCATACGTGGAGAACGTGCTTAAACTCCACTATGATGGGAAACATTCTTCATTCTCAAAACAGAAAAAAAAAATCTCTTCTTCCTGTTATTGGTAGTTCTGAACGTTAGATATTTTTTTCCCATGGGGTCAAAAGGTACCTAAGTATATGATTGCGAATGGAAAAATAGGGGACAGAATCAGGTATTGGCAAGTTTTTTCCATTTTCATTTGTGTGTGAATTTTGAATATAAATGCGAGGACATAAAGCATTAATGCGGTCAAAAAAATGTTTCCGTGAACAAGTTTCAACAATTCAACTTTATAACAATTATAAATAAACATGTTAAATTTAAAAAAAAAAAAAGCTTAGGAGGAATTTGGCAGGCAAAGATGGAAAGGGAGGTTATAAGCTTCTCCCCTATTTCTGGTACCTCAAGGGGTATGCTGGAGCTAGCTCATATGGGCTCTTGAAAGCCAATTGTTAAATTTCCAGCATGAGCATTTATATCTCAAAAATCAGCAGATGCTACAAATAGGTCTTGATTTATTATTTTGTTGATTTCTAGACTTAAGAAAGTGAAGGGAAATGTTAATAATGCAAAGTAAACTTTAAAATGTGTCACGAGTGCTATAAGAAATGAAGAGCTGATGGACTTCATAATAACCTGGAAAGACTTGTATAAACTGATGGTGAGTGAGAAGAGCAGAACCAGGAGAACTTTGTACACAGTTATAGACACATCATATGTGTGACGACTAACTTCAATAGACTGGGCTCCTCTCAGCAATGCAAGGCTGTAAGACAATTCCAAAAGACTCATGATGGAAAGGGATATCCACATCCAAGAAAGAACTACAGAGTCTGAAAGCAGATAGAAGCCAACTACTTGCTTTCTTTTTTGTTTTGTTCCTTCTTTCTCATTGTTCACTCCATTGGTTATAATTCTTCTTTATAACTTGACTAATGTTTAATGTGAAGGTATTTGTAGAACCTATATCTGATTGCATGCTGCCATGGCAGGAGAAGGAGGGAGGAGAGGAAGGGGGAGAAAATTTGGAACTCAAGGGATTGTGGAACTGAATGTTGTAAACTAAAAGTAAATAAATAAATTTAATCTGGAAAAAAAATTTTTTTAAATCAAATGTCATGGATATAGGTTTTTGTTTTTTCTTTTTCAGGGAGCTGGCTGTTAAACATTTACTCACCTACCACTGGGTACTTCCCACCATTTTCTGTTTTCATGGTTTTCTGGGCACCATTACTTTTCAGCCCACTATTAGAATAGAGAAATATTGACATCTAGACACAGACAAAACTATAAGGCTGTTAGGAATATTGAAGATTATAGAAATCAATCTCTTATTTTACAGAGACCACTGAGAACCAGAGAGAGAAAGGCTTTTGCCAAGGCTACATAGCAAATCAATGGCAGACCGGGCTTAGAACCTATGTGGTCTGCCTCCCTGATCAGGGATTTTGTTTGTTTGTTTGTTTTTCCAGGCTAAATTTACTATTTCATACTCATTCAGGTCCAGTTGCTGGCTCCAGTCCCTTCACTAAGAGCCTCATAATGAGTCAGGATTGTCAAGCAGGCCTCCCCACCACCCAGCAGAGTTCCCTTACTCTAGGCCCCTTGCTATCTAAGACCTGTCTCTCTGTCTGAGCTAAGAGCTCACTCTTATCAATCCTGCTGCTACTCAGCACATATCAAGAATAAAAATAGTGACAGTTTGTGTTGATAAAGCACTTCAGAGTTTGCATGATCTCATTATTTACACATGTAAGAGACATTCTCTTGACATAAAGCTCCAAGGTACAGTTTGGGGAAATTTCTCATTATTTAGGATCTACTTCCAATCAGGGAACCGGAGAACAAATGTCTAGATACTTTACAGTAGGGTGGCCTGAAGGCTTAAGTGCTTGTTGCCAGCAAGATGCCCATAATAAAGACAGGAATTTGTCACAAAGGACTGAGGTGGGGAATGATGTTTCCTCTTTCAGATCTCCCTAGGGATGTTTGCTTCTTGCCTCTCCCTCTTTCTTTTATTTGCAAGGGAGGCCCAAAGAATCTTGAGCTGAAAGGAAATTAAAGAGTTTCAGACCCATGTAACTCTTGTGGGGTTTCTTTGGCAGAACCCTTCTACTCCTAAAAATAATTATAAGGTACAACTTTCCATAAAAGAATTAAGTACGAGTGACAAAGTATTTCTAACCCTAGGTTAGATAGTTGTAAGGGTCAACAGATGGCAATTTCAGCCTCAGACTTGGAAGATTCAAAGACAGAGTAATGCCTTTGAGCTCTACTTGGTTTAGATGGCTGTGTGCTTGGATTCTAAAAGACTCTCTTTTCAGAAAAGAAAAGGTATCTACATCTTATTTATTCGGGAAATGACTGATCTCCCTCTTCTTAAAGGGAGAAAAGAAAGTGAGGGCTTTTTCTCCTAGACTTGAAACTGAGTTGTGATGGCCTGCCCCACTCAGAAAGCTTAATCCTGTAGGTTCCAAGCTAAAAGGGAGATTTTAAAACCTACTCTTATCTTCTGCAGAGGGGATAGCACCTCAGAGCTGAGTATTCTGGCTGATGTCAAAAGCTGAACGCAGAGAAACTCCTCAAGAACATGTTTAGATGAGCCACCCAACAATGGCATGTGAAGTCACCAAGAACAAGGCCAGTGCTTGATGGCATTACCGGAAAACACTGATGACCACATAGCATTGGAAGTGTGAGTTTTCTGTCCACATTTGTGTCCTGGCCACATTTACATGTGTTCCCTTCCATGTGTTCCCTAAATGTGTCCATTCTCCCCACTGTTGGTTAAGTGTATTTGTAGGAGAGCATACCCCATTTATGGAGGAAATGTTCTTTTGTCCCATTTCTTAATATGCCATTTCATTAAACATCTTAACTTTGAACTAAATGTGTCATCTGGCTGACTAGAAAAAGCAAATGCATTGATGGGGACTCAAGCTATGCTTTTGTAAGTGGATGCAGACCTACAGAGTACACTGCAGCTTTCTTAAGACCACCCATGGTGGCAGAGGGGAAGTACTGTGAGTTCCCAATACAATAAAGGAACTTTTATTAGAAAAGCAAAACTAGGGGGGCAGCTACATGGTGCAGTGAGTACAGCACTGGCCCTGGAGGCAGGAGGACCTGAGTTCAAATCTAGCCTGAGACACTTAACACAAAAACCTAGCTGTGTAACCTTGGGCAAGTCACTTAACCCCAGTTGCCCCCCAAAAAGCAAAAAAAAAAAAAAAAAAAAAAGCAAAACTACCAAAACACTTAAAAATAAATCATGTAATAAGCAACCATTTAGTTCTACAGATGTATGTAAACCTCTGGAGTCACTTACAGCCTCAAATATTTGTGCTCCTCAGGGTCCTCTATAGAAGCCCCTTTTCTATTTTTTTTAAATCATTCCTCCTAGAAGGCAAAGAGATAGCATCTCTCTGCCCCTCTCTCTGTCTCTGTCTCACTGCTGTCTCCCTCTGCTTCTCACTTTGTCTCCCACTTTCTGTATCCCCATCTCTCTCATTCTCTCTGTGTCACTGTTTCTCTCTGCTTCTATCTCTCTTACTCTGTTTTTTCTGTCTCTCTCTGTGTCTGTCCCTCTGTGTCCCTTTCTCACTCTGTATATCTATCTCATTGCCTCTGTCTTTTTCTGTCTCTGTTTCTGTCTCTCTATCTCCCTATTTCTGTCTCCCTGTCTCTGTGTTTCTTGCTGTATGCCTTTATTTCTCTCGTCTCCCTCTTGCTTTCTCTGTATCCTTGTCACTTTCATTTTCTCTCTGTCTCTCATTCTTTAAGTCTCTACTCTCTCTCACTATTTATCTCTCAGTCTCTATTTCTGTGTCTCTGTCTCTTTCTCAAACTCTGTGACCCTCTCTATCTCTGTCCCTTTCTCTGTGTCTCTGCCTCTCTCAAAAACGCGTTTTTTATTATGAACTTAAAAATTACCAACAAACCTGAATATTTTAGAATTCACAGAACAACAAAAAAGAGGATGGTGCATGAAACCATTAACTTCTGTCATGTATGCTGTGTGTGTGAGTTTAAGGGACAAGGATTAGACTTGTAATTTCATTACTGTAGGAAATTCCCAAATGAGGAAATTTGCTCCCCCAATGAAAATTGGCATTGCAACTTAAAGTCTTACAGAATTACCTAGAATACTGAAAAGTTAGGTGACTTGCCCAGGATCATACAACCAGTATGTGTCAGAGGCAGGACTTGAACCCAGGATTTCCTGATTCCAAGATCAGCTCTCTATTCATTATACCATATTTCCTTTAAAAAAAAAAAGTATATTGAATTCTACATGTTAGTAACAAAATCGCCCTATTTGGATTCCCTTCTGAACTTCTTTTATTTGTTGATTTTTTTGGACATCTCTATTATTACCCATCATGCCCAGTAACCCCTCCCTCCCCCATACCTCCACCTTTATAACAATGATGTAGAATCAAGCAGAGCCCATTAAGCCCATCTGAAAATGTATGTCCTTTCTCTTTCTCTCTGTTCATGCCAGCACTCCTGGTTCCATAGCCCGAAGCAGAGGCCACCAGGTCTCAAGCCGGAAGAGCAAGATCAGTGCTCCCAAGCACCGGTGACATCTCCCTCATTCAAGTTGACAGTGAAAAGGCCTGTCTCAGTCTTTCTCTGCTTTCCTCTCCTCTTCCAGCGGTCATTGCCATCTCACTGCTGATAAGCATCTCTCAGCATCTCTCCTCCCGTTCCCACATGCACACACTTGCACTCATACACAGTTATTAGTCTCCTGCCTGTTTTGTAGACCTGCCCATCACTATGTACATATATATCCCTTAGGGGTAGACACTTTATTATCTCCATTTACTCAAATGGGAAAGGGAGGGGGGAGAGGCCAATATCCCAGCACTTAATACATATATATGATCTCATTTTCATATAAATGATTTCATTAGAGCTTTTAAATGTTAGCATATTCCTCTGCACATAGTAGGCACTTAATAAATGTTGAATGAGTAAGTAAACTCAGAGACTGCTGTCTTTATTCTACACTTCAATGCTCTGATCCATGATCTAATTCATGCATATAGTGCCTCTATCCCTGTAGAGCACAATCCCTTCATCCTGCATGATTCTTATCCATTTATTTTTGTGAATCCTTCCCCTGTCACAAGCTGTAAAAGTCTTTCTGGAATTCCTTGAACATTTCATACTATTCAAGATATTCAAGATACTATTATGGCACTTAGGCCATCCATCTGTCCTTCCAGCCTTTTATTACACACCTGGCCCACCTCCTTTTCTAGGCTTCATGTCCTTGGTCCTCTAGACCACCTTCCAAAGGACAAAGATGTGGTTCAGAGAGTTGGAGGAATTTGGCCAGTATCATCCAACTAGTTAGTGATAGAGTCAATACCTGAACCAAGGGCTCTAGTTGCCCAATCCAGGGCTCTTTCCATTTATTGTCTCACATTGCCTCTAAAACCTCTGTGACCCCATAAAAGTAAGAGACAAAAATGAAGGCCTGCTACACACCAGAATGTGCGCAGCAGTACTTTTGGTGGGAGCAAAGACCTGTATCCTGAGGGGACAGCAGAGAGCCTGGCTCAGAGAAAGCACTTCAGAGATGCTTATCAGTTGATTAGGTGCCTCTTGAGTGAGGAACATCTTTTTTTTAAAGCTATGGAACTTTAATGAATTATTATTATTACAGTAAGAAATTACAAATATGAAAAATGACTATGATTATTAATAATAACCACAATAATAGCTAGCATTTATATGACACTTACTATGTACCAGGCAGAGGGCTAAATACTTTACAAATATTATCTCATTTGATCCTCACAACAATCCTGGAAAATCAGGTGCTACTATTATCCCCATTTCATGGATGAAGAAATAGCAAACAGAGGCTAAGTGACTTTCCACACAGATAGTAAGTGCCTGAGGCCAGACTTGAACTCAGGTCTTCCTGCCCCTAGGTCCAATGCTCTGTCCACTGCACCACCAGAACCAAGAAAATGACAAGGACAACAAAAATCTAAATGAAAGGCTGTTGAATTCTGAGCAACAGAAAAATAAACAGTTAAGGTGCCAGAGAAGAAATAATGAAATGTGCTCCTCCCTCACAGCAGAGAGACGGGAGGTTACAAGGACAGAATACTGTATGCAGTGTCAGACAGTGTCTGGATTGAACATTTTTGCATAATCACTTTTCTTTGTCACAAGGTAGATTTCAGTTGGATAGTGGGGAGGACTGAATTATATAAAGAAAAGACATCCATGAAACATAAATTTTTTTTTAATTAAAAATTTGCTACAACCTCCCATGAGGTTGGGTCTAGGGTTTAGGTGTAAGGGAACATCTTAATACTACCTGGGCTTGTTCTCTTTAAAAAATGCATTATCATGAACTTTACATTACTGCACATTAACAAGCATATGCATTTGTTATACAAAGAACAGAAAAAGATGATTGTATACAGCTTGATTAAAAAAAAAAGAATATAAATTTAACTTGGTGGTTACAGCATTGCCCTGCTTTTTTATGCTTTCTTCTGAAACTTCCTTCTGTTCTCTTCTTTGTAATTTTTAAAATATTTCGTTGATGCTCTTTTCTTTTGGGTTCACAATCAGTATGGCCCTTCATTACACTCATAAGTCCCCCGAAAAGCCTTCCTTTGTAATAAGGGATTGTAATCAAACAAAACAAGTTTGTATATTGCCTGGGTCTGAACATGTACATGTAAGTCTGTACCTCTAATCCATCATTTATCTGCCAAGAGGGCATGAACATGCTTCATCACCAGTCTTCAGAAATTACCATTGGGTCTTTCTAGTGATCAGATTGCTTAAGTTTTTTATGATTGTTTACTTTGCATTGTTATAGTCATTGTATAAATTGTTTTCCTGGTTCTGCTCACTTCATTCTATAGCAGTTCACTCAATCTTCCTGGATTTCTCTGAAACTGTCCCTTTCATCATTCCTTAGGAATGTAATATTGTGTTACATTCTTAGACCATAAACTGATTAGTCATTATCAAATTGATGGCTACTACTTTGGTTCTGGTTCTTTGCTACAACAAAATGGTGCTATAAATATTTTTGTACATATTCCTCTCTCTCTATCTCTGTCTCTCTGTCTCTGTTTCTGTGTGTGTGTATACGTGTGTGTGTGCATGTGTGTGTGTGTGTGTGTGTGTGTGTGTGAGAGAGAGAGAGAGAGAGAGAGAGAGAGAGAGAGAGACTATATCTCTGTCTCTCTGTAATTGTCTCTGTATCTTTAGTTCTGTATTTGTCTGTCTGTCTTTCTCCCTCTCTTTGGTGGACAATCATCATTCATGGTCTACCTCCCCCACAGGTTTCCTGGCTGGAATACCAATAAATTTTGCTATTTGGGATATAAAATTACAAATTGTTTTCCACAATGGTTAAACCAATTCACCACTCCACCAACAGTGCATTAGCGTCCACATCCCCTCCAACAACTGCCATTCTTTTTTGTTACTTTGCCAATTGAATAAGTATGAAGTAAAAATGCAAAGCCTTTGCATTACTCTTAATATCAGTGATTTAGAGCATTTTTCATATGGTTATTAATATTTTTTCTTCTTTTGAAAATTGCCAATTTAGCTCCATTGACCATTCATTGGGGCATGGAATCTGATCAATTTGTATCAATTCCCTATATATCTTGTGTATCAGACCTTTATCAGAGAAACTTGCTGCAAAAATTTTTTCCCAGTTAACTATTTCTGTTCTAATGCAATTGTGTTAATTTTGTATTGCATGCATTTTTTCAATTTTGTTATCAAAATTTTGTAAAAATTCCATTTTTATTATATAAAAAGTCAATTTTTATAATTTTGTAAATCAATTTTTCTATTTTTCAAATTTTGCAATCAGCTAAATTTTACATTGTTGTGTAATTGAATTGTTCTTTTTATTTCCTGTGATCATCTCTAGTCCTTATTTAGTCAAAAACTCTCTCCTTATCCATAGTTATAAATTCTGTCTCTTTCTCGGCTCCTCTAATTTATCTATGATGTGACCTTTCACATCTAGATCATGTAACCATTTGGAGCTTAATGTTGGTTAATGGTAGCCAGACTGACTTCCAGTTTTCTTGGTCTTTACCCTAGTAGTTGGAATGTTTGACTTTGTTGAACTTACTGCTGCTATATTCATTCACTTCTATATGTGGGATACCTATTGTTGTTTAAACAACATCCAATGCCCCACTTTTCTATTTTTTTTAAACCAGTACCAAATAGGTTTTTTATGATTACTGCATTGCAGTATGCTTTGAGGTCAGATATGTCTCGACTCCCTTCCTTCCCACTTCTTCTCATTATTTCCCTTGAGACTTGTGGCTTTTTGTTCTTCCAGATGACTTTTGTTATTGTTTTATCTGGTTCTATAAAGTAATTCTTTGGTAGTTTGATTTCTATGGCCCATAACTGCCATTGTTTCTTTTCAAACTTTCCTGGGAATCAAAAAGTAGTGTATGCTGCCCCTCCAAAGAAAAACCATTTGCTGCTTCTGCCTCTCGGTTTTTTAAAAGCCAAGCTTTTGATTTGTTGAAGAAGAAAGAGATGGTCACCACAGAGCAGAGAAGACTTAAGACACATATACTTACTGTCCATAGGTTTTTAAAGAATCGTCATGTGACATGGGGGTTAAAATTGTTATTGGCTCCAGAAGACAAAGCTAGGTGCGATGGAGGGAAAATGCCAGAGAGGAAGACTTCAAAGCAATGTAAGGAAAAACATTCCTACCTGCAGAGTTATACAAAAGTAGAATCAGTTGCCTTAGGAGTAATGAGTTCTCCATCATAGGAGGCCACTTGTCAAGTATGTTGTTCTGGGGATTTCTGGGTAGGTACAATTAAAGTTATGACCCTCTGGAATAGCTTCCAACTCTGCATTTCTGTAATTCTAAGTATTCATACCAACAAAAATGAATAAAGTGTCCTAAGATATCAAAGGAGGAAGAACTCACTTTTAATTAAGGTGGAATCACAGGTAGTCAAAGGGGAAGTGGCAACTTGGTTGTATGATTTCCGAAGGTGGAGATGAGGTCATAGGAACATCATTCTAGGCAGAGAGGATTTTGTGAGAAAACTGGAGGCAGGAGGAAAATGACAAATATTCCATTGTTCCTGGAGCATAGGTAATGTGAAAAGAAATGATGGGGAAATAGGCCATAAGTAACAGAGTTCACATGGGTTCTTTATCATGGGCTAAATATGGTGGGGGTGGGAAGGGTATGTGTACTCCCAGAGTAGGAGGTGCCCACAGAAATCTCTGTACCTTGTTCTGAAATCACTCATTGAAAAGATAAGCCAACATTCATGGTCCCCCTCTCCATACATAAACACCCGGCCATGACTATGGCTTCCCATGACTATGGCACTACTTTCTTAGGGACTTATTCCTTTTAACCTCCCCATAGAGGCTAGGATCAAACTATCTCATCTCTGGGAGATATAATACCAATATTCCAACTACGCTCATTCTTTCTCTGGTCTCTCTATACATATGAAAGCCTTTCAAATACTACATAGAACCTTAGAATTGGAAGGAGTCTATGAGCTAATGTATAGTTGACCAAGAATCACTTCATCACTGACAAGGGATAATCCAATATCGAACTGAAGACCTGCCCAAGATCTTCAATCACCTCTGGAGTCCCATTCTACCTCTGATGGCTCAGATTGTTAGAAAAGTTTCCCTTGCATCAAGTTTAAATCTCTACAACTGCCACACATCTCTGAATTCTGTCATTTTGGGTTAAGTAAAACTATTCCCAGCTCTCTTCAGCCTGAGAGTCCTTTAGATGATTCATCTCATTATCTATTTAGATAATTTAGACAAAGTTTTCTCTCCTCTAAGCTAAACACCCACAGTTCTTTCTATCTTTCTTGTATAACAGAGTCACCAATCAATCCTCTCACCATCTTTCTTGGCTTCCTTTGAACTCTGATCTGATCCTAGGCACTGAATATAATACATGAAGATGAGATCTAACCAGCTCACTAGTCCAATCACACTCTTCCATATGAGTCCTGAGTTCTAGGCCCAGTTCTGTCCTGAATTCTTCCTATATACCATGATTGTAACACTCTTCAGATAGCCAAAGTTGCCTATAAATAGGAAACTGACAGACATTTTGACCCCAGCTGCCCTTGGGCACCAGAGCCTGAAAAGTATCCCTGATCACTGACCCCATTCCATTATTTGGGGCCAGGACCAACAATTACAACATCACCTCCCAATATTACTGTCTTGTGACAGTGATGGACGCTCTGGATATCCTGCTGTCCATAACCATCATTTTATCTGTCCATTGGAAATGGGATCTCCATACAATGGTCATGGTCCACTAGACAGATGCTCTCCCCCAGCAAGACTCCACACCCACCTATCTCTCTGTTCAGTGCCTTGGCCCCGGGCTGTTCCCTTACATCATCCAGCAATTAAGGCACCTCTACTCTGATAACAAGGAGGGGGTGAAACAGCTGGAACAGAGCCACCACATGGGACAACTGATGGAATTAGCTTCAGGAAATCTATTTTGTAATAAAACTGTTCATAAAAGTGAAATGTCATTTAAAGGCCCCATTTCCATGGGGAATAAGTTTTTATGTCTGCGTGCATCTTTGAGGGGCGGAAGTCCTCCTTTTTAAAATTCTTCTTTCATTTTCATGTGTTCATAAAGGCCTGGAATATGCAGAGGCATTTCCAGACCCCAGGGAGACACATGTTAGACACTGTGTATTACTTCCCTGGGAGGAGCAAGGTGATGGTGGGACACCAGTGTACAGGAATTATCAAGAATGGAGGGATGTGGATAATTAACAGAAAGCATTAAAAAAATTAGCCTATTTCCTTCTAGAAGAGAAAAAAAAAGGAAGCAATTTTAAATTGATCAGAAAAGCCTGATGGAATCTGCTTCTCTCCTGTTCCTCCCCTCTTCCTCTACCCCACCACTAAACAAATGATGTTGGGCACAATTGACTACCTGTCATGTTGAACACACCCCCACGGACGATGAATGAACTGTGGCCCCACATTCCCTG
This sequence comes from Gymnobelideus leadbeateri, assembly GCA_011680675.1. NCBI lineage: Eukaryota > Metazoa > Chordata > Mammalia > Diprotodontia > Petauridae > Gymnobelideus > Gymnobelideus leadbeateri. Next base: position 375,816 of record WOXC01000985.1, read on the forward strand.
CACTGTGCCGATCCAATTCTGTCCACACAGAAACAAAAAGCCCTAAATCTGGAAGGGACCTCTGTGTTCAAGAAAGTCAACCATCCTGAACCTTTTTAATACACCCTGAAAAAGCAATGATCCAGCCTTCACTTAACAGTGATCTCAATGCTGGCCCACATTCCATGTTCGGACAGCTCTTGCTTTTTTCCTTACAAAGAGCCAAAATCTGCCTCTTTCAAACTTACACCTATTGGCCTAGTTCTGTTTCCTGAGGCCAATTACAAAGCACACCTCTCTTCCAGAAGGCACAGCTTTACAAATACTTAAAGAAAGTTATCATCAAAATAATGAAAATGAGAATTCATAGATCTTTCCATAGTGTCCTAAGGCTTACAAAGAACTTTCCTCACAACTAATTTGTGAAGCACATAGGATGAGTATTATTATACCCACTTTTAAAATGAGGAAACTCAACTTCAAAGAGGCTAACTTGACCAAAGTCACGCAGTTAGTAAATATCAGGGCCAGGATTCAAATCCAGCACTCTTTCCATTTCACTTCAGGTACATAACATTCTATATAATTCAGTTTAATTCCACATATAAACATTTAAGTCCTGAGCAAATACTGAACTGGAGAAAACAAAATAGAAAACTCTGCACTAGAGATATAAAGATGAGGAACAGCATGGATTTGATGTCTAGGGGAGGGAGGAAAGGAAGGAAACAAACATTTTTAAAGCACCTACTATGTGCTAGCACTTTACAAATATTAGCTCATACAAAAATAATAGCAATAACTAACATTTGTATGGCATTTACTATGTGCCAGGCATTGTGCCAAGTGCTTTACAATTATTTTATTTCTAATTTTTACAATTTACAATTATTATGGTTTTTAAATAATTTTTATAATTTACAGTATTTACAATTATTATATCAGTTGATTCTTACAACAACCCTGGGAGGTAGAGGCTATTATTATCCCCATTTTAGGAAGGAAGGAATGAAAGAAATAAGCATTTATATAGTACCTGCTATGTACCAAGTACAGTGCTTTATAAATATTACCTATAATAATAATAGCTAACATTTATATGGTACCTACTGTGTGCCAGGCACTGTGCTATGAACTTTACAATTATTATCTTATTTGATTCTTGCAACAATCCTTTGAGGTAGGCACTATTTTTATCCCCATCTTTGGAAAAAAATTAGGACGTAAGCATTTATATAGTGCCTACTGTGTGTAAAGAACCGTCTTAAGCACTTTATAAATATTATCTCATAATAATAATGGCAATAATATAATAATAACAATAATCATTTATATGGCCCCTATTATATATCAGACACTGTGCTAAGTGCTTTACAAATATTACCTCATTTGAGCCTCACAACAACTCTGGGAGGTAAGCACTCCTATTATCCCCATTTTATAGAGGAGGAAACTGAGACAGACCGAACTAAAGTGACTTGGGTCACACAGTTAGTTTGAGGCTGGAGCAGAACTCAGGTTCCTAACTCCATATGGAGTGTTCTAGCCACTGAGGAATCCATATGCACAGAAAGAGTGATGCATTAGAATTTAAGCTCCCTGAAGTCAGGTTCTGTTTGGGTTTTATCTCTGTTTCTTCAATGCATAGCAGATTGTAGGAGCTGAATAAGTATTTGCTAATTTGAGTTGATTTGCGTGATAAGAGAAAGGAAGGATCCAGCCAAAGTATTTTAAATTTGATTGGGTGGGTGTTACACATAATTCCACTGGCGGGGTCCCTGGGGGGGGGGGGGGCAGGGACAGTAATGGTACTACAGTAGCTGGAAACCAAGAGAGGCTCTGGGTTCACCCTGTCTTTTTGTAAAAAGTTCATGCAAATCACCTGTTCCCCATGCCTACCAGGCTTATGCTGAGGAAACGCTTTGTAAACTTTAAAGTGCCACAGAGCTCGGGTTATTAAAAATCATTATTACTAAGATAGTAAGCTCCTCAAGGGCAGCAATATGATTTTTTTCATTTTTATTGCTTCTGCTCACTCTCACTCACCCCAAAGTTGGCTTATACACAGTACGTACCTAACAACTGTGTAATTGAATAATCTCAGGAGTCCCTTTAACTCCAGCAAATCCCGAGGATGTGCAGTGAGCCTTTCTCCTCTATCCAGACTCCCCCACAGGGAGACTTGCTGTGGAAGGAGAGGGGTACAATGTAAACCATCTAGTTTGGGAGTCAAAAGGCATCGCTTGCTTTCTCTGTCGATGACTTACTGTGTGGCCTTAGAGCAAGCAACTCCCATCTCTGAGACTCATTTCACTCCCCTATAAAAACATGAAGGTTGGATTAGAGCTAAGCTCCAAGGCTCCTTCCAGCTTGTGTGATTCTGTGACACCATTCAGCCATATGGGACTTGGGGCAAAACCCACCCCATTTGTCTGGACCTCAGCTTCCTCATCTATACAATGCAGAATCTACCTTGTAGTTTTGTGATAGGGAAGGCAATCTGTAAACCATGCAAAGTTCAGAAGAGGATGAGGTCACATATCCAGGAAGAAAGAGAAATCAGAGAAGGCTTTCAGGAGGAGGTGTCACCTGAACTGAGTCTTGAAGAATGAGGCAAGACAGGACTATTAAATAATAGACAGAATTAAATAAAAGAGGGGATGCGTTAAATAATAAAGACAAGCTATAACACAATGCCTAATGATATATCTCAGAAATACAATATCATGGAGTGCTTATTGTATATCATCTCATTGTTCTGGAGGTGCCGGGAAGAGAGAGCCTAATGAGGCCTAGAGAGTTGTGCTTAGTTACAGGTGCCATATTTTAAGGTGTCTAAATAATTTGAATGGGATTCCAAAAGAGGGCTGGCAACCAAGATTGTGAAGGGCCTAAAGACAGTGACACACCAGGATCAGATGAAGAAATTGGAAATGGTTGTTGTTGTTGTTGTTGCCCAGGGGCAAGAAGGAAGTCAAATAAATGGTCCCTGGACAAAAATATAGATCCTTGGAACAAGGCATCAGCTACAAATGAGAAAGAAGCTGGAAGGTCATATGGTTGGGTCTCTGAAAGGAAAGAAGAAATCATGATGGAGGACAGGAGAAAATATATGCGTGTATATATGTATGTATACATATGCACATGTACATTATATAGGGGTGTATATGTGTGTGTGTGTGTATGTGTGAAATAGACAATGAGATTTGTAAGCAATGGCATCGGGGTAACTTTTTCTTCCCTTCTTAGCATCTGCTTTGCAGTTTTCAGTCTTAAGCAGCATCTTGGCACAATAATAACTAACATGCCAAGTGTCAATAATACATGTCCAAAGCAGGGTTTGGCCCCCACACTGAGTCTGCCCCCTGCCCCCACCCCGACTGTGCCGCTCTGCTGTAGCAACTACCCCTAGGAAAAGCTCAGGGTTCCTCCAGGGTTAGCCCATGTGTGCCTTGCCCTCAAATGATGGGCATACCCAAATCTGGGCCACATTTCCTTTTTCAGAGCAGTAGCCTGGCAGTCCCCTTAGGAAATAGCTAAATAGAGTTGCTAGTCTAAGTCCTTCTCACAACTCAAATGGAAATTTAAACCCCTGGATATGAAACCTGCCTACAGAAGTCTATGGTTAGATACAATCTTCCTAGGCTAAGGCAATCACTCCTTCGATCAGTCAGCTTTTCAGGACTTCATGAAGGTTTAGTTCATGCATAAGAAACCATACACACACACACACACACACACACACCCCTGCCTGCCCCTACTGGAGGCTCAGCCAATCCCCATCCCTGCCCCAAATGTCTGGCCACAGATGAGCTCCAGCATGATAAATTAAAAGCGCTCATCCAATATTTCCATTACAAATGACTTCCATTACCTTAGGTAGCCTCCTCAGTGGCCTCGGGGGCCTCTGGCCATGGCTTTAATTTAAAGAGGAATCTCATATCTAATATATGTTCCACAGTCAGAGCTGAGCCGTCTCATGGGGGAGTCATTTGAAACAGCAATTTCAGGTGCCAGGTACAGATGGAAGGCTCCATACCTGCTTTCTGGGAGAACAGCCTCTCCAGCCAGATTTGGAGCTCCCTATCCTGACAGTTCCTACACAGAGACAGAGAAGTATGTGCAGGGATCTTTGCAGACAAACAGGGCTTCTTAGGAAGCCCCACACAAGTGACAGTTTCCCTTCACTTAAGTTTAAGTTGGAGAACTGAGCAGAGAGGGGCATTGATAGTCTAGGGACTAAGACCTGTGACTTCATTGGTTTGAGGAACTCCCAGATGAGGAAATTCTCTCCACCAATGCATATTGGTGCCCTCTCTATGGCTTACATTCTTAGAGAGTCACCTAGGCAGCACTTCTTAAACTGTGGGTCTTGACCCCATGGTGGGGGGCATGAAAAATTTGACAATAGTAGAATGTTTCTGATTATGCAATGACCAAAAATTAATCAAAAGTCAAATGAGTAATGAATCTGAAGTGTTTCTGGCAGTGCTTGCCCATGTTGCATTGGGCAATTTCACTGCAGCCTTGTTGGAACCAAACACAAAGCATTCTCCCTTTGCACTGAGCACATATTCAGGTCACACAACAGCAAACACTGCTGAAACGGGAAAAGAGGTCAGGGATGGAAGGGACTTGCTCAGGCCCGCAGAGCCACTGTGAGTCAGAGTCAGTACAGTAACACAAAACTTCCAGCCTCCGCTGCCTCGTGTAGGCAAATCCTCCATCTGCTTAAGCTAGGAGGCTTCATAGACCTGAGTCAGAGGACCTAGGCTCAAATTCTTCCTCTGAAATCTTCTACAGATTCAAACTCCCCGGGCCTCAATTTCCTCATCCTTAAAATAAAAGCTTGGGCTAGATGACCTCTGAAGTCCTTTTTAGCTCTACTTCTATGATCCTGGAGTCAATCAGCTATTATTTTTAAGAACCTACTATGTGCCAGACACTGTGCTAAGTGCTGAGATTGAAAGAAAGACAAAAAATAGTCCCTGTTATCAAGGAACTCACAGTCTAATGGGGGTGTGGAGAGACCATAGCAAACAACCATGTATGAACAAGATATATATTAATATATGTATAAACATCTATACATATCTATGTATATCTATATATTTCAGAGGACTGGGAAAGGTTTGGGTTTTTGTTTGTTTGTTTTTACAGAGGGTGAGACTTCTGCTGAGGCTTAAAGAAAGCCCGGGAAACCAAGGGTGGAGATGACTAGGAAGAGAATTCTAGGTATAGGGGGAAAGCCAATGAAAATTCACATTTGGGAGATGGAGCAAGAAGGCTGGTATCAGGGGATCGAACAAGAGTATGTGGAGGGAGTAAAGTGTAAGAAGAATGGAAAGGTTGGAAGGAGTCAGGTAGAGGAGGACTGAAAAAACCATGCGGAGGATTTTACATTTGATGTTGGAGGTGATTAGAAGCCATTGGGATTTATTGAGTTGGGGAAGGGTGGGGATATGATCAGGTTGGTGAGAGTTGGGTATCCATTTTTTTAACTTTGAAATGTGTAGTATTTATTACATTGCTTTTCTTTTTTTTAACTTTTTTCTTTTTTAAAAAAAATTATTTACTTCTAATTTACGACATTCAGTTCCACAATCCCTTGAGTTCCAAATTTTCTCCCCCTTCCTCTCCTCCTCCTTGCCATCCCCCGCCCCCCCCCCCCGCCATGGTGGCATGCAATCTGATATGGGTTCTACATATAACTTCACATTAAACATTAGTCAAGTTGTAAAGAAAAATTATAACCCTACTTTTTAAAATCAAGAAATGCCCTTCACTTTCTCCTCCCCCTTTCTAAAACCTGTCCTGGACCCAGTTCAAGGCCCTTACCTCCTCCCAGAAGCTTTCCCTGACCTTTCCAGCCTCCTCTGACTTCTGTAGCACTTAGCATCTGACCCATCCCCAAATACTTGAGACCCTATATTTAGAATCACAGAATGTCAGGGGTCCCTCAGAGGCTGCCTGACCAACTCTAGCAAGCTGTGAATCTTAGGACATGACCGCCTCATGAGACGACTGGCCCTCAGAGATGCTGCTGTCACCCATGGCTTTTGGATACTTTCCCTGGTCAGAATATGTGCTCTCCCACAACAGGAGCTGTCTTCTCTTTCAATGAACAAATATTTATCAAGCTTCTATTATGTGCTAAGCTCCATGCTTAGTTCTGGGGAGATAAAGATAGATCCCACACAAACCAGACACAGTAGGGAGGATTAGCTAAGAAGTGGAAAGAGCCCTGGTCTTGGAATCAGAAGACTGATGTTGACAGTTACTAACTGTGAAGCCCTGGACAAGTGATCTCACTTCTCTGAGATTCAGTTCTCTCAGCTGTAAAATGGGGATAATGAAACTTACCTTACTCTCAAATGTTTGACACGAGGGCTGTACAAATTAAGCACCATGCATTGTGGTGCAGTGGATACAAGACCAGTCTTAGAGTCAGGAAGATACATATTCAAGCCTGCTCTGACTTATACTAGATGTTAGACTCTGCCCAAGTGTCTTAAGCTTTTAGTACCCTAGGAAACCATTTAAAACGCTAAACTACGGAACAGAAGATGATCTGATTTCATAGAGGCTGTTGGCTCACTGGGAGTTCCCTTCAGCAGTGAAATCACAGGTCTTTTTCACAAACAGAATTATATAAATATGGCCTTTTCTTTTTATGACTATAATACAGGGGAAATGTGGTCATATAAAGGAGGATTTCAGGCAAAGTGCTTTGAGAAATTCAAGGAGAGAAAAATCACTCTCAGCTGAAGGGAGGGGGAATTGAGGAAGCTACAATTGAGGAAGATACAATGGATCTAGAAGGACATTATTTTAATTGGGAGGTTAGGGTTAGGGAAGCAGTTCAACAGGCAAAGAAGACAACATGAGCAAAAGTATGGAGATAGGAGAAAGCCAGAAGAGAATAAAGACAGAGAATAGTCTAATTTGACTGAGTCAACAATCAACAAACATGTTAGGCCCCTACTATGTGCCAGGCACTGTGCTAAGTTTTGAGGATACAAATACAAAGAATGTAGCAGTTCCTACCCTCAAGGAGCTTACATTCTGCATTCTAAAGCACATGTAAAGGAGAAGTCAGAGAAGGAAGGGTAGAGATGGTCTAAGGGATTTGGATTTTACCATGGAAGAAGGAAGGGAGTCAGAGAAGAGTCTTGAGCAGAAAATAATGAAATGGGAGCAATGCACTGAAATGAAGATAGCACTTTCCTGGTGTCTCCAGGACATTACGGGAACAAAAGCCTTGCTTAGTAGAGGTGTGCTAAGTGAAAGTCCCAACTAGGCCAACTTCACTAGCTATCTGTGAAGTCAAAGGACAGAGAGGGCACAAGAAAGTCAAAGGGGAAATTGACCATCTGGGTGAGTTCTATATCACCATCATCAACAAATATCTGTCTCCCTCCACAGAGTTTTGACATCCAGACAGATATGTTCCCAGTTGCAGATGTGCCTCTATTTTTTGCCTCTTTCCCTTTCTCATTCACCCACCATCTTTCCCACTCATATATTTGATATCTTTTGCATCACTTTCTGCATATGCATCACCGATGGCAAGATGGTGAAGCCTCTTTATGCCTAGCATGTACCCTTCCCTTGTTCTCTGGGTCATTTATAACTCATGGTGTCTTTGTTGCCCAATGAACTGCTTCCCTAGACTGACCTACCAGTCCAAATAATGTCCTTCCAGGTCCAGGATCCCAGTTCAGCCACCAATTTCAAATGGAAAAACCTCCGAAGTTAAGCACTTCCACACGTAGAAATTGTAACCCATTCACATCCTGGTGCTCTTATCCATGCCCTCCCTTCAATTTTCTTGGCACAAATTAAGTGCTAAAAAACATTTGTGGATTTATCTTGACTCCTTAAGGGGTCTACTCATTATCTTGGACAAGGGGTGAGGTATTCTCTTCACATTAAATGGCTACCTGCCCTGCACAGAGAGCATCTATTTTTTATTTCTTTCCCTCTCTCACTGACCCATCATCTTTCCCACTCATATACTTGATAGTTTTTTCATCACTTTCAGCACATGCTTTGCTGATGCCAAGATGGCAGAGCCTCTTTATGCCTATTATGAATCCTTCCCTTGTTCTTTGGGGATCTATGATTTCATTTATTCTGAGACTATGGTATTCCATTATTTTCAATCATATAGAATCATAATAAGAAATTTGGTGCTTTAAAAGGTAAGTTTTTATTTTGGTGGAAGCTTAGGATCTTTGAAAATGTACAATTTTCCAAATGTAATATGGCCTATCTCCTTACTCCTTTTCAATTGTGGGACCAACTCATTATTCAGTCCAAAATATGTAGACTATGGATTACCTATCTAATCCAGGCCTGCACAATTTGCAGCCTACCAAGGCAGCCTCCGGGAGGTATGTTCTGCAGGCCTTCTTTACATCCTCTACATTTTTTGCAGGCCACCCAAAGCAGACTGTAAGCGGCTGTGGGTTGTATATTATGCAGGCCCGATCTAAGCTCTAGGCATTTATCATCCACTTGGTTTTTCCTGTGGATTATTTGACAACTCTTGACTGATTGCGAATCTCATTGACAGGAAACATAATGTACTAGAATGATCACTGGAGTCAAGAGGCATGGGCTCAAATCCCACTTCAAATACTTACTAGTCATCTACAAAATGGGGATAATAATACTTGCATTACCTACATGGCGTTGTCTGTAGAAAGCACTTTGCAAATCTTAAAGTGGTATATAAATGTAATTTATGGAAAATGAGAATCTGCAGAGTTTGGGTATTTGAGGCAAACCAATTATTATCATCTGCAAACAGATGCATTAAAAGACCTCTGTGTATATGGAATTCCTCTTGAAACAATGTAGTACAGTAGAAAGAGTACTGGATTTAGAGTCAAAGGACATGAGTTCAAATTCTTCCTCTATAACTTGCTACCTGTGTGGACTTGTACAAGTCAACTGACCTCTCTGGGCCTCGATTTTCCCTGTGTAAAGTGAGGGGGTTGGAGGAGATGGCCTCTAAGGTGCCTCCCAGCTCTAAATTTTGTATCCTGTGATCCATTTGGACATCTTCCACCACTGCAGCAGACACCTTTGATGGGGATGTCTTCCTGTGTGATCACCCTGTCCAGAACCACAATGCCCAACTTCAAGGAAGAAGAAGAAACATCAGAGAAACCTAATCAGTGTTTACTTGCTCTCACTGCTGGCCATCCAACTACAGTCATCGGGGGGATAGGTGAGGAGCTCTATCACGTTGTCCTGGTGTAATATCTCCATGAGGTAAATGATGGATGCAAACAGTGGCATGTTTGGGGTGCTATTTATTCACAATTTAGGTAGGACATCAACAAACTTGAGTGCATTCAGAGAAGGGCAGTCAGGATAGAGGAAGGACTAGAAACTGTGCCACTGAAGGATCAGTTCCAATGATTACAGGATCACAGTTTTAGAGCTCGGAGGGATATTAGAGGTTATTGAATCTGCCCTGTTGATTTTCCAAATGAGAAACTGAAGCTCAGAGAGGCATAAGGCATTACTCAAGGAGCAAGTGTCAGAGCTAGGGTTCAAAGAATATCCTCCAAGTCCAGACCTAATGGTTTTTCCACTGTATCCCACTAAAGGAACCCATGAAGTTAAGCCCAGAGGATAGAACATTTCAGGGGAAAATGATATTTGTAGTCAACGTTTTAAAAGGGCTATCGAGGTAAAGAGTAACTTGATTTCTTTTATTGGAATACTCTGTGAAAGTTACAGGGGGTGGGTTCTACAAACATCAAGTGAAAAGAATGGTAGTGGAGAAAGGCTTGGGTGCAGTTAAGAGGGATTCCTAACCTCAGATATTCAGCCCTAGCCTCACACAGACAGGTGATAGAGTCAAGCATGAGGGCTGGGAGGATCCCTAGACATGATGAGCCCAACCCTCCACTTTACAGCAGGAGCAACCTGGCTATTTATGTGGCAATTTCCATCTCAGTGGGGGTGGAGTTGGGGGTGATGGGTAGAGACACAATCACAAATGCATTGGGGCCAATCCCATTTCAGTGACACTGGGGGACATTACCACAGTTGTGATAGATTGGTTCATCCCTTCAAAGAGTACACGCAGAGGGAATTATCACCATCAATTGAGTGAAACTGACACAATAAAAGAAGAAATTGGAGATTCGGTACATTTCTCTCCTCAAAGGAAGGCAAGAACAATTTTCTACTATCTATATGTCTCAAGATCAAATAAGGTGATTCTGCTTTGAGAACCTTAGCATCCAGAGCACAGAAGGTAATAGATCCTCTCCCTTCTGCCCTGGTCAGACCAATCTGGGATATTGTATCCATTTCTGAGACCATATTTTAGAAAGACTGACAAACCAGGGTCCAAGAAGGTAAGGGAAAACGGAGGGAGACCCACTGTCCAAAGATGATGCTACATAAGTTGAAAGGACTGGTGATATTAATAAAATGTCTATTGATTGACTGTCTGATGTTCATCCAAATTCAAAGAGAAGGTTTGAGACAGGACAAAGAGAAGGTAATTTCATTTTATTACCCTGACACTAGACAGTCCCTCTCCTGCAACTTACACAGAAGATACAGTTAGCAAGTTAGCAAAGAGAAGGAAAAAGAGACAGAAATGGGTTAAGTGACTTGTCTAAGGTCACCTGGCTAACAGTTCAGTGAAGAATTTATCTAGGTCCTCTGATTCTAATCTAGTTTTCTTTCCCCTGATGCACTCTGCTTTCTGAAAAAGCATATAATAGACAGGTACAGACATAATGGAAGAAACAGTAGGCTTGATGTCAGGAAAATCTGAGTTTTAATTCTGCCTCAGAACAGATTCTGGACAAGTCACAGCCTCTCTTAGCCTCAGTTTTCTCATCTGTAAAATGAAGCTTATAATAGCACCTACTGTACAATGTTGTGAGGATTAAATGAGATAATACATGCAAAGCAGTTTGCAATCCTTTAAGGGCCATATAAGTGCTATAAGAGACTTCTTGGCAGATTTGACTTTTGGCAGAGAAATATTCAGAACCAGGTCCTGGATTTGCATTTCTAAGATTCTTCGCTCCTCAGACTTAAATATTCCATAAAAAGCACATTTAAAAGGTTGCGCTGCCCAGTCACTTTTTTTTCAGGTAGATATTATGAATTATTTTATTCAAAGTTCTTGGAGACTGTTCACTTTTTCTTCTCCACATCTTGTTCTGCAGCCTCCTTGGCTCGTTTCGCCCGAATTCCAAAGAGACGGGCATTGGCCCGGGCCATTCGAAGACTAGCAAATGCCTTGAAATTCTTCTCGTCTTCAGTAACGACACGAGCTTTCTCTTTCTTGTAGACATTTCTGATGGGCATAACTGGTCCTGTAAGCTGGGTTGCCAACTTGAGCTCTTCAGCAGAGCTATCTCCCTTCTTGGGTGCAGATGGTTTCCTTGGGAAGAGGATTAGTTTGGAACGATATTCTTTCAGTCGCTGCACATTTGCCTGGAGAGACTCTGTAGACTTATTTCGGCGACGAGCGTCCACAGAGATACCAATGGTCCGTGCCACTTTTTTATGGATACCAGCCACCCGAAGTTCTTCCAAGCCGAATCCTCTCCCGGCTCGGACTTTGGTGTGGTATCGCACAGTAGGGCACCTCACGATGGGCCGAATAGGACCAGATGCAGGGCGAGGAGCAATTCTGCGGGCTTTTGCTTGCCGAGCCTCTTGCCTTCTGATCTTCCTGGCTGGCTGGTTAAACCATGTGGCAACTCGTCTCTGCCAGTCTTTGTGGAAATGGAGCTTAAGAATCATGCCATTTCGGCTGGGTGCCATGGCTGCTTAGAGCCCTCCTCACGGGCACGTCAGCCGATCGGAAAGCTGCCCAGTCACTTTTTATGAAATGAATACTATCTTCAAACACAGCAGGATGACCTAAAACTTTGCAGCCTTGTTTAACAGACAGACCACTGTACTTCAGGACTTAGGATATGAGTACAGCCATGTAACCTCGAGTAAGTCCCTTTCCTAACCTGAGCCTCATGGTTCCCCCTATATTGACATAAATAGGTTGTACAAGTCTCATAATACTTTGATTTTTGTGACCTCTAGAAGTCCTACAGATGATTCATATTGAGCTAAAGAAGAAAGCAAAATAGACACCTGTGGAGCAGTTCCTCAAAAGAACCATCCTGTAGCATGGTTATATAGATCTCTTATCAGAGATCCCAAAGGCTCCTGTCAAAATCTCCCCCAAAATAAGCTTTCTAAATTTCACTTATGAGGTTGTCACTTATCTTTCTGTTTTGTTGCAACAAAAACAAGGCAGGATTTTTTTTAAGTAACAGAAGACTAATTGTGTTTGAAGTTCTCATCACAGTTGATGGGGCAGAGGTTAGAAAAATACCTTTGGGGAAGTAAATTCATGACTGTCTCAGAAAGGCTTTTTGACCACAGGTTCCCCTACTCCTGAAAAGTTACCATCCCATGGTCACTAGAGAAGTACCAAGGATAACCCCAACACACAAGATGCTCACAAGGAGAGAAAACCCGCAGATGCTATACATACTCCTGGCTGCCTTCCCACTGATCGGAGCACCACAAAAGACATACAGAAATCACCCCATATCAGAGAAGAATCTCAAAAATGCTAATCCGGGACCTGGTTCTGAATATTTCTCTGCCAAAAGTCAAATCTGCCAAGAAGTCTCCATTGCTGTGGCCAATCTAATTACTACTAACAGCTGCCACTGTTCTCTGTCCTTAATTTTTCCCACAACATGCTGCTATAAAAGTGGCATAAATACAAATTCCGCTGTTTGGCATTGGAAATCCTTCACAACCTGGCTCTATTCTACCTTTCCAGCCTCATTAAATATTATTCCCTCCCATTCATTCTATGAACCAGCCAATCTGGCTTTCTTGTTTCTCACAAACGTTCCCTTCTCCATACCTCTTTTCTTTGCCCCATAACTAGAATCCTGATCACACCCAGCTTAGAATCCCTAGAATCCCTTTAAATCCTGGTCTCTCAAGAGCTGCCTTCTATATGAAGTCTTTACTAATCCAACTGCTAGTACTACCCCCGAAAAAGTACCTTGTGTTTTTGTACATACATATATAAGCTTCTTGAGGACAATGTTATTTATTTTTTGTCTTTGTATCTGTACTTAGCACAGTATCTGGCACATACTAGAACCTTAATAAATGTTTGTTGGTTGAATGACGGACCAGTTGTTTGCTATAATCACCAATACTAGCCCCTGTCCATAGTACTGAAGACAATTACATAACAATGTTAAATACAATTTTATAGGATTTATAAATATATTCCTTGTTTAGATCAATTTAGTTCACTTTAGATTACTTCACACAGTGTAAACTATAAATCTCTCCTTTGTATATGACCAGACGTGGTGTATTTGGTAGTTTTTATATTAAATTGTCACCAAAGTCTTGATCAAAAATACAATCCCAGTTTTACTATTGTTTCTAAGAGAAAATTCAATCTATGTAATTTCATTTTATTGCCCTGACACTAGACAGTCCCTCTCCTGTGACTTAGACAGAAGATACAGTTAGCAATTATGTATACAGTGAAATTCCCCCATCCCTGTCCAAACTATTTCTCTAGCAACCTGCCCCAGGGCTTATAGTCTCATTCTAAACTCTTTGCAGGGACATGTGGGTTCTTTAACCAGTTTGAAAAAACAACAACAACAACAACCCTAGACACTACTCCATATTTACACAGTTCAGTTTTCTTCTCATTTTAAATTGTGTGGATCATATCTCCCCCAGACTGTGAGTTCCCCGGGGAGAGGCTTTGTGTCAAAGGTCTCTCTTGACTTTCTTGCTTTCCCTCCTTTCAAAATATACAGCTTAATCCACATAGTAGAACATATCATGCTGACATCGTTCTGGAAGTTCTGTCAGGGAAAAGGAACCCACAGTAATAGCATATTAATCCTGGAATTCCAGGAGGCACGAGATGTCAATGTGAGAGATTCTACAACAGAAAGAATACTGTACATTGGGTTAGAAAACCTGAGTTTGAAACTCGCCTGTACCACTTACTAGCTATAGGACTGTGGTCAAGACATTTACCACTCTGAGTATGTTTCCTTGTCTGTACAATAAATGGAATTGGAATCAATGACTTCTAAATTCCCTTCCAGCTATTTCCCAGAATCATAAACTGCTAAAATTGGAAGAAACCTTAGACCCCATCTAGTCCAATCCAATCACTTTCTAGAGAGTAAAACTAAGACTCAAAGAGGTTAAGTGACTTATCCAAGGTCATACAGCAAGTCAATACCAGAGCTAGAACTCAAGTTCATGTGTCCTAACTTCTCATCCAGTGTTCTTTCCATTTCAACCATTCTAGAAGGCAGTGAGGGAAGTAAAAAAAAAAAAGTAGAAGAATCTTTTTCTATCTTTCTTTTTTCTTTTCTTTTTAGATAAAAGAAGGTAGGGCAATTGGGATGAAGTGACTTGCCCAAGGTCACATGGCTAATTTTGTGTTAAGTGTCTGAGGCCAGATTTGAATTCAGGTCCTCCTGACTCCAGGGCAGGTGCTTTATTCACTGCACCACCTAGCCACCCCCTAGAAGAGTTTTTTCAATACCCTCCTATCATATTGCAATGCTGATTCTTCATTCTGCCAGTGTATTAAGTCTTTTTGTCTTTTGTATTGGAGATCCAGAATTCATACTTAATGCAACCCTGAATAGAACAGTCCTGTGGAGCTTCCCCATCAATTAGTGGCAAGGAGAATCAAGTAATAGCACCACCGAAACTCCACCCTACAGTATCTCTGAGCATCATCGGATGGGGATCTGTGTTGAAAATCCCATCAGCACCTACTGTAGAGATGGAAATGAGCAAGTATCAATGTAGTCACTGAAAAGTGTATAGGAGAGGAAGAGGAGAGGAAGAAGGTCCTATTAGAAAAGATGGCTCCATGTCAGTCTTGTTTATCCTGCCCAACCATGGGAATATATTTGAACAAAACTGTCAGGTTCTGGGAGGTTAGTCACACCTGCAACTCATTCCTCGGGGAAGATTAAAGTTGATAAGAAGTAGTTAATGGGGCATAAATCTCCCCAGACTTCTCCAGTAGGGAATAGATTCTCCTCCATTAACTGCCGGTGACCTTCACTTCACTTCAATTTACCAGCCCCCGGCCATGACAACCCTTACAGAGAAACATTTCTTTTTTAAAAAGTGGTCTGATGGCTTATTCACTGTTCTGTTCTCTTCTCCCTCCCACAACCACAGACTCCCAAAGCTGGACGGAGCCTCCAAAGACATCCATTACAACCCAGACCTGAGTAGGAATCCTTTGTTCTTCAGCATCTCCTGCAGATGGTCAACCAGCATGGCCTGAGCAGTTCCAGTAACAAAGAACTCTCTGCTCACTGCAGCCCATTCCATTTTGGACAACTTGAGCTGTTAGGACAATTTTCCTTCCCTTATTTGTGGGATCTGCTACTTTGTACCATCCACGTACTACACCTAGCTCTGTTCTCTGGGACCAAGCAGAATACATCTAAATCCTCTTTTAAAGGGAAGAGAAGTTAAGTCTGTCCCTAGTCTCCTCTTCTCTATCCCCACTTCCTTGATATCCTCATATACCTTGGCGTCTAATACTCTCAACACCTTGATAAATCTCCTCCAAACCCATTCCCAGTTTGTTAATGAGCTTCTTAAAATGCGGCTCTCAGAAATGACCCTGACACTCCAAATGATGTCAGATCAATGTGGAAGATAACACAACTATCACCTTCCTCAATCTGGGTCACACCTCTTCTCTCATAATGTAGCCTACAATCATATGCATTTGTTTTGGCCATCACAGGAACATAACTCCAAAGCTAGAAGTAACATCAAAAACCTTCTATTTCCACCTCCTCATTTTATAGATGCAGGGGCTGACATCCAGAGAACTTAAGGGACTCTAAGGAGACACAGAGTACTATTACACAGGCAATAAACCTCAGGTAGGACCTGAAGCCACATCCCCTGCCTCCAGAGTCAGTGGCCTTTCCCCTGAACCACTCATGTCCTAATGCTTACAATACTTAATTTGAAGTCCATCAAAACTCCAGATGGATTGTACATGAAGGAACCGTCCTTTCCCTGTGCTGTCACAGAACCATAGAATATGAGAGCTGGAAGGGATCTCAGCAGTCATCTCATCCAATTCCTACCCAACAGAATGTCCCATGATGACACATCAGAGAAGCGGCCACCCAGTCTCTGCTCAGTGATCTCCAAGGAGGGACATCCCTTTCCACTTTTGGACAGCTTTAATTGTTAAGCAATTTTTTCCTAACAACAAGACTAAACTCCTGAGTCTGTCCTCTGGGTCCAAACAGAACAATTCTAAAGCTTCTTCTTCACTAAAGTCCTTCAAACACTCAAAGACAATGGTTATATCATCTGGTTTGTCCCTTTTCCCTGATTAAATTTCTTGTGTGTTTGTTTTGTTTAAAACCTAGACCCATTTATGTAAAGGGTTTTTTAAGATTTAAGAAACTATGAAATATAAATTGTTATTGTTTTTGTTTTATTTTATGGCTCTAAAGGGTAGTCTGTCATCATCCAAGATGAGAGTATTTCAATAGGGTAGTTGAGCCTGTCAGGAGAAGGAAGGTTTGGGCCACCTGAAGTCAGGATGGAAAGCAAGGCCTCAATGATGGCCCACATCCTTGCAGCTCAGCAACCTGGAGGGAAATGAATAACCAGCAGACTAGAGGAAATCCTGCAGTCAGAACTGGTCATGGGATTCAAAGAGATCATACTTCAAGAGGTTACCTTCAAGAGCTACAAAGCCAAAGCAGAGCTACATTAGTGAGGGGAAGTCTGGGTCCAGGACAAGTGGAAGTGTCCAAGGAGTGGGAGCAAGACTAGGCAGAGGCCATTCCTTGATACTGATGGTGCCTCTTTGGGTCTAGCTGGGTTTTCAGTCCATCCTTTCCCCTACATGAATTTTTCATTCTTAAGGGTGCTTGATTAAACAAGGTTCTGAAAAAGAAGTTAATTTTTCCCATTGTGTTTTCTCCTTTTCCCATCTTCATCATGCTTCTCACCCTATAGTCCAGCTTCTGGATGCCTGCCAGCTGTGTGATGTATGTACTGTCTCTTGGAGCAGGGGTATTTAACTTGGAGACCACAGACTCCAAGAAGTCTGTGGATAGATTTCAGAAAGTCTATGAACTCGGATGAGAAAAAAAGTTAAATCTGTTTTCATTAACTTCTAACTGACATTTTAGCATTTTCTTTCATCAGGAATATAGCCAAAAAACATTATTCTCAGAAAGGGTCCATAGCATAGACTTCCTCAGATTGCCAAAAGGATTGATGACATTCCAAAAAAAGATAAGAACCCCTACCTTAGAGAGAGGGAAAACTAAGTTTGCTTGACCTCAGATCTCCATCCTCACCTTAATAAACTATTGTCCATTCTAGCAGAAAGGTAATCTGTGACTTATTCCTGCCTTGTCTTCCCTTCTAACCTCTGTTAGATAGGAACCTCTGTTCCATCCCTCCCAATCAACATTACACTTAATGATTTGGTATGGGGGATGGAAGACACCTGGGTTCAAAGGGGCCTGAAATGCTCTCTTGGTGTCTTTGATCACCAAGAGAGATTGATGACCTCAATTTATTAGTCAATGCTAGCCTTGCTAACAAATTGATCTATCATACATGGAACTCTGTCTCACAGAATTTCACTCACAACATAACCCCTCTTGCCAATTACAACCTTCCACCTAAGCCCTTTCTTTAGGCTTCTTTAAATCATTTATCATGCCATATCAAGTATTATATTTGTCCATGGGGGTTGCATCTCCCAATCAGAGGTAGCCAGTGGTGCTGTGAATAGAATTGTGGGCCCATAGTCAAGAAGATCGGAGTTCAGATTTGGCCTCAGACACAGTAGCTGTGTCGCCCTGGGGAATTCACTTAAACTCTGTCTGTCTCAGTTTCCTTAACTGACAAATGGCACCTAGTCTAACATTGTTGTAAGGATCAAATGAGACAATATCTGTAAAGCATTTAGCACATAGTAGGCACTTAACAAATGCTTATTTCCTTCCTTCCTACTAGACTAGAAACCTCATGAGGGGAGGGACTGCATCTTATCTGAACTTTGAAAATTTCCCAGAGCCTAGCACAAAACTCAATAGACTTGAAGCCCTTGATAAACTTTTATTAAATTATCAATATTTGTTCATTAAGAGAGGTTAAAGGGAATGAAATAGAGTTTGACTTTACCTGACTGAAAACCTTAGAAAAAAGCTAAACAAAAGACCGTGGGTAACCTTGACCATGGTAAATTTTATACCATCTTATACTAATTTCACTTCTTCCTTTAATTCTCTAGTAAGGTGTTATTTTTAACCCAACTGTGTCTCAGTCACAAAAAGAAGACAAAAGGCCCTTCTTTGCCTGGAAAATCAGGGAGTGGCAGTCAATCCCCACCCCACACACACACACATACACTTGTGTGGGCATGCATGCATGAGCACACAAGCATTCATCTCCAATCAGTAGGACCTGGGTTTTGTCCCTGTTAGGGAACAATAGAGCCTAGCACATAGAAATGACTAAGGTTTGTCTTTTCATCCTGGAGAGCTCAAAGAGGCAAGTAGCAAGTAGTTTTTAATGTCATCAGAAAACCTAGTTTTGAATCCTAACTGTTACTTAGTCTATTGTGACCTTGGGCACTCCCCCCTCTCTGTATCTCAGCTTTATCTATGAAATAGTTCAGTTTTTTAAAGAGACAACTATTTCTGATGTTGCTTTCAGCTCTTTCTCCAAGTTCTTCAAGTAAGGTAGAAGCCAAATTTTTTTAAAGCATGTGTGAGAGATGGGAGGAATTCACAAAATGAGACAGAGCATTCCTTGCAGTCCTGGGAAGCTGCCCTTGGACTAGATGGCTGATCTCAGGTGTCAACTTCTCTGTGAAGCCTTCCTTGATCCCTTGAGCTGAGTCATTTGAAATAAGTTAGTCCTGCCCCCCTAAAAAAAACCTTATAGTTTATAACGCCAATGCAATATTCACAGTGCCCACAGTGGCTATGAATATGCTGGTGTGGTTCTGAATCATGAAATGTAACAGACTCTACACATGTAAAACAGAACTAAAACATGTATTCAAACATCAGAAAGCTGAATCCCAATACCAGAAAGCCGAATCCATCATAGCAATCAAGAAGTTGGTACACATAATGCAGCAAGCACAGACATCCCCAAGCCTTCCCTCCATCAGGCCTTCAAAACAAAACAAGCTCTCTTAAGCAAAAATGCCCCTCTCTCATTCACACTAGCTGCTCTGCCTCCACACTGCTTGCTCCCAATTCTGCTAGTACTCTCTCTCTCTGCTCCTTCCTGCTCCACCCTCCCCCACCCTTCTAGTAAGATCCTCCCACAGTAGACTCAATGTGATCACATTTGGCCTATTAAGGGGCAGGGAAAATCTTCAAATTACCATTACCATTATATCATACAGAAGGAATAACTGAGATGCCAAGAGGGGAAATTATTTACCCAAGGCCACACAGTGAATAATCAGCAAACTCAGAAATAAGTTCTCTGATTTCTCTCAAGTGATTTTTTCCCTCCTCCAATTTTCCTTAGTGTACTTTGATTGACTTTCTCCTTTGATTCTATCTTCAAGGTTTGGCACTGGGCAGAACAGTGGTCCTGGAGCCAAAGTCAAGAAGAGCTGGCCTTATACTCTTACTAGCGGTATGACCCTGGAGAAATCACTGAACCTCTGTTCGATTCGGTTTTCTCAACTAGAAAATGGGAATAATAGTGCCATCAATTAAAATAACATTTGTAAAGTGCTGAGCACAGAAACTGGCTACATAATAAAAACGTTGGCTTTTATTATATCACATCCTACCTGTCAGCCTACCTCACTATGTACATACCATATCTCATCTCCCCTTGCACTCATTAGACCATAAACTCCTTCAGGACACAGGCTGGTATATATGTATATGTGTATATGCATGTATGTGTGTATGTATATATATATGTATACACATATTATATATATAAAATATATTCTCAATGCTTAGCATTAATGCATTGAACATAGTATGTGTTTAGTAAATGTTTTTGTATTAAAATTGAATTGAATATGAAAGCTAGCACTTTATGCTCCCCCAAAAGCCCCAAGATCAGGAAAAATAGAGACTCTACAACTAAGGAAGACTGGGGAAGAAATCAAGCTACATGTTTGACTGTAAATATCACTGATCAAAGAGGACTCTTCCTCCCTCTTCTCCCCTCCCTGTACCCCTCTCCCCCTCCTCAACCATATATCTTGTCAGCCTGCATTATCCAACATCAGCCAGGACGGTTGGTATTACATGACATGTCTCTAGAACACATGTAAATCCGCTTGTAGATTTGCTTTAGAAAAACCCAGCCAGCCAGCCAGCCAGCCAAAGAGATTTGTGCTCTGGTGTTCCTAGGGAAGCAGCTGGTAGTCCCTGATACTCTTTTTCTCCTACATCACTGTAATGTCAATCACCGACAGCAGGCCCCCCGAGAGAAAGATAAGGAGCTGTATAATTGAAAAAGGCTAAATTCCAGTCTCTTAATCTGCAGCCTGACATCAGAGCTGGGAGGAAGGAAAAACAGAATTGCCCCTAATTTGTTGGTTTGTTTGTTTTTGCCCTGATCAGAATTCCTGCTGGAGACATTGGATCTCCCTGCTCTTTCCAGGACTAGGAAACTTCATGGGTTTCAGAGCTGGAGAAGGCTGTAAATGTTTTCTAATCCAACCACCCTCATTTTACAGAGAACTATACAGACTCATGGAGGTTAAATAACTGGCCCAAGGCCACATTAATGGTAAGAGAAA
Source organism: Gymnobelideus leadbeateri (assembly GCA_011680675.1). Taxonomy (NCBI): domain Eukaryota; kingdom Metazoa; phylum Chordata; class Mammalia; order Diprotodontia; family Petauridae; genus Gymnobelideus; species Gymnobelideus leadbeateri. The sequence continues at coordinate 396,661 of WOXC01000985.1, forward strand.
TAACTAACATTTAGATGTCAGTTACTGTGTGCAAGGTACGGTGCTGAGGGATTTACAATATATTATCTCATTTGATCTTCACAACAAAAGGCGCTGTTATTATCCCCATTTTACAGATGAGGAAACTGAGGCAAATACCAACTAGGTTACTTGTCCGGGAGCACACAGCTAATAAGCACTGAAGGTGAGATTTGAACTCAGGTCTTCTTGACTCTGGGCCAGGCACTCTATCTACTCCACCACCTAGCTATGACAGCTGAGATTTGAACCTGTTGTCACCTCTTGTTTCTGCAGACCCAACATACATTCCTTCATACCAGGGGAAATAGTCTGTCAACACTTGAAAAGGAGAGAGGCTGGGCAAAAGAAATCTAGAAGGATCAACCACTACCACCCTAAGTAGCCCTTCCTGAGGACAAAACCAAGTACAAAGCCCATAGTAGTAACTCTGTAGTACAATGAGCAAAAGTTAACATGGAGGCTGGCTACAGCAGAGACGATATAGGATAGGTCAGGGGTTCATAACCTTTTCTGTCTCATGGAATCCTTTGGCAGTGCAATGAAACTTATGGACCCCTCCTCAGAATTTGTTGTTGTTCAGTTGTTTTAGTCATGGCTAACTCTTTATGACTCCATTTGGGGTTTTCTTGGTAAATATATTACAATGATTTGCCATTTCCTGCTCCAGCTCATTTTACAGATAAGAAAACTGAGGCAAATACGATTAAGTGACTTGCCCAGGGTCACACAGTTAGTAAATGTCTGATTCTGGATTTGAATTCATGAAGAAGAATCTTCCTGACTCCAGGTCCAATGATCTAGCAACTGCACCATATAACTGCTTCCAAATAATGTTTTTAAATGCAGAGAATGAGATTTATATGATTACTAAGGAAATCAATTATATAAAATGCAGTTGTCAACATATATATTTCCCGCCCCACCTTACCCCTCCAAAAAAACCACAGACTCAGGTTAAAAATCCTGGCTGTAGGAACAAGAGCCTTGTATACGGATTCAGAGGGCTTTGATTAGTATCTTGACTCTGCTGTGTGAATGTTTGTGGCCTCCTTCTCATTTTGCTCTACCAGACTGGGGAAGGAAGGTACAGCAAGCATGAGCCTCATGCTTTAGGTCATTCCTGCTCTTTAAGCTTCCAAGGGTGGTCTTGCCCTCAGTTTAAAATGAGAATAGAACCCCTAAGAGATAGGGATTTGGTAGAAGCCACTGGCCAGGAATCGCAAGTGAACATAATATGGAAATGTGACAAACCAAATGCGGGTTTGAGAAGAGGACTTAAAAGAAGTTTCTGTATCTCAGTCTGTCCTAACTCTACCCTCTCCACTAACAAGGAGTCTTCTGAAAGAGTCAGAGGATGAAGAGGTCATACCTATAAGTGATTAGAGTTCCCAGGGAACAACAGAGTGGGGAGTGAGGAAAGTCTTTGAAAGGAAGAATTAGTCCCAAGGCTCCTAAGTCCTTATGGAAGAGAAATGGGGATACTCACTAGTTCCTGATGATAGCAACTGACAGAGAGGTCTGAGTCCAAACACCATAATGGCATCTACAACTATAGGGTTTGTATCCTGCCTGTAAACTAGTTTTGGGTTGCCTGGGTTTAACAGGAACAGCTTGCTTTCAGAAGGGCCTTGAATCTAAGGTTTCACACATTTGATTTTATTCATTTTGTTTTTAGGGGCACAAGAACTATATAACATTAAAACATGTTAATATGATTAACTTCATCGAAATATAACACAGAGGGAGAAGAGCAGTTTTCCTAGTGGGTGAAGGCTGAGCTAAGAGACTAACTGCATAAATCCAAATAGGCCACACCCCTAGACTAATGAGACTAACAAAAACATAGCCATCAACAAACCTGACAGGGATAATATACTCTCTGAGACCTATAGAAGAGGGCTTGACATTTTATCCCAAGCACTGTCTGCTATCTTGTGGAGGGTATCACCATCAAGGTGGGCATGAAACAGACAGTGGCTTGTCAAATGAGATCATGCCACCAGCATTCCCAAGTGGTCAAAGTTGTATCTTTCAACCTCTGTGAGCCTAAGTTTTCCTCATCTGGAAACAGAGAAGGCTGGACTAGGCACCAGGCCTAAGATCCATTTCAGTTCTAAATGCTATGAACCTATAACCTTCCCAAACAATAATGCCTTGCCTCTGGACGCCAGCCCCATGTTAAGACTTGGGGGGGGGGGGAGTGGTCAGTGTATCGATACAGAAAAAAGTTAATATCCCCAGTTTAACTGTTCTATTCCCTCAGGTCAGAGTCTAGGAACCACAAGCAGAGAGCACCAGCGACTGAGATCTGTCCAGGAAGCAAGAAATTAGGAGCCATTGCATCCTGTGACTGTGGAAGGTTTGCTTTCCTGTTTAACCAGTCAGTATTACTTATGGGGCTTATGCCTCAGGGGGAAAGGGATTGAGAGTAACCTCAAAGTGCTAAAGAAAACACATCATTTCGAGGGGTGTAAAACACTCAGGGAAGGATGTGTGATGGTGATTGCCTCGAAAGTAAGGACCATTAAGGAGCCTTGTCTCAGCTCACACCAGACAAATACATCTGTCGTGATGTAAATAGCACATGCCAAGGGAGTCATCGTAATGATAACACCAAGTCCCATTTATAGATCCCTTTAAGGTTTTAGGCTCTTAACAAAGTCCTCCCACCTCGACTCTCTCTCTCTCTCTCTCTCTCTCTCTCTGTCTCTCTGTCTCTCTCTCTGTCTCTGTCTCTGTCTCTCTCCCCTCCCCCCCTTCCCTCCTGCTCCAATTCATCTTTCATATCACTGCTGAAAGACTAATCTTTTTTTCTTTATAGACTTAGTCATGCAAAACCTACAGCATAAAGTTCCCATTTCTTAACTTGGCATTCAAGGCTCTTCTATTTTTCCAATGCTTTCTCACACTTAGCTCTGAGAACCCTATTCTCTAGTCAAACAGGTCTTGTCCTGCTCTCTGATCTCTGAAGATGGCTTTGTTCTCAAAACTCTGAGTATTATTCATGGAATGCTATCCCCTACCAACTTTGGATGCTTTTGTATTTTAAGGCAGCCTGGACTTTCACTGGTATAGGAAAATTCTGGTGAGGAAGCTCCCTTTGCTAATGAAGAGCTGCAACTTAAAATATTAGAGAACAGCCTTAATGTTCAAAGGTGACACAGTCCACCCAGACTTACTCAGTCTCACTCAGTCAGTGCATGCCAGACACTGAACTTGGGCAAAGGTCTTCCTGACACAGAGGCCAGCTCTCTATCCATTGTTGTTGCTGTTTAGTCATTTTCAGTCATGTCTGACTCTTCATGACCCCATTGGAGGTTGTCTTGGGAAAGATATTTCCATTTTTCTTTTCCAACTCATTCTACAGAAAAGGAAACTGAAGCAAACAGGGTTAAATGACTTGCCCAGGGTCATATAGTCCATAAGTGTCTGATGCCAGATTAGAACATATAAAGATGAGTCTTCCTGACTTCAAGTCCAGTCCTCTATCCACTGTGCCACCTAGCTACCCCTAGCTCTATTCACTACTCCATCTCAAGTGAATTCCTACCCACCCTTTAAAACCTAATTCAAATCTTAATTCTCCAGTGAATACTTCCTGTGTATAAGTGTGCACCTTCCCACTTGGACCTCACAAGGCACTTGTTGCTGGGTAGTGCAGTAGACAGAATGCCAAGTCTGGAGACAAATGTGACCTCAGATACTGTGTGACCCTAAGCAAGTCACTTAATCATGTTTGCCTCATTTTCCTCATATGTAAACTGATCTGGAGAAGGAAATGGCAAACCACTGCAGTATCTTTGCCAAGAAAACTGTGAATGAGGTCAGGAAGTGTTGGACACAAAGGAAGAAATAGGGTAGGGTGAGGGAAGAATCAACTCTTATTGCTGAATTGTTATACCTGTTCTTTCTAGGCTTCAAATACAATTGGCACCCACTAAATTTGGTACTTAGAACCATCTTCAATAGACTTCCCCCCTTGCCCCTTAGGAATGGCTCTGAACAAGAAGGTGGAAGTGGATGCTGACTAAGATGCCCCCGGTCTCTAAACCCAATGAGACTATGCCCCCTCTTAGACATAAGTCAAATCAAATGCCCTGACTGAAGAAACTCTGGGGGGAAGAAAGGAAGGCAATTTCTCTCTGTGACCCTTGAAACACAGCTGCTTTTAGCAGAGCTATTGGAAAGGCAAAGGATGGAGGGAATCTCAGATGAATGAACGCAGTTTCATTCTTCCGTGACGCTTGCTTGGTTCGTCTCTGATAGCATTGGCTCTCTGCAGCTCGAACTCTCCCTTCTGACCCCTCTCCAACCGCTACCTTAGTAACACTCCCCGGGAGGCCGGAACGTTCCTCAGTAAGCCGTGCCCCATCTCAATACTCGCTCTTTTTGAACAGATGCCGTCGGAGCCTTCTCAAGCTCACGATAATTTACAAGCTAGCTAGTGCACAATATATTTTTTTAATAAAAATTAGGTACAGGCAGATACAGGGGATTAATAGTTGTATTATGATTTTATAGTTCTCAATATAGCCCGCAACAGCAAATACAATCAAATGTCGGGAACATCTCAGGATGTAAAATGGGGTATTTATTTTTAATGGAAAGAGAATTTCAGGAATTACTGAGCCGTGGAAAGCTGATGAATGCACTCGCCAGACAAAACAAAGGCCCTTGAGGAGGTGCAGGGAAGCCACGTTAGAGGATGGCCAGGATGCTGTGGGAAGGCACTGGCCCTGAATCTGTTGGGGCAGGAGGTGGGCGGTGAGTTAGATTTGAATAGAACCTCAGAGATAACTGGGGCTAATGGACCCTTGGGATCGTAGGATCTTCTAAGAGACCTCAGTTCACTATGTAGCAGAGAGCCGTGCTCGACCCTAGTTTGAATTCTTCCTGGGACACTTACTAGCTGTGTGACACGGGGTAACTCGTGTATTCTCTCCAGGGTCAGTTTCTTCATCTGTAAGAGAAGGTGGGAAACAAGCATTTATTTAGGCCCTGGGCTAAGCGCTTTACACTTATTATCTGTCTGATTCTCACAACCCTGGGAGGAAAGGTGCAATTATTACCCTCATCCTACAGATAAGGAAACTGAGGCAAATAGAGTCTTCTCGCAAGTGTCCGAGGCCAGATCTGAACGCAGGGCTTCCTGATTCCAGGCCCAGTGTTACAACGACTGAACCACCTCGCTGTCCCATCAAATAAGTAGATGGGGCACCAAATCTATGATTTTATGTTCTATGATCCTAGCATTTAGAGTTAGAAAAACTCTTAGAGACCTCTGGTCAAACCTCTGCAGATGAGAACCCTGAAACTCAGAGGGACGGTGATTTCCCCAAAACCACACAAGTCAGTGGCAAGAACAGTGTCAGACCCAGGTCTCCTGACTCCCAATTCAGGGCTGTTACCCTAGTGCTGATTTGTAGAAAGACAATTTGAGATCAGCTGGACCAGTTACTACCATGGGCAGCTAGGTGGCGCCATAGTGCTGGGCCTGAAGTCAGAAAGACTCCTCTGTGTGAATTCAAATCTGGCCTCAAGACACTTCTTAGCTGTGTGACCCTGGGCAAGTCACTTAACCCTATTTGCCTCAGTTTCCTCATCTATAAAATGAGCTGGAGAAGGAAATTACAAACTACTCCATTATCTTTGCCAAGAAAACCCCAAATGGGGTCGCTGAAAGTTGAACATGACTGAAACGACTGCACAAGAACTGAAACAGCAGAGAGAATTTTTCATCAGCAGGAATCATATCAATGAACATATGATACCCCAATTCATCTAATACATATATAAAGATATAGATTTTATATATGCATATATATAATGGAACATAAACAAAATGAGGACTGATAAATAGCTAAACAAATTATGGTGCATGAATGCAGTGGAATATATATATATATGTGTGTGTGTGTGTGTGTGTGTGTCTGTGTGTCTGTGTGTGTCTGTGAGTGTGTGTGTGTGCATTTGTAACTGGGGCAAAGAGTTTATTTTATTTTATTATTTTATTGGGATACATTAATTGTTGGTAGAATTATGAACTGGATTTATGGTCAAAGAGCTACTAAACTGCCTATACCCTCTGACCCAACAATGCCACTACGTGGTCTATTTCCAAAGATGATTAGGGAAAAAGGAAAAGAACCTCCATGTTCTAAAATGTTTATATCAGCTCTCTTTGTGGTGGCAAAGAGCTGGAGATTGTGGGGATGTCTGTCAATTCAGGGACGGCTGAACAAGTTGTGGTATGTGATGGTGACACCTACTGTGTTCTAAGAAATGATGAGCTTAATGACCTTAGAGAAACCTGGATAGACTTGCATGCAGTAATAGAGAGCTAAAGGAACAGGACCGAGAGAAGGCTGTATACAGTAACAGCAGTATTGGTTAAAGAACAACTCTGAGCAAATAAGTCATTTTGACTACTGTAAATTCCCAAACTAACTACAAAGGATATATGAAGGAAGACACTTGCTGTATTCAGAGAAAAAACTGATGAACAGAAGTATGTACAGAATGATTTTACACAAACACATATATATGTGTGTAAATATACATATATGTATACACACATACATATTTGTGTCTAATGGTAGCCATCTCTAGGTCAGGGGGAGGGAAGAAAAAAAGCGGGGAAAGAGATTTACATGATAACTTTATTATATATTTAAAAGAAATAGCAAGTTGTACACAATAGATTTGCAGTTTCATGTGCAATCATTTTTATTATACTATATAAATGAAATTCTTGTTTTATTCTATAAATTAAAAATAAAGAAAAATTTAAAAATAAAAAAACAATTTGATAGGAAAGAACCAAGCCTTTGGCAACTAGGTGGAGTAGTGGATTGATCCCCAGGCCTAGAATCAGGAACCTGAGTTCAAATCTAGCCTCAGACACGTATTAGGTGTGTGACCCTGGACAAGTCATTTAACTCTGTCTGCTTCAATTTCCTCATCTGTAAAATAAAGATAACAATAGCACCTACTTTCCAAGGTTACTGGGAGTATCAAATGAAAGAATAATTGTAGAGAACTTAGTACAATACCTAACACATAGTAAGAGCTATATAAGAATTACTAATGAGGATGATGACATAACCTGGTCCCTTTTCCTCCTTAAGAGATAGCAATCACAGAATCAGTTTGAACCTAAAGATCATTTCCCAAGACTAACAATATTTAAAAGGGTGCCTAGATGTAATTGTCCTCCTCTCTGAGAAGGATAGAGCAATTGCTTCTCTACAGGCAAGAATCTCCGTGGCTCCTGGAAAGAGTAGGGAAGTCACACTGATACCAAGTGGAACTGCTAGGAGTTTGAATTTGGAGTCAAAGACACCTGAGTTCAAATCCTAAGTTAGACACTTAACAGCGTATGACCCTAGTAACTGAACCTCTCAGCCTCAGTCTCCTTATTTGTAAATTACAGATACTAAGAGCACCACAGAGTTGTTGTACAGATCAGTAACATAGATGTAAAGCATTTTTCAAGCCTTAATATGCAATATAAACTCCACCTATTATGATTTTACAAATACCTGTGAACCCACATACAACATTCATGCCTTACACACACACACACACATATTCACAAACACACATACCACAATTGTTTAGCTTTTCCCCAACGAAAGGGGCACCTACATTTCTTGCAATTCTTTGTAACCACAAAAAGTGCTGCTATAACTATTTTTTCTCCTTGTCATTCTTTTCATTTACATAAGTGTACTCATTGTGTATCATTTTCCTGTTTCTGTTTATTTCACATTACATTTGTTTCTATATCTTCCTATGTTTTTCTACATTCCTAATATTCATCATTTCCTAAGGTGCTGCAATATTATATTACATTCAGATACCACAAGCTGTTCAGCCATTCCCCAATCAGCGGGCATCAACTTTGTTTCTCATTCTTTTCAATCACACAAAGTGCCACTATAAAGGTTGTGGTGAATATGGCTCCTTTATTTTCTATCTTCCATCTCCTCTGGGTATATACCTAGCCATGGCATCTCTGGGTCAAAAGAAATGGACATTTTTGTCTCTCTCAAGCAGAATTCAAAATCACTTTCCAGAATGACTGAACTCATAGCACTTCCACCAACTGTGTACTAGTGCAATATAGCCTTTTTCTGGACACAGCTGTGTTGGCTCTTGATAATTACCATTTCCCTTCCTAATGTCCACAAAACTCATTTTAATAATGCATTCCATAATTTTTGCCATGAATTTAAGTCAAGTTCACTAAAAGGCAATGAAAGATTTCACTTCCATTTTTTTAAAAAAGTAGGACATCTGCCCATCTTTAGTCTTTTGGCACCTCTCAGGCTCACCAATCATAACCACCAATCCTTTTAGTTTCTTGAGACATAGTTTGTTTATTCCTGCTGCCTTGAATTCATTGAGGACAACTCAGGACTCTTTTAACACCTCCTAATTTACATTCAATTTGAATTCCTTATTAACTTTTTATTTTCTATATCTTCATTTTATTTTCCCTCCTATCATTTCTATTTGGATATATTTCTTCCCCCCCCACTATATTATAAACTTGATAGCTGAATCTTTGTTATAGATATGGCTAAATATGTGTATGTGTGTGGACATAAATATATTTATATACATATGTCAATGTATATGAATACATTGTAAAGCTCTTGCTGAGTGTGTTTTTATAACAATGATGATGATGATGATGATGATAGCTAACATTTAGATAGTGATTACTATGTGCCAGATGCTATGCTGAGCTTTACACAATTAATACCTCATTTGATCCTCACCACAACCATAGGAGTAGGCACTATTATTATCCCCATTTCACAGACAAGGAAAGTAAAGCAAATAGAGGTTAAATGACTTGCTCAGAGTCACATAGCTAGTAAGTGTCTGAAGCTAGATTTGAATTCAGATCTTCTTGACTCCTGGTGCTATGTGTGTGTGTGTGTGTGTGTGTGTGTGTGTGTGTGTGTGTGTGTGTGTAAAACACTTAATGATGCTTATTAAACATTCAACGAATTTAAATAAGTTAAATTTCTGACATCCAGGCAAGGGGTCCATTCTACTATATACATAGAACAATATTAGGACAGATAGTCATATCTAAGTTGGTTGATTGTTGTCCTTTCTCAAAGAAGACCAAAGTAACATCATTACTTGAAGGTAGAGTATGTCTGACTTTGGCTAATCAGACCAATAGAGCTTGAAAGGCTATACCATAAGAATGTATAATGTTAATAGGATATAAGAACTTCCCATAATAGGCCTCACATGGAGCCCATTAAGGGAAGCTTGCTTAGGGGAGGTTTGCTAATAGGAAGGCTTTCACACTTTTTGTTAATTTCTAATTAGGCACTGAGTCAGGAGGGTTATGATGCTCTCTGGCTCAAAAAAGGGTATATATATATACTCTTAAGGTTAGCATTTTGCTTTGGGGCTCGTTCGTTGGAAGAGTGTTCTTATGATTTGACCAGTGAGACTCTGGGTAGCCATTAAGGAGCCCCCCACCCCAGCTTTTAAAAACCCAGATGTTGGTGCTTCTCTCTCTGGTAACTATGTATGTATTGCCTTGGTCAGACAGATGGGTCTGTCTGTTGATCTGTGCTAATTTCCCAGACAGAAGCCCTGTCTGTTGGTATTTATTTCTCTGATTATAATTTCTCTGTATGTATTTTCTCTGAAGTTCAGGGTGCTGACTTTTCCCCTGAACTAATGAATGTAATTAAAAATATTGTTGACCCCTTAAACAGCTATCTTTCCTAGTAAAGCAGATCTAAGAACCTGTGCTAGCAGCCATCCTGGGTATTCCAGTGTGGTTGCCATTACAGGAGTGCACAAATAGTCCATATGTTGTGCCTAGTAACCTAACTCAAGCTCACCATTTCCCAATAACCCAAGCATGGCCATGCATGTAGTACACAGTGAAAGTGTGCAGAATGTTCCAGCATGCCCTATATAGGCTCTATGATTCCAAGGGCCTCTTGAGAGCTCAGCTGGCTCAATGACAGAGTCATTAAGATTGCCTGCAAAATCTTCCTATTTCCCCTCCAGGCCCCTGCTCCCAGCAGCTAGATGCCAACTGTTCTCCCTAAGGTACTTGCTGGTAGTCAAGAACAGGTTAGCTGATAATGTATAACAGGCCACTGGAAGACATAAAGTTTTCAAAACTAAAAAAAGGTAGTTCAGATATTATAATCCTCATTTTGCATTATGAGGCCCATAACAGCAATGATGAGGAGGAGGATAAAGATGATGATGATGATGATGATGAAGGTTATAATAATGGCTACAATTCACATAGCACTTTAAGGTTTGCAAAGTACCTTATGTTTCATATTTAAAATTTTCTCATGAATCCTTGCAACAACCCTGAGAGCAAACCTTAGGAGTGATGGCTTGCCCTCTGCTTTACAGGACTGAGACAAGAACTCTGGTCTCCTGATTCTTTGTACTCTTGGGTTAAATGATTAAAATGTGCTCATTGTTTTCCTATTAGATTCTTGGAAGACAATCTACCTAGAGAACCCAGGATTTGGAGTCTTGAGTCAAGGGACTTGGCTGTGATTCCCACATCTGCAATTTACTACCTTGGGCAAGTCATTTCCTCTCACTGAACCTTGGTTTCCTCCTGGTTAAAATGAGCGGGCTTTGGACTAGATGATTTCCAGCTCTAAATCTCATTATTCTGACCTGGCTTTGCCCCAAGCATCTTGGTGAGTTCTGATTAAGGGCTTTGAAAACTGGCAGCTCTGCCCCCCATGTGGTGGAGAAATGATAAGGCGTTATCCTCAGATGCCTGTTCCCTGGGAATGGAAGGTCCTTCCATGGGGCTCAGCCCAATTAGTCGCTTTTCAGCTGAGTTACTAAATATAGCCCCAGAACCTGACTTTAAAAATCCCCAGTTAATGATACTAATTACCAAAGCAGGCTCCTTCTCCAAAGACCCCAAAGACTTTACAGGACTAACAAGGCTTTGAAGCCAGAGGCTAGTGTTGTGGAAATAGTAAAAAGGGGAGCTGTCAGGGACTTTGACACCTTCAAATGAGAAACCCAACCCTGGTGCTCTTTGGAGGGAGGGATGAATGCCAGCTGAGGAGTAGCCTCTGCTGAGAGCAGTCCTCATCCATTCAAAAGGACTAACTCAACAGCCTGGAATTATCATTAATAGCATGGAACCTTTGATGAGGCCCTCCTTGGGGACAGGAGCCTTTGAAGTGATCCAACAGGCATCCAGTCCTTTGGAAAAGTGAACTTTGGAGGAGAGGAAGAAGGGAAACAGTGGATCTGAGGGCAGGTAAAATAACGGACGTTCAGAGCTAGAAGGGACTGCAGATTCAGAGCTGGGATAGACCTTAGGGAACATCTAATTGAACCCTTTCATTTTTAGATGAAGAAACTGAGATACAGAGAGGGGAATTAATATACCCAAGGTTGGCACACTCACAGCTAGGAAGAAACACACAGGGAACATACAAACCCTGGTTCCCAGCTCTTCCCACTGAAATACAGTGCCTCTAAATTAGAGGACATTTAATCCAACCTTCCCAGAGCAGGAAATTCTTCTGTAATAATGCTAACAATTTAGATTCTATTCAATTCAAATGGCATTTATTAAGAATATACTGAGTACCAGGTACTGTGCTAGATTCTGGGAGAACAAAGACAGAAGAAGAAAAAAAAAAAGAAGGAAGGAAGGAAGGAAGGAAGGAAGGAAGGAAGGAAGGAAGGAAGGAAAGAAGGAAGAAGAAAGGGAGGGAGAGAGGGAAGGAGGGAGGGAGAGAGGGAAGGAGGGAAGGAAGGAGGAAAGGAGAAAGGGAGAAAGGAAGGAAGGAGAGGAAAGGAAAGGAAAGGAAAGGAAAGGAAAGGAAAGGAAAGGAAAGGAAAGGAAAGGAAAGGAAAGGAAAGGAAAGGAAAGGAAAGGAGAGAAAGAAAGATAAAGAAACTATCTCTGCCCTCAAAGAGCTTACAATCTACTTGAGGAAAACAGCAAGTATGTATGTATGTATGTATGTATATATGTATGCAAGAAATAAAATATATACAAAGTAAATTCCAAGTAATTTCAGAGAGGAGCACAAACAATTAGAGGGATCAGGATGACTATCCTGTAGACAAGAGGCACTTGCAGTGATGAAGATCCTATCCCTCTTCTAAAGCTATCTATTCTACTTTTGAATAGTTCTGGTCAGTTTAAAATTTCCTTAAGATTTTAAAGTATATAATAAATTAAGTGTGTAACTTTCTTTTTTAATGTAAAACTTTTAAATGCTTAATATGTGTCAGGTATTGTGCTAAGCTCTGAGGATAAAATTACCAAATCATTATTTTTAAAAAATAAATTGTTTGGGTGTGTTTGATTTTTTAATATCATTATAACTTCCTCCAACATGCCTTCTTCTCCCCCTCCCAGAGAGCCATCCCAATATTACAAATAGCATTTTTAAGAAAAGAAAGAAAGAGGGGGGAAGGAAGGAAAGAAGGAAGGAACAAAGGAAGGAAAAGGTAAAGAAGGAAAAAAATCAGCATGCCTCATCAATACATTGGGAAAAGTTTGAAAATATGTGTGGGGTACAATACTGGTGGACATCCCACCTCTACAAAGGGATAAAGAGGGAATATCTTCTCATATCTCTTCTTTCAAGTCATTCTTGTTCTTTATAATTTTGCAATGTTCACTTTTTGTTTCCTTGTACGGTTATTTTATTACCATTTACATTGTTGTAGTCCTTGTGGATATTGTTTTCTTGATTCTGCTTACTTCACTCTGCATCAATTCATGTAGCTTTTTCTATCCTTCTCTATATTCATCATGTTTGTGATCTTACAGCTGAATAATATTCCATTACCTCCATGTACAATAATTTGTTTAGACATTATCCAATCAGATGGATACCTATCTTCTAATTCTTTGTTATAACTGAAAGTTCTACTATAAACATTTCAGTATATATGGACTTTTTTATCAATGACCTTTTGGGGAGATATAACCTTGATAATGGAATCTCTAGGTGACAGGTTATGAATATTTTAGTCACTTTATTTGCACAATTCTAAATTACTTTCCTAAATAGTTGGGCTGATTCAGAGATCCACCAATGATGCTTTAGGATGCCTATCTTCCCACAGTTTTTCCAACTTTGAGTCTTTCCACCTTTTTTGTTAATTTTCAGTGTGTGAGGTGAAACCTAAGGACTGTTTGGATTTGTGCTCCTTTTATTATTAATGGTTTAGAGCATTGACTCCTATGGTTGCTAAGAGTTTGCAATTCTTCTTTTAAGAATTGTTCATTCATATCTTTTAGTTTCTTGTCTATTAGGGAATGGATATTGATTGAAACTCTAATATGCATATATTATATACTTACATATTATATTATAATTATATATAATTATTTTCCAGGGTTAATTTTAAGTTTGAATAATTTTAAACTGCATTAAGATTTTTGGGACTCCCTGTATATTTTAGGTACCAAACATTTATTAAAGAAATTTGGTAGAAAGATTGTTTTCCCATGCTGCTGCTTCCCTTCTCATCCTAGGGGTATTAATTTTATTTGTGCAGAGACTTTTCAGTTCCCTGCAATTGAAGTCATCTATTTTTATAACAAATATGTATAGTCAAGCAAAGGAAATTCTCTCATTGGCCATGTCCAAAAGTAAGTATCATTCCACATTTGAGTCAAGCACCTCTCTCTCAGAAGATGAGCAGCATGCTTCATCTGCGCTACAATGGTATCATGTGTGGTCTTTGTCTTGAACCAAGTTTTCAAGTCTTTCCAAGTTACTATTGTATAAACTGTTCTTCTTGTTCTGTTTATTTCACTCTACATCAGTTCATAATAGGTCTCCCCAATTATCTCTGAGACTGTTCATTTTATTATTTCTGGTAGTACAATAATATTCCATGATATTCTGTACCATAATTGGTTTAGCCATCTCCAATAGGTAGGCAACAATTTGGTTTTCAGGTTTTTTTTTTTCCATTGCAAAAAGAACTGCTATAAATATATTTGTGTAGGTGGGTCAGTTTCTTCTTTCTTTGATCCCTGTGGAGTTTAAGCTTATTAATGGTATTGCTGAGTCAAAAGGCTTGCAAAGTTTAGTAACTGGGGCCATAGTTCCAAATTCCTTTGCAGAATGACTGGCACTGGACCAATTCACAATATCACCAAAAGTACATGTGTTCCTGTTTTTTCTGCAGCCCCTCCAACATTTGGTTGTGTGGTTATTTTTATTACCATTTACGTTGTTGTAGTCTTTGTGGACATTGTTTTCTTGGCTCTGCTTACTTCACTCTGCATCAATTCATGTGGCTTTTTCTATCCTTCTCAATATTCATCACATTTGTGATCTTACAGCTCAATAATATTCCATTAACTTCATGTACAATAATTTGTCTAGACACTACCCAATCAGATGGACTACTTTCTAATTCTTTGTTATAACTAAAATGGTTACTATAAATACTTTGGTATATATGGACATTTTTATCGATGACCTTTTGGGGGGTATAACCTTGATAATGGAATCTCTAGGTGGAAGGTAATTTCCCTTTTTATTTTCATCTTTGCCATTCTGATTGATGTGAGGTGAAACCTCAGAATTGTTTTAATGTGCATTTCTCTAATTATGATGATTTTAATTATTTTTTCATATGTTCATAGATAGTTTGGCACTTCCCTTAAGAAGTATCTAGTCATATCCTTTGGCTACTTAGCAACTGGGGAGTGGTTAATCATTATAAATTTGAATCAATTCCTTGTATATCTTGGAAATGCTTAATATCTTTTTTTTTTTTTTAAGCAATTGGGGGTTAAGTAACTTGCTCAAGGTTACACGGCTAGTCATTATTTATGCGTGGGTGCTCATTTTCTGAGGCCGGATCTGATCTCGGGTCATCCAAACTCTGAGGCCGGCGCTCTTACTCACTGCGCCACCTAGCCGCCCCTTTAGGGCAATTGGGGTTAAGTAACTTGCCCAAGGTTACACGGCTAGGTTTTTGTTTGTGTGGATTAAGTGTTGGAGGCCGGCTCCGAACTCAGGTCCTTCTGACTCCAGGGCCGGCGCTCTATTCACTGCGCCACCTAGCCGCCCCAATGCTTAATATCTTTATGAGAGAAACATGTTGCAAAGATTTTGTCCCATTAACTGTTTCCTATTTCTAAATTTATTTTTTCTATGTATGCAAGAACTTTTTAGTTGTATGAAATCAAAATTGTCGACTGCACCTTCTATGATTGTTTCCCTTTTTTCTTCTTGAAGACTTTCCCTGTCCTTAATTTTGAAAGGCAATTTCTTCCTTTTTCCTTTAATTTACTTATGATGTGATATCTTATATTTAAGTGATTCATTTATTTGAAATTTATCTTAGTGCATAGTGTGAGATACTGGTCTAAGCCTAATTTCTACCAGACTTCTTTCCAGCTCTGCCTGCTATTTTTTGTCAAATAATGAGTCCTTGCCCTAGTAACAAGAGTCTTTCAGTTTATTGATCACTAGGCTACTAGGTTCATTTCCTTCTGTTGTATATTTAATGTATTCCACTGAACAACCTTTTATTTCTTAGCCAATACCAAATAGTTTTGATAATTACTGCATGTTAGTAAAGTTTAATGGAGGCAGCTAGAGGACAGAGAGCTGGGCCATGAGTCAAAAAGACCTGAGTTCAAATCTGACCTCAGACTTTCACTAGCTGTGTGACTGTGGGCAAGTTACTTAACCTCTGTTTGCCTAAGCCACTGGAGAAAGAAACGGCAAACCATTCTAGTATCTTTGCCAAGAAAACCCCATACAGGGTCACAAAGAGCAAGATACAACTAAATGACTGAACAACAAATAGTTTAAGAACTGGTACTGCTCAATCCCCTTTATTCCTATATATACACATATACATACACATATACATATATACATACACATATATACACACGTACATACATACACATATATGTATCACCAACACAATATTCACAGTGCCAATGGTAACTATAAATATGCCAGCATAGTTCTCAATCACAAAATAAAACAATACTCTCCATATAGAACACAGAAGCAAAACATTTATTCAGACACCAGAAAACCAAATCCCAACACCATGAAGCCAAATCCATCATAGCAGCAAAGAAGTTAATAGACCACAGTGCAGCATCATCCTTTAGCCTTCCCACAAACCAACACTCACAAGCCTAGCTGTCTCCATGGGTGCATCCTCTCTCTCTCTCCCACTATTTAGCCGCTCTGACCCCCAGCTTCCTGTGGGCTCTGCTCCACCCTTTAGCAAACTCTTCCTACCACATAATAGGCTGATTACATTCAGCCTATTAGGGGACAAGGAAAATCTTCAAATCAGGGAAGGTCTTCAGATTCCCTTAGGCTTATTAAGGGCTAGGGAAGATTTTCAAATTACCATTACCATTACAACATATATATGTATGCACATGTGCATATATGTGTGTACATATACACATGCATGCACATAAGTACATATACAGATAGATAGATAGATTGATAGATTGATAGATAGATAAATAGATATAAGGTCCTTTGCAATTTCACCTTGGAGGAGTTCCCTCCTTTTTCTCAGTCTGTTTCTCCATATGTAAAAGAAAGTGGTTGGTCTCCATGGCCTCTACATCCCTGATCTTATGATCCTAAGATTTGCTGACAGCTAGACTCATTGTCTCATACATAAACTGAGATTTCTGGCTTGTGACTAAAAGTTCCATGTCTATGTAGATATAGCTCAGTTTCAAGTATGAACTGACAACAAGGGTGACTTCCATCTTGCCTGGTGCTAAGTTGAATACTTCCTACTAGAAATGATGAGCTATGCAAAGGTTCATGATAAGTTAGGGAAGGGGCAGCTAGGTGGCACAGTGAATAGAGCATTCGCACTGGAGTCAGGAGGACTTGAGTTCAAATTCAACCTCAGACACTTAACACAAAACTAGCCATGTGACCTTGGGCAAGTCACTTAACCCCAATTGCCCTGCTTTCTCCCCTCCAGAAAGCAAATAAATAAACAAAAAGATAAGTCAAGGAAAACAATATAATGCAGGTACTTGTCTCATAGGCCAGACAAGCTATGACTGAATCCATGGAAGGAGTGAAGATACTCTGTGACATGTACAAAGCTGAGCCTTTATCTCATGAAAGTACAGTTGAGAGTCTCAGGTGTCAAGCAAGCGTATGCCATTAAGGTGGCTGTGTCTTTTGTTGCCTTCTACTTTGCGTTAGTTGTCCTCAGATGATGGTAAACAGGACCAACTGCATGAGGAAGGGCTGCAAGAAGTGATACAAGGCAAGAAGAAATGGAGTAACCCTCAAGAACTCAAGCTTCATTCCTCAAAAGGTACCTTACTGTTGAAACAATGACAGAAATTGGATTCTTCAATGGAGTACTATACCGAACTACTATTGATCCTACACATGGTACCAGCAAGTCGTCAGTCCTGCCCAAGACACTCTCACTTTGTTCTGTGGTCCTAGAGACATGTTATATTAATATTGGACACATGGGCCAAGTAAGAACATGATCTGATAAGGTATGGGTTTACTGGTACAAAATGACAACAGAACATTATTCAAAGTGTGAAAAAGTGTGCTAAAGTTTTCTCAGAAAAAAACATTAGTTATTCATGCTGTACACTTTGGAACTTGTATGTATAGGGTCTTTTTGTTTGGTTTTTTCCTGGGGCAGGGTTAGGAAGGGAATAGGAAATACACAAGTAATTGTTTTGTTATTCATCCTTCATTATTGAAAAGGATTGATGATATTACACGTTGATATCTTGACTTGTGTGTGAATTGTATTTGAGTGAAGCAGAGTTACACAAAGTTTTCAGCTTCACTCTCTCTTCCAGAGTCATTTAAGTCCAGTGGCAAAACAAAAGTCAAGGTGACTGGCTATGGCCAGGGATGCAGTGGATGACCTTGGCATCTTCAATGTCTGACCAAGCTCTAGGTACTCTACAATACCTGATTCCACTGCCTCCATGGCCATTGAAACAAATTGTTCTTATTCACCCATTTCACTGGGGAAAGTCTCCACATGTTTGGGTAGACAGTACCATAACTTAGTAATGGATTTGAGGCCTGTCAGCTACACTCAAAACTATTTGAGACATCTGCCAAGACATTTTTACTGGCGTATGGCCACAGCACAAGCTGCAGCTTCTTGGAGCCACAGGTGAGACACCAAAGATGGATGAACAGCCCTGAAAAGGCCTTGGCAAGCCCTCGCATCAGAGGTGCTAGTCTTCCCTGAACACCGCATACACTCCAAAAGAGTAATATCATGGTGGTAAAACATTTAATCTGCCACGTGTAAACACTCCCAATCAGAAACCAAATGTGCCTAAGATGTATTGTTTTTATGTGGCTGAAAAGATTCACTCTGCCCGAGACAGAGGCTTTGCAAGTCAGCTTCTTATAGAGGCATTGACACTGTCAGGACTCATGCAGCGCAGAAGAAACACACCTTACTACTCTCATGGAAACCCAGTCTGGATGTTTCACCAGCATCCTGTTGCACATGGCTAGAGGACATAAAACCTGAGTAAAAGGTTCAGTGGAGTGAACACATAAAATTTCTAATACAAGCCTACAATGCTGCCAAGAATGCTGTCTTGTGCCTTATTCCATACCTGGCGATGTGTGAGAGAGAACCACACTTACTCATTGTTTCAGAGTCTTAGAAGATGGAGAAAATGTGAAATGTCTAGAATGAAAGAAAAGCTGACGTATACTCAAAGCCTATTTATATGGCCTAGGGTCCCAGAAATCTCTGATATGAAACAGAGACAAGATGATAATTCCATTGCCAAGATCTTCAACAAGGTTATAGAGTGGTGCTGAGAAATCTTGGTGTGCAGAAAATAGATAAGATAGTGGACTGATGGAAAGACATCGCCTACCAAGTATCTGCAGGATTGAGCGATCAGCCAGTCTTCAAAAGAGTCCCCAGACAATGCCTGGAGCCCAACCAAGACAATACATCTAAAACCCCTGTTGTTTCTTAAGGAGTTAGCAGTGTTCTCTGGTGAATAAGAGGAGAGATGGAGAATCCGTCAAGTGAACTCCAAGAAGAAAAGGCCTTTCATCAGCTGCAGAGACTGTCTAAGCTATCACATTTTTAGGAAGAAAATAAATTCTGGTACCCACCAAAGAGTCAGTGAATCAACCAAGTCTGTTCTGACCTTGTAGGGACCTGTGTTTGGGGAGGGGGAGGAGAAGGACTGAACACAGAGGCAGGTCTTTCTTCAGTAATACTTCATCTGTGGAGCAGTTAAAACCCATAGAATTTGGAGACAGTGATAGGAAGCCTAGGCTATCCATGGCAAAAGAGCCAGGCTTAACTGGCCATTCACCAAATTCCTTTGTGAAGATTCAGGGAAAATGGGAGAAATGGTTACTCATATAAAAAGGATAATAGCTAATTTTGTGTGGGTCTTTAAGGTCTGCAATACCTTATATCTGTTATCTCTTTGGATCCTCACAACCCTATGTAGCAAATAAGTGTTGAGTGGGCCCCAAATGCGTAGAGAGGTCCATGTGTTACATGAGGCACTGTCCCTGTGTGGCTTAAAGAGAGGCAGAATAGACATCTTTAGCCTGTTTTCTACCCACTTTTCTCCAAGGAAGACTTTCATTCCAC
This sequence comes from Gymnobelideus leadbeateri, assembly GCA_011680675.1. NCBI lineage: Eukaryota > Metazoa > Chordata > Mammalia > Diprotodontia > Petauridae > Gymnobelideus > Gymnobelideus leadbeateri. The sequence continues at coordinate 416,338 of WOXC01000985.1, forward strand.
CAGGAGGGGAAGTGGAAGGTTGGAGTCAGAGGCCATCACTCTGTTTGCCTCAGAGATGGGAGATACTGGGCTAGAAATATATCTGCTCCCTTAAAGATTTTTAGCCTAGGACATGTGATCAAGATATCTAGCTTCTGATTGTTTTGCCATCTTGGGGGGAAGGAGAACCACAAGTTCTATATCCAAGGTTTGACCCCTTCCCCACCTAATACCAGTACTACAATGAGCATACGTAGCAAATAGAAAAGAAACACATTTATACAAATCATGGCAAAACAGAAATCCAAGAAAGTATAATAGTACAATATATGCCAGACAGAACAGAATGAAGAAGCTCTCCCATTGGGAACAAGGTAACAGTCAGGGGAGAGAGTATTGGATCTCCCCTAAAGAAAACTCCCCAAAATCTCTAGAGTAGCAAGCTAGAAATAAGGGCATGATAGAGACTGCTTAGTCTTCTTATTTCTTCCCAGAGTCTTTTCCTTCAGCAACCTGAAGTGGGATTGGCCTCCGATATCTTCTCTCTCAAAACCGAAAGCCCATTAAGGAAGACTCTTCCTTGGAGAATTCCTGAAAGGAGGGACTGCTAAAAACAGGTCTCTGTCTCTCACCAGTTCTGTCCCATTCCTCATGTAAAGCGGGGCCTTTATCTTCACCAACAAAGAGAGAGTCCTCTAACAACGAACTAAGGAGAGGGGTTATATACTTTCAAGATAGCAGCTGTGCCAGATAATGCCCATTATTGGAGTAAGAATAATATGCATCAGGGTGGCTAGGTGGACCAGTGAATAGAGCACTGGCCTTGGAGTCAGGAGGACCTGAGTTCAAATCTGTGACCTCGGACACTTAATACTTACTAGCCATGTGACGTTGGGCAAGTCACTTAACCCTAACTGCCCTCCAAAAAAGGCAAAAAAAAGAATAATATGGATCTTATATTTAGCCCCCAAATATGCTATTATTTTACATATGACCTGTGTCTTGCTATAAGACATGTTCTTCTTATTGTCCAACTATAGTTTTTTGTTATATACTCTAATATGCAATGTTATGCCTGTATGATTGCCATACATGTAAGTATTGAACATTAATTCAATCCATCAAATATTTATCAAATGTCTACTATATGCCAGGCACTGTGCCCAGCTCTGGGATTATACAGTCAGTCACAAAACCATCCCTGCCCTCAAGGAGCTCATATTCTACTAGTGAGATAAAAGTGTGTGTGTGTGTGTGTGTGCGTGTGCGTGCAAAATAATTTCAAAGACATGATAACAGGGTGCTGGTAGGAAGGGAAATCAGGAAGGGCCTTATGAAGGAAGCAGCATCTAAGCTGTGTTTGGAAGGAAGCTAAGGATTCTGTAAGCTAGCGATCAGAAGGAAGCACACTCCAGATACAGGCAACCTCTTATGGAAAGGTTAAAAATGTGTTCAAAGAACAGAAGTTTAGGTGAGTTTGATGGGAACAAAGGAATAATGTGAAAGGAGGCTGGTAACATAGGTAGGAGCCAGCTTATGAAGGGTTTTAAATGCCAGGCTGAAGACTGTGCATTTTATCCTAGAGACAACAGAGAATCCTTGAAGATTTTTGAAGGGAAGAAGAATGATGTGGTCAGATTTATGTTTTAGGAATATGAATTTGGTAGCTGTGTGGAGGATGAATTGGAGAGGGAAGAGTCAGGAAATGAGAAGAATTAGAGGCTTGCTGCAATAAGTTAGTTAAGAGGTGATGAAGTTGTCAAGTAGGCTAGAGTGTGTATGAGTAGAGCTAATGGGAGAGATGAGAGCTATAATGTAGAATTGGGATCAACACAGCTTAGTCATTGATTAGGCATATGGGATAAAGTAGAGGTAAGAATCATGAACGACTCCAACCAGGGTGACTGAAGAATGGTGGCACCATCAATAGAAGTGAGAAAGTTTGGAGAAAGTAGGGATTTAATGGAAAAATGAGATGATTACCATTTTGGATACCTTTCATACCAACATCTTTTGGTCTAATATCTCTCCCCAGTCACATTTAAAAGATAATTTGAAATGGGAAGCACCCTGCTCTATAAAGTGGTGCAATCATCCCAAAAAACAGTTTGGAACTCCGCCCCAAATCACGACCTTATGATACCCCACTAGACATACAAAATGAAGAAATAAAAGACTAATTAACACAAAAATCTTTACAGTGGCTCTTTTTGTAGTACCAAAGGACTACTTGTTAGGAAGTTTTTCTTTATGTACTTTTCATTATGGTACTCTAATGAACCTCTCTGATGGAGGTTTTGCCTCCACTAATGCAAATCCCAATCCATCCACTCCTCTCCATCTTTTTCTACTTTCATCCATGTCTTCCCTCTAGTTCACTACTTTTCTCAATTTCTCTTGACATGATAAAGAAACCAGCAGAGTCCATCAGCTGTCCCTCAGTCTTGCCCTAGGACCTGCCCATCTTCTTTATCCCTTACACATTTCTGTGATCACATGTGGTTCTCCTTCCTAATTTCTCTGTTGCCATAAATTGCATCATCTGCTCACATTTACCACATGCCCCTCTAGTCTACTCTGAAGGATCTTCATTCCTTGGAAACTGTCGTGCCCCATGGCTTGCAGCCATACATACACACACTAGCATGATTAGAATATTGGCACTGATCTAATTCACTTATATTAGGCCAAAATTTCTGCAACATCTTCCCATTTCTCCTAAATCTGCCCTTTGGAAACAAGTAAAATAAATTGAACCCTTCTTCCACATCAGCTCTCATGTGTTTCCCCCTCCCAACCTCTAACACATTCTTCTCTTGTCTCAGATAAACATCTCCAATTTCTCTAAATGATTCTCATATGCTATGATCTCCTTTCTGCTTCTGGATCCCAAACCCCTATTTATGAAGACTAAGGTTATGTCAGTTTTTTTGTATGCCATGTCATACCCTTGCTTCGTTTTGAACTTTTAGCCTACTAACTCCAAGGAAGAAGAAGAGACTGAAACACCAGAGAAAGAAGAGGGAGAAAGAATATTAATATTGCCCCCCAATACCCAGTCACACCGTTTTTTGGCCGAGAAAAGTGGATAGTCCATTGTGACTTAAAATTGGCCACCCTCCAGTGAAGACGGGAGCCAATAATTCTCAGGATGAGAAAGGGCAAGGCAGAAGCATACATATTATAAAGACATTGGACAAGGAAGGGCTGATATCTTGAGTGGGGAGCTGAATCATCAGACCTTCAGAGAGTGAAACAAATCAGAGAAGTGTACAATGCCTTCCCCTCCAAATCCAACAAAGCAGATCTCCTACCCAGCACAATCTCCTTTAATCTTGGGAGTAGATGTGTCTGGAATACACAGACTTTCTAAATCACCCCAAATTAATTTTAAAACAGTCATTCCCGCTGCTCATCTGCAGATTTCTCGACAGCTTCACAAATGAGCAAGTCCCCTTTAAGAAGATAGATGATTCTGAATCAACAGTGCTGATGCCCTGCTTAATTATGCATGCGCTTTTTCTAAGCATCTTTAAATATTAACAAACTGTGGTTTTGCACTTATGACTCTAGTTCCTGGGTCTCAGAGCTGCAACCCTTTGCAGAGTGGAAGGCCTCTATTAGCCTGCTTCTGGGAGAGCACCTACCCTCATGGGATTATGGGTTCTTTGTAGAATGGTCGTACTCTCAAAAATGGGTTGCTTCCTCCAGATCCAAGCACTGAAGCCTGCACATCTCTGGCATTATTCCCTCTATTGAATGGCCACCTGTTACACTGGAAAGAGCACTGTCAATCAGTCAACAAGCATTTTTAAGAACCTACTGTGTACTAGCCATTGTAATAAATACTGGATACAAGGAAAATAAACATTGGGGATACAAGGAAAAGCAAAAGGCAGTCCCTGTTCTCAAGAGCTTACAATCCAATGGGGAAGACAGCATGCAAACAACTATATACAAACAAGATGCAAACAGGATAAATTGGAAGCAGTCTCAGAGAGAAGGCACTGAGATTACGGAGGGAAGGGATTTTGGCAGAAGACAGGACTTTGAGAACTGAAGGAAACCGGGGAACCCAGGAGGCAGAGATGAGGAGAGAGAACCTTCTAGGCAGAGGGCATGACCAGTGAAAATGTTTAGAGATAGAGGTGGAATGTGGTGTCCAAGGAATAGCAATGAAGTCGGTGTCACTGAATCAGAGTGTGGCAGTAAAAAGATTGGAAAGGTAAGAAGGAACGAGGTTATGAAGGACTTTAAAAGCCAAACAGATAATTTTATATTTGATCCTGGAGGTAATAGGGAGTCACTAGACTTTATTGAAAAGTGCAGAGAATTCTTTTAGAATTCATGAACATGAATATGGAAGAGTTGTGGGTGGTGGTCAGATTAAGGTTATGACTATTTCTGTGTGTAGCCTTGGTGGGGGTTAAAGAATGGACTATAGGAAATGAGTTAATTGAGGGATTGGAATACCAGGATGTTTGAGGGAGCATTGATATACACATAGATATTCTCTAGTCATGGTAGGAGTTAGGGAGGAGACAAAAACTGTGAGCCAGACATTGAACTCATTGAGGAGAGAAGGAAAGTGTTTTAGATGTCAGGACACAACAGCCACCAGAATCTTGATTAATTGAAGATTCAGGATTGAATCACTTTAAAGAAGGAGAAGCTACTGAGGAATGGTGGTAGAGGGAGAGTCTGGAAGTGGTAGTGGGGAGCAAGGAGTATGATAACATCCCCAAAGCTAAACTGATCCTATAGGTGGTATCAGACCCTTGGCCTCTTCCCAAAATGGTTGCAGATGAGAAACACAGAAAATATCCACTTGGTTCCTTATCAAGCTGACAAAATGACACAAGCGAAGCCTTAACCCAAGTGATGGTTTGTAATCAGAGGCAAGGGATATGAACCCTAGCTTGACCAACTTACTGCTGTGTCCTTGGCCAAGTCATTTAACTCTTTGTAACAAAGAGGAGAAACTATGTTGCCTCTAAGGTCTTCATCATTGGAATAGTTTCTGCTTCTGCCTTCATAATTTTGTTCTTAAAGGCTACCCATTCCTGACTTCCTCTGATGATTTTAACCCAGAGAATGTTACCTATCAAGTCTCAGGAGCCTTTGACATCTGTTTTTCTAAAATCTAGAGTGCAGACAATGCAGGAATTTCAGTTTCAGACTATGTGGGATTTCCTTATCTTCTATCATGAATTATAACATAAAGGAGTCCCTCCTCCTTTTCATTATATTTATATATTATATAATAGATATTTTTATTTTTATTATCAACTGATTTCTCCCAGTTGATAGGAATAAGGTATAAAATAGTATTTCTCCTAATCGTTTTCCTCATTTTTTGAAGGACAAAATTGTCGTTAAAGAAAGCCAAAACTTTATGTTTTGTTTTTGGCTGAGAGTTCTAGTAGATAAACTGATACTTAAATTCCTCTATCACTAGTATATCATACCTTTATCCTAGAACTGAAATCCATTACTTGTATTTCATCCTTCTGTTCAAATGGTAAATTCCCAAGGTAATACAATGTCTGTTTCTCTGTTCCTCCTCATTTAGTATCATCTCCTAGGTAGCCTCACATGAATATATCTTCTTAATACACAATGCTACTCTACTTTCCCCTTCTCCTTTATCTAATCTGTTATTTTTGAGTAAGGTAGAACCTTCCAGAATTATATTCTAGTCACTAGTCCCATCCCATCAAGCCTCAGTGATACCTATGAAATCAAATTTGCCTTCTTTCATTAAGATTGCTTTCAGATGAGTTCAATTTATTATTACTCAACTGTTTTACATTATTACAAGAGACACAAAGTATAATGTATATAATATAAGACAAAACACACCAACAAAACTGAAAGTGACCAAAAATTAAGAAAAAAACATAAACTAATACGTGATTAAATACCATGTAATGGGGTTCATACTCTAAATTGAAATTGAACAGAGATAGAAAAAATAAGTAAATTAGAGATTATAATTGGAAAAAAAACTGTAGAAATCACCTAAAAACAGGCTGAGCAGTTAGGTAGCACAGTGAATAAAGCACTGGTCTGGAGTCAGGAAGACTGATCTTACTGAGTTCAAATCTGATTTAAACATTTGCCAGCTGTGTGATCCTGGGCAAGTCACTTAACCCTGTTTGCCTCAGTTTCCTCATTTGTAGAATGAGCTGGAGAAGGCAATGGCAAACCATTCCAGCATCTTTGCCAAGAAAACCCCAAAACAGGATCACAAAAAGTTAGACATGACTAACAAAAACCCAAACAACAGCAAAAAACAGGCCCCTAGACATAGTATCGGAAGACCTGGGTTTGCACACCAACTTCTGAAGCCAGACTGGGCTAAGGCCAGAGCCATTCATATCTTCCTGACATCCACAAATCTGCCCAGCCCCTTGGAGTTTTATTTTAATCACCAGAGGTTGATCATTAACCAATGCTCCCCTGGGTGCCAGACATTGTTCGAGAACTCCAGCACACCCTCTCAGTTCACATTCACAAGCCATATAACTCAGGCTTGAGAGGAACTCACCTGGGAAGAATACACAAATGAAAGCAATAGATGTTAGATAAGTCACAAGAGAATAAGCCGAGCATCTCAGAACCACAGGATGTCAAAGTTGGAAGTGACCTTAGAACTTTGGATGTCAGAGCTGGAAGTCAGCTAGTCCAACCCCCTCACTTAAGAGATGGGGAAACTGAGACCCAGAGATGGTTAAGAGACTTGCCACAGACACAGAAACAGCTGGGTTGTGAACCCAGGTCTTCCTATCCCAATTCCACTGCAATTTCCAAAACACCATATGCAGCTTTTGTGAGGGTTGTTTTTGTTCTTCCAAAACACTTCAAGTGTGTGTAAGGGGTTTTTGTTTTTTTGTTTTGTTTTTTTAATGGTGAAAAGATCAGCTTTCCATTGGGTTTCAGATATGTACCTTATTAAGTTTATATTAAGAGAGATGGGTAAGGACACATGGTTGCTGCCCATCTGTCTGTTTCCTCTCCATTCTTCCTCCAGCTTTCCAACGCTGCTCAGGGGGTACTCCACATTTTCCCACTAACCTTCCCTCTCACCACCCCCACCCTCCAAACAGCAGTGACTCACTCTCCTCGACATGAACCAATGGGAATTGTGGGCTCTGTGCAGATAGAGAATTAGTAAGTCTTCCCTCCCTCCTTTGGGAAAAGGGAGACTCCTGGGAAATTGTTGGATTCATTGACAACAGTGCCATCTTGTGTCTCCTACACCAGGGCCTGTTGCAGAAGGAAGAAACCTTAGAAACCTTCTCATAGGATTCTAGGGTCTTGGTATCACAGGATTTAGAGCTAGAAGGAATCTGAGAGACCATCTAATCCAAACCTCTCACTTTACAGAGGAGGAAATGGAGAACAAGAGAAAGGAAGAGAGTTGTCCAAGAGCACATACATGAAAGAGCTAGGATTCTGATTCTGATTTCATCCTGTCTCAGCAAATGTGTCAATTTTCAAGTCCCTGATCTGGTGACTAAAGAGAAAAAAGATGAAACACAGCATGATCACTGCCTGCATGGAGCTTATAATCCAACAGGGAGAAGCACATAGATTGCAAATAAGCCTGATGCCGAGGAAATTGTGAAAGAGCAAAGAAGAAAGTCCTCTAGGCAAATTTGAGGCAGGAAAGAAGGGAAAAACTTTCTAAGAATCAGAGCTGTCCAAAAATGGAATGGGCTGCCTTCCGGAGGGAAGGTTCCCCTTCCCTGAAGATCTTCAAACAAAGACTGGGTGACTATCTCTGGAGTAGATGGTCTCTAACCTTCCTCCCAACTCTGAGATTCTGTTGAAAGGGGTTGGGGAGGGTGTTAAGTTCAGGGAAGGCTTTGTGGAGGAAGTAGCTCTTGAAAGAAGAGAAACATTTGACTAGGCAGATTAAGCCAGAAAAAATGTAAAAAAAATTAATTAGCCTGACTCCTTCATTTTTAGAGGAAAAAAGTATGCTCCTTGGGTTGGGAAGGGGAGGAATGACTTACCCAAGGTCACAAAGTATCAGTACAGGGCTAAGAGTGGGAACCGGATCAACTGAATCAAAGTTCAAAGATATTTCCCTGAATGGCAGAACTGGAGAGCTGAAAGTTAAGTCAGCTGTCATTAGCCCAAACCACAGACAGAAGAAATCCCCACTATAACATAGCCGACAAGAAGTCATTCATCCTCTTATTGAAGACCTCCAAAGAGGGGGAAGCCCCCAGCTCTTGACATAGGTCATCCCACTTTGGGACTATTGGAAAGTTCTTCTTGATATTAAGTTCATATCAGCTTCTTCACAACTTTCATTTATTATTCCTGCTTCTGCCCTCTGGGGCCAGACATAGCAAGTTTATTCTTCCAGGTGACAGACATTCAGATACTTGAAGACAGCTATCATATTCCATCAAGTCTTCTCATCTCCAGGAAACACATTCTTCTGGTTCTTTCAACCAATATTAATATTACACGGACTTTCACCATCCTAGTTAGCCTCCTCTTGACACACCCCAGCTCATCAATGTCCTGCTTAAACTGTGATGCTCAGAATTAAATCCACTCTCATTGTTGCTTCTACCAAGCTGGCAAGCTCAAAGACAAGAGTCCAAAGAGCATTTGATCTGAAAAGGACTTCAGAGAACATCTAGGTGAACTCTGCAATTTTATAGATTAGCAAAGAAGACACAACTTACTCAAGGTCATCCAATGAGTAATCATCAGAGCTATAATACATGGAGGATTTTCTCAGCAAAGGGAATAAAATGGCCAATGGAGAAATAATAATTGGGCCTTGATTGTGATTTTCTTGTTGTTGGTGTTAGATGCAAACCAGGTGGGGCAGATAAATGCCTAACTTTATGATATCTTTCTGTTCTCTCCATCTATCTATGAGGTAGAATGACTGCCTGGGTTTTCTTGGCAAGGACTTTCCAAAGACACATACAATTGTCAACCATTGGAACCTTTCACTAGTGGGTGCCCAGGCGAGGAAGGGGGAGGGAGGTAGCCTTTAATCAATAGGGCTTTGCACAGGGTTACTGTAAATAAACCCAGCCTACCCCAGCCCAGAGACCCTCCGCCTTTGTAGTTCACTTTGGAAAAATGTCAGTTCAGCACTATAGCTAACTACCTGCTATAGATATGGCCTTAAAACTGTCAAGGCCAATAAATCAGGCGTAGAATTTAAATAAGCAGTGGTGGCAGGTAATTTTTCAGAACTCCCAAATACTTACTGTGGCCAGGACACACGATAAAAGAAGTTACACAGGATTATGGGCAGAATTGAGAGAAAATAAATTGAGGCTGGATTGGGTTCATGGCAGGCTTATCATCTCAATATCAGAGAAGTTATCATAGTTAGAGCCTATACACAGACAAGGGGGAGGACAGCATTTCTTCTGAGGGGTCAATTATCCTGGTACAAAGATTCTGAGTGACTGGGGAGGTCAAGGAAGGGGGTAGAATTAAAGGAGATGAGAAACAGTGCCAGAATGTCAGGAATAACCATTCCATTCCCAGATTTAGAATTACATTGCTATAAAATGCTAGGGTTAGGAGGGATAAAAAAACATATAGCATCAGTGCTAAAAAAATGGTCTTTATGGATCATTGAGTACACCCATCTTGTCTTACAGATGAGGAAACTGAGGCCCATACTGAGGAAGGGATTTAGCCAAGGTAACACAATAAGCTATTGTCAAAGCCGGGGCTATAGCTCTAGCTCTCCAATCCAGAGTCTTTTCTAAAGCCCTACCCAGCCTCCCCAACCACTTTGGGTCCTGAATGAGCCCTCCAAATGGGAAGGTTAATGAAGTTTTTCTTCTGATCTTTGACCATATCTTTCTTCTACCATTTTTTGTCTCTTTCTTACAATGTCCCTTCCCTCTGATGCCCTTTTCTGCTCTCCTGCTTCCCTCTCGGCTGATGTCACTTTCCCAAAGATAGAATAAATGATTTCACACTAAAGATGTGACCGACAACTTTCTAAAAACCTCAGCAGTCCAGAAATGAAATGGGGCATCTTTCCAACTGGTGAGCTCCCCCTCAGTGTGGTGTTCAAAAGAGGCAAGAAGTGATTCATAGAACTAAGAAGAACTTGGGTTCTATCACTTACTGTGGTCATTGTGTAACCTTATACAAATAACTTCCCCTCTCCAGGGCTAATTTTTCTTCTTTATAAAATTATAAGGATGGGAAGCATTAGATAATCTCTGAGCTTGTCCCAGTTCTAACATTGTCTTCTATATGCCAAGTCCCTTCCAGTTCTGAAATCCTATGTTACATGTTCTAAGGCCCTTTTGAGTGCTGACATGATAAATCTATGATTCTAAAGCCTCTCCCCAACTCTGACATTCTATTTTCTGTGGTCTCTGAAATTTTGTTTGTGTTCCAAGTACCCCTTTCCAGCTCTGAAACCCTTATTGCCTTCACTGCTACAGAGCAAAAGGAATACGTGTATAGATTAGAAGTGAGATGAGGGAAGGACCACAACCCTTATCAGTATTCTCTCCTATGCCTCTTTCCTTTCTGCCATACTCTGGCCCCTCCCCATCCCAATATCCAGTCATATGCCAGGTCTTGCTGATCCTGCCTCCAAAACATTTATCACATGGAGCCTGAACTATTTTAATAAACTCCTAACAAGTCTACACTATTGGCCTTTCCAGCATTTCCTGAAAATGCTACTACCACCACCTTTTTAACATGCAAGTTTGATCACATAACCCTTTTACTGAAAAACATTCAGTGGCTCCCCATTGCCTAACAGAGTATAAATGACTGACACTGACATTTAAGGTTTTCTAGAGTATTCTTTCAAACAGAGTTTAGAGACTAAAAATGTCAACTGCTCTATCATCTTTTGGATTTTTTTAGACTCAAGTATCCCACTTTTCCCCTCTTAAGAGACACATGTAGAAAAAGTAACCACTCCATCTTAGAATTCTTATTAGAAGAGAGAAAAAATGAAGATTTATTTGACATGTTACTTTTGATTTGGGGAGAACAGATTTGAGTGTTTAGAGAAAAGGCAGATAGGACTCTATGGAATAAGGTTCTATGGGAGAAATAAGCCCAGGAGGAAGGGAGAACCAAGTGAGATCATTCTGAAAGGAAGAGGAGTTGTCTAAAGAGTCTGATGCATAAGGAGCACATCAAGAAGAAGAGATTTTTTCCAAAGAGGTGGATATACAGAAACTGAAGACAAGAGCAGATGATGGAGGATGGGCACTAAAACATGGTGTGGTCTCTGCATAGTTTGGGAAGTGATAAAGCTCAGAATAAGCTAGTGCTATCTAGAAAAGCTAAAGACAACCAATGAATCGTTAAGCTCTTTTGGGGAAATGAGAAGTAAAGTTGGATTGTGGCTCAGGGTAGATGAGAAGGTGCCAACAGATGATGATAAAAAGACAGAGATGCTCAATTTCTTAATTTGATTCCATTTTCTTTGACAAAGAGAATATCTTTTGGACTGGCAAGGACAAATTTGAAGAAGGTTAATAGGGAGTTTACCCAAGATAAGTAGAAAGTAAGAGAGAGTAAGTGAATAACTAGAGAAGGAAGAAGTTATCACAAAAAGTTTCATAAAGGACAAACAATTCCTTACAAAGGACAAACAATTCCTTACAGAGGACAAACAATTCCTCATTTCTGGATTTGACAAGGATACCAGACATGCCCCTGAAGAGAAGTAATGTATGCCCAACCTCCTACCACCAAGCGCTAATCCTAAAGTTGGGATAATACCATAGATTTCAAGAAAAGGTTTAACAAGGTCTTTCATACTTTAATTGTGATAAAAATGGAGCTATGGTCTCAGCAATAAAGCAAATTGGGGATATTTAGAGTTGGCTGGATACTTAGATCCTAAGAGTAGTCACAGTTGGGTAAATGTCAGTTTAGAAGAGGTCCTTGACCCAATTGTGATTTGACATTTTTATCCATGACTTAGATAAAGGGACAGATCACACTCATCAGATTTTACAGAAATCACAAAGCTGAGGGGGATAGTTAGCATACTGAATGACAGTTGGAATCCAATAAAAGTCTTGACAGGCTAGAACACTAGACAAAATTTAATAAGGTGACATTTAATAAAGATAAATGTAAAGTCTTTCACTTTGATTCAAAAAGTCAATTAGACAAGTGCAAGGTAGGGAGGGATGAATCAACAATGGGATTGCACAGCTAAAAGAGTTGATGTGGTACAAGTTAATGCTATGTTAAAGAGAAGATATAATGCCCAGGACAAAGTAAATGAGAATCTGGCTATGTTCTGTCCTAGTAAGACCACATTTTGCATATCATATTTATTTCTGGTACCATATTTCACTTGGGACTTTGATCATCTAGAGAGCTTCCAAAGGATGGTAGCTAGAGCTATTTATTAAGATGGTAGAAGCATCAGGTTTGTGTCATGTGGGAAATCAGTAAATGAAATTTACCCTGGAGAAGAAAAAGTATGTTTGAGGTGGGGTGTGAGGACAAGATGGAGAGATGGAATACTCTAATGGACATGTGTGTGTCTGTATGTATACACATATATAAGTGTATGTATATGGGTGTATATGTATCCCTATATGTATGCATATATATACGTGTGTATGTGTATATATGTGTGTCTACACACACACACACACACAATCAATTCTCTCACAGGGGTAATGTTCCTAGAAAATGGCACAAAAGTAAAAAATGTGAATATTGATTCATTGAACCTCTGAGAAGTAATGGATTACATTCCTGAGCCCACCAAAAGCTGTAATCTTTCACTTGAGATTGCTGGAAACTTTTCTGCATACAATTTTTATGACAAAACATTAATTCTGACAATATGCACTTTTCCTAACACAGTAACCATGAAATAACTTTTAAAATACAGCACACAAAATAAAATTGGTAACACATGAAACATTTTTTCTCACTAGTATTTCCCTAGAATTCTGTGATCATTTGTACTAACATCTCAATTTAAAAAAATACATTGATTTCAGACAATATTTGACTTTTTGTAACACTTGAAATCTACAGTACTATAAATATTTTACATCAAATAAAAATCTTGAAACTAAAATATTTTTCAACCTGACTCTTACTATGTCACTGTATCAGGTGGCTATATGAGGGCATTGTACTGTATACTATACTGCCCTACTTTGGCCACCCTCTAAGAGCCAAAGGAGAGATTGCTGGGACTTTAGTTGCTGCAATCAGAAGACATCAAGGCTGGTAAGGTTTGGACATCACCCCCAACACTCTGTACTTTGTGGCTGGAGATAGCAAAGGACACACCAACTTGAAATAGTCCCTCAGGGACGTATGCTTCAGGATGTATGAGTTGTTTGAGATCCCTGAGGGTCTTGGAGTATGGGAGCATGGCAGAGGCAAATTGATGTTTAACCTTCAGGTTGCAGTAGATGATGGGATTGACAAACCATGAAAATTCGAGATGAGTGTAAGGGGAACTCTTTACACTACAATAGGGAGGGTGAAGAAGACTAGCAAAGCCCCTAGTAGGGCACCAGGCACTCTGCAGACTTGTGCTCATTGTATTTCTCATCTTTTTCTCCACTGTGTAGGGCCATTCATGAATGGCCAAGGTTGCCAATAGGAAAGTGAAAATGAGTTTACTAAAAAAATTACAGGAATGCTTTAACTTTCAAATGTTAAATGTAAGAATGTTGAAGATATGCATAAGCTATGGTTACTTTTCATTCAGGGCCTAAGAACAACTTACTTATCTCTCCTAGTCTAATACAGTTTGAGCCCCTCTCTCTGACATGGCAGCTAATCTAGTCCCCTGCACCTTTTCCATTATGGGACTAATGGAAATGATGGTGAATTGCCTAAAGCTTGAACTTGACCCAGAAACTCATTTCAACTTCCCAACCACAGTAATGCAACCAGATAGCCAGATAAGAATTGAGCAGAATGAATTAATGAATTAGTTAATGAATCAAAAAGCATTTATTAAATGCCTACTATATGCTAAGTACTGTGTCCAGAGCTGGGGATATAAATAGAAAAAGCAAAACTTTCCTGCTTTCATAGAGTTCCTATTCTAATTGAGGGAGACAACACATAAAAGAAAGTTTAGCTGTAGGGCAGACAGAAAGTCTGAGCAGTCATAAGGGTCTGGTGGCAGGGCAGGGCAGGCAGCAAGACCAAAGGTTCCTGAGTAGATCAGATGACAAAGCCTGGGACTCTGGAAGGAATCTGCAGGGCAGATAGATAGATAAGCCTAGTGGTCATCTATCTCACTGGAAAGAATAAAGTTGGTGATTCCCATCTCATCCAAATCACGTGAGCAGTCATTTGGCTGTATTAAGGCAGCCAGGTGGGGCAGTGAATAAGAGCACTGAACTTGAAGTCAGGAAGATTTGGGTTCAAATTTTTCAGACACTTATGAGCTAGACAACTCACTTAATCTTCCTTGGCCTCAGTTTCCTCCACTGCAAAATGGGGATAATAACAGCACCTACCTTGAAGGCTTGCTGTGAGGATCAAAGAAGATAATATTTGTAAAACACCTAGCACAGTGCTTACTAGGTAGTAGGTGCTAAATAAATGCTCATTCTCTTCCATTTACCTAAAGCAGAAGAGACTTCAGAGATGATTAAATGAGGTTTGGGTAGCCTGGAGTGGTGGGAAGGGTGGGGGGAGAAAGAAGAAAAAAAGAAATATAAAGAAGAAGTCTACCCCCAGGAAGTCACTGCAGAGTGTGGGTCTTATGGGGAGAGAGTGCCTACAAAACCTGGAACTGTGGAGTTCCAAATCCAGCAAGCTCACTCTCCGGCTAATCCAACACCCATACTACGGCAGGGCTGCCAAGGAGGTCGGGAGGGGAGGAAAGAAAGAAAGGAAGGTCTAAACAGCAGGCTGCATCAATAGCATATGTGTGAAATGAATTTGATAATAAAACAGATGTGGGGAATTACATTTAATAATGTTTGACAATTCCCTAAGCAGCTAATGGTGTGCTAGAAATGTGTCCAGGACGTTCAAGGGTTATCAGATTGTTTCAAGTGCTTGGGAGGTGGTTTCCAGGTCCTGTTTCCCCTTTTAGCTAATCAACATTCCTTTCCTCAGTCTAAGAGTCCAACTCCCTTCACAGATTACAGAATCTCAGAGCTGTAAAAGACCTCAGAACCCATGTAGTCCAACTTTTACTAAAGGACAAATCTTTTCTAAAACATCTCAATAAATGATTCCATTTGAAGACTTCTGGAAATGGGTCTTTGATGAAGCAATGAAGGATAGTAGAAAATGCCATGGATATGAGGTGGGAAGACATGTTTCTGAATCCCAACTCTGTCACTTATTTTGTGACTATAAACAAATCAATTAATATCCTGGAGCCTCAGTTTCCTCACCTGTAGAATGGGGCTAATACTATTTGTACTACCTACCACACAAGGCTGTTGTGAGGGAAGTGGTCTGTAAACCTTAAAGCCCTATAGAAATCTGAGTTGTTATCCTTAAAATCATGGTGCCTGGAGCCAAACTCCATACTCTAGAATGGATGCTGTAGAGACGTGTCCCTATTCCACCTGAATTCTACTCTCCCATCTTCTTCTTCCCCTTACTCATATTTTATTCATTTTTCAAGGTCTAGCTTGATCCTCACCTCCTCTATCTCCCAATATCAATGATTGCTTACTACATAATGGCTTATTTTGTCATTTTTCTTTTTATTTAATAACTTTTTGTTGTATTGAATGGACTCTGTGTAAATGTGTGCTTTCTCTCCTCTAACATAAGGTAGTGGAAAAGGAAACTGGATCAATCGTCAGAAGATCCAGTATCTTTTCCATGCTACACCCCTCTGTCTGTGACCCTACACAAGTTCCTTCCTTCCTTCCTTTGGGGACTCAGTTTTTCCTTATCTTTAAATGTAAGGGGTCAGATTAGAAAGTTGTTAAGATTCCTTTCAGCTTTGGTGAATCTGTGACCTCTACTAGACTGTAAAGACCTTGAGGGTAAGAATCATGTCATTCATTGTTCTTGGACTCTGCCTCAGTGAAATTGAGACATGTTAAAGACCTTAACTTGAAAAGGTCAAAGTCCCCCAGTGCATCCTGGGTCATCTCCAGTCATCCTGATCTATATCCAGCCACTGGATCCAGATGGCTCCAGAGGATAAAATGAGGCTGGTGACTTTGCACAGCCCTCCCTTGCTTAAATTCAATATACTTGCATGTCATGGCATTACCTCCCTGATGTCATTGTTCTCTTCAAGAATGAAGGACAAACAACAACATTGCTCTATGGGAACCTCCACAGCATGACCAAGGACAGCATTTGATGACAAGCTAATTGGATCATAGAACTTCTGACTGTTAGCAATGGAGTAGAAAGTCAGGACAACTCATGTGGATCCTCCCTTCTCTGCTACATATCTTAACTCATGGAGTCCTCATTGGCCCTGGAATCCAAAGTCATAGCATTGTTGTTTGGGAAAGTCATAAGATCAAAATTTTTAATATTGGAAGTGATTTCCTGATCCAATTCACTCCTTTCTGCAATGAAAAAACAAATCAGGAGTCCATATCCTGTCACTTAACCATATGAAAGAATGCTCCAAATGACTCACAATAAGAAAAATGCAAATAGTTCCACCTAGTAGGAGTTTCCTCAACTATAAAATGGGAATAAGAACAGTACCTATTTCCCAGGCTTGTTGTGAGGATCCAATGAAGTAATATTTGTAAAGTACTTAGTACAGTGCCTGGTACAGAGGAGATACTATATAAACTCATTAGAAGGACAAATACTGAAGCTGCAGCTTATATACTTTGGTCACATAATGAGAAAACAGGACTCATTGGAAAAGACCCTGATGTTGGGAAAGACTGAAGACAAAAGGAAAAGGGACCCCAGAGGATGAGATGGAAACATAGCGTCATGGAAACAACAAACACGAGCTTAGATAGTGGAGCATAGAAGCTCCTGGTGTGCCACAGTCCATGGGATTATGGAGAGTCAGACACAACTGAAGAACTGAACAACAAGGCACTGTATAAATGCTAGCTATTATTTCTATCATCATCATATATGCATATATTATATAATACATAATTATGAATATTATAATAAAACTATTATAGTCATCGGATTAGCAAAGATAACAAAAAATGAAAATGATCATGAATGAAAATGGTGATAGTAATGGTGCAGCCCACCAGAAAAATAACTTGAAACTATACTAGAAAAGTCACTAAACTATACTTAACCTTTGACCTAGCAATACTATTACTGAGCATATAATCAAAGGAGGAGTTATAACGATACCATGGTTACAAAAAATCAGGAGCAAAATGGATGTCCATCAATTGACTAAGGCTAAACAAATTTAGGTATATGAATTGTGCCATAAGAAATGATAACTATAAAGATTTAAGAGGAACACAGAAAGGCTTTTATGACCTGGTGTAAAGTGAGCAAAATCAAGAAAACTATACAATGACCAGGATAATGTAAAAGAAAGCAATACTGAAAAATAGCAGAATTCTAATTAAGGCAGTGACCTATTTTGCTCTTAAAGAACCGGTGATGAATCATGGCTCCCTCTTTCCAACAGAAAAGTAATGGGTTGCACGTACAGAATGTGGCAAACGTTATCAGATAGGACCAACGCACTGATTTCTTTCCTCAACTCTATTCCTTTCTTTTAAAGGAGGGAGGAGGTGATGGTGACATAAAAAGCATCAATCAAAAAGGTTTTTCGTTTGGATTTTGTTTTAGTGAAAGTACAAATCCAATGTAAGTCAAAACCTGCCAAGCATGTAGACTCTGAGGGGAAATTTCTAGATCAGTAAAACACAATGCTATCAAAGGCAACTCGAATGGAGTTAGATTAAATATGACATCCAATTTTGGTCCTGGGGAATATATGATAAAAATATACCCCATGTCTCTCAGCAGAAAGGTAAATAACTATTGTTGTTCACTCGTTTCTTACTCTTCATGACTCTATTTGGGGTTTTCTTGGCAAAGACACTGGAGTGGTTTGCCATTTCCTTCTCCAGCTCATTTTACACATGAGAAACTGAGGCAAACAATGTCAAGTGACTTACCCAGGGAGCCAGTAAGTGTCTGAGGCCAGATTTGAACTCAGGAAGATGAGTCATCCTGATTCCAGGCCAAGTGCTCTAACGATGTGCCACCTACCTGCCCATTGGATACCAAATGTTGCATTCCAATATCAGATGCTGTCATTTTGTTAGCCAGTTTGGCTTAATTATTTTTATTTGTTTCAAAGGAAGGTTCAATGTTCTTTTATTGTCTGGGAGAGAAAGTGAAAACAAAAACCCCCTTGTGCCCCACAGAGACTCTTGTTGTTACTTTAATAACTTCTACATGACAGGCCTTCAAATATGAACTGTTATCACACACACACACACACACACACACACACACACACACACACTTCTCCAGGCTACATATTCTCAACGACTTCAAATGATCCTCATAGAGCAAAATGTCCAGTCTCTTTATCAGCCTGGTCACTATCCTCTGAATCTCTACAGTTTCTCAATCTCTAACAATTAGACAAAGCACTTTGATGTGAATGGATTGACTGGGGGAATAGAACTATCACTTCCCACATCACAGATGTTATATCTATTCTTAATACAACCTAGGATAGAATTCCCTTTGTTAGTGGTCACTTCATTTTTTGAACTTATGTTCAAGCTTGCAAGTCTCTGAAATCCCAAATCTTTTTTCACACTAACTTTTGGTACAAATATGAGTTATTACTCTTCATGGGTGGGAGCATTTCAAGCTAAAGGAATCAGGAAGGCTCCCAAGAAGTGGTGGTTTTCAATATGGGTCATAGCAGATAAGTATGGTTCCAACAGGTTGAGATAAGGAAAGAGGGAGAACATTCCAGGTAGAAGGAGCCTTGGGCTTAATAGATAGTAGGTGCCCTATGGATGTTTGATGAATTGTCTTAAATCCATAGGCTCATAGATCATTCAATCTAATTCCCTCTTTGTGTAGATGAGGAAACTGAGGGCCAAAGAGGAGCAGTCATTGAAACTACCCTCTCTGTAGGACTTGAAGGTGTGCAAAGCCCTTTTCTCACTGGTACCATACAGGCTAGGGGCCTACAGATGTTATTCTCCCCATTTTGCATATGAGCATACTGAACCTCAGAAAGAACTAGTGCTTGCCAGAATCTTGCAACTTAGAAAATGGCAGAACCAGCCAGGATATGAATGCTTATCTTTGACTAGGTTCAGTATTATTTTCTATACAAAACACTGCCTTCTAATTGAATAGGACTGACCTAAATTAAATGGAACTGAATGAAAATGATTGAATTGAATTGAACTGAATTGAGTTAGCAAGAAAAGAGAGTCTGAATCATCAAATCTAACAATAGCAAAAGGATGGCTTTAGACTTACATGTTCATACAGGTGTATATGTATGTGTGTATGTTAGGTGTATATGTGTTATTTTTCCCCAATAGACTCAAAGCTCCTTGAGGGCAGATTATTTTCATTTTGGTCTTTTTGTCCTCATCACTTAGTTTGATGTCTGACACAGACTCTTTACAAATACTTAATTGAATTGAATTGAGTTGTATATATGCAAGTAGTGGGAGATAAGACTGGAAAGGTAAGTTTGGCGACAGATAGGGCAGGGCCTTAAATGCCAGGAGTTTCTACTGTTAGGTACCAGATCTCAAGCAGGAGGGAAAGAATCTGCATGAGGTAGGGAAAGGAACACCGGATTTTGAGTCAGAGAACCTGGATTTGAATCTTCTCTCTGTTACTTAACCACATGAGCTTGGGCAAGTTCGATGACTTGGGCCTCAGTTTCTCTGGGCCTCAATTTCCTTACATGTCTGTTGAGGGCTTTGGACTAGATGGACTCTGTAATGCTAAGACAACAACAGTGAGAACAGTTCCCCCTTTTAGAGGAAGGGGCAGGCACCAAGGGGTGTGTGGAGTTTGCATAAGTAGGGATATTGATCTTGAGATAGCATTTTGATCATCAGAAATACCTCCCTTCCCCAGGGGGCTAAAACACAATAAAAAGAGTGTAAATGAGAGAAATTAGAAATGGCCCAGGCAGAAACTCAAGATGCTCCTGATTGCTAATCAAATTCCCATTCTCAAAGATCTTTAAGACCCTACCCGAGCGAGATTATTGTCTCCAAAGCACTGTTATTACTCTTATAAAAAAAACTTATAAAAAATTCTAATCAGCATTGGTCTTAAACCACTGCATTTCCCCCCTCCCATTCTCCCCTTAAGCATGGACAGCCGCTCCCTCGAATCAGTCATGGTTTCAAAAAAAGAACATTTATGGGATATTCCGTGGTTTATGGCTGATTCCTGAGCCTTCATTTCTTCTGTTACATATTGGTTGGGATAATAAAAGTTAGTACTCTGTGCTTCACAACATTATTTATTAACACTCAAGATTTACAAATAAGGAAAGGAAGTTCTTACCGAAGCAGGCCCAAGTCTTCAGTGGACAGAGGGAAGGCAGAATGTGATGGTACCATCCTGAAATGGACCCTCCCCTCTGCAACATTTGAACAGATAACCACCAGGCTTCCAAAGAGCAAAGGCCCATAGGACCTAGAGCAGAGAGAGATATTATAAATCATCAAGACTGATTCCCTCACTCTACAGATAAAGAAAGCAAGGCCCAGAAAAGAAATTTGTTCGGTGGTATGATTGGGATTTGAATCTGATTCTTACATTGTCCTCCTTTCCTAGACTGATTAACTGCACCCTTTAGGATGAATCTCAGGAAGAAAGTGATGCTAATTATTTAGCATGATTTTTCTTTTCCAGAAAAAAAAAAGGTTATTTGATGCCCAGAGAAGGGGATGCTTAGGGTCACAGAGTGCAGGATGACAGAGCTGAGAGGGAACTAAGGGAAGAATGGAATGGCAAAGCTGCAAAGGACCTAAGAATCAGCCACGTCAGAACTACAAGGCATATTAGAGAATCGCCTCTCCAATCTTCTTTTGTAGGGAAAGAAACTGAGACCTAGAGAAGGAAAATGACTTAACAAAGGTCACATGGCAAGTAACAAACACACTTGAGCAAGGATTAGACTAGAAATATCTGGTGGTGCAGTGGAGACAGTGCTGCACCTAGAGTCAGGAAGACCTGGGTTCAAGTCTAGCCTCAGACACTTACTAGTTATGTGACACTGGACAAGTCTCTCTTTTGTTTTGCTTTTTGGAGGGCAATTGGGGTTAAGTGACTTGCCCAAGGTCACATGGCTAGTAAGTATTAAGTGTATGAGGCCGAATTTGAACTCAGGTCCTCCTGACTCTAGGGCCGGTGCTCTATTCACTGTGCCACCTAGCTGCCCCTGGACAAGTGTCTTAATCTCTGTCTGCTTCTGTCTCCTGAACTATAAAATAGGGAGAATAATAGCACCTGTATCTCATGGTCATTGTGAGAATCAAATGAGATAATATTTGTCTTTTTTCTAAGTGCTTAGCCCACAGTAGGCACTCAATAAATGCTTATTCTTCCCCTTAGATGCCAAGCTCAAGGCTTTAGCATTTCTCCCATATGCTTTTCCCTTAACCTTAAATAGAACCACTGTATACAAAATCTGCTCAGTCACACCCATCCTTCCTGTCCCACATTCTAACCACTTTCTTGCCCAACTTTAAAGGTTCCAGCTCTTCTTAGAGTGTCTTATATGTACACTGAGTACCTGAGAGCCAAGCTCCACCCCTAGGAGGCCAGGGCAAGAACTAAATATGGTTGCAGCCACAGCTGCTTGCTATCACTGGGCAAGAAGTCCAAAAGAGGCTGCTAGAGACCTAGAACACTGGTGATTCCTCTAGTATTCAAGGCTAGAACCTGAGACCCCACCTGATCCAGACTCCTTACATATGTCACAGATAGGGACTGACACCCTGAGAGGAGCAATGTTATGACTCACCCCAGGTTACCAGGGGCTGCAATTGAACCAGAGCCTCTGAAACTCCAAATCCAGAGTTCTTTCCCCTATACCAAACTGCCTTTCATACACCTCACTGCTTCCCATGTTCCCCCTCCCCTCCTCCACTGAGTTTTAGATATTTTTTCAGCTATTTATTTTAAGAAGGCAAAATTGAATTTGAAGTAGAGAGTACAGGCCTGAAAGGAAAGCAGGAATTCCCTCAAGGAAAATCATATTGCCTCAAAAACCTAGATCCTACAGTGGAATCCCATGGGCTACAAAACAAAGTTTTTGCTTAACAATAGCTATAACAATAAACACTAGCATCTATGTAGCACTTTAAGTCTTGGAAAGCACTTACAAATATTATCTCATTGGATTCCCACAACTACCCAGTACTACTATTATTCCTATTTTTTTTGGAGAGGGGAAAGTAGGGCAATTGGGGTTGTGACTTGCCCAAGGTCACATATCTAGTAAGTGTTAAAGTGTCTGAAGCCAGATTTGAACTCAGGTACCTCCTGACTCCAAGGCCAGTACTCTACTCACTGCACCATCTAGTTGCCTCTTATGATCCCCATTTTAGAGATAAGGAAACTGAGGCAGGAAGAGACTAAGTGACTTGCCCAGGGTCACACAACTAGTAAGTGTCTGAGATAGGATTTGAACTCATATCTTTCTGCTTCAAGGTCTGGAGCTTTATCCATAGCTCAAGGGTGCGACTAAGGTCTAAGAGCTTCTACCCAAATATCATTAGATCACTTTGTTAGTGACTCTAGACTCTGTTATCCATAATGACTCAGAACAATATTAGGGGTCCCAGGCCCTCCAAAGCAATGCCAGCAGAGCAAGCACAACCTCTGGCACATCCTACCAAGGTGGATGAAGGGCTTTGATTATGATGGGATAGGATTTCTGTTGTTAAGTGTAGAGAAGCTCATTATCATCATAGACCTGACCACCAAGGGATTGGTTTTGCAGTTAGGGAAATCTCTGCTAAGGTGGAAGAGACTGAAATATGTTTTAATCAAGATAATGTCCACAAAGAAGTCAGGGGAGTTCTTGTTTTGTTGAGGGTTTGGTTTTGGGGGGGGGGTTTTGGGGAGGGGGGTAAAGGCAAAGAGGCAATCAGGGTTAAGTAACTTGCCCAGTGTCACACAGCTAGCAAATGTCTGAGGCCAGATTTGAACTCAGGTCCCCAATTCCAGGGCCAGTGCTCCACCCACTGCACCACCTAGCTGCCCCAGCTTTGAAGTATTTTGAAGTACCTAGGTTCAGACTGCAGCTGTGCCGACCATAAGCTGGGCAGCACTGGTGAAGTCCCTTTTTTTTCTGGATTTCAGTTTCCTTTTCTGTAAAAGGAAGAAGTTAGACTAAATGGTTCATCATTACTATTATTGTTGTTATTTCATTCTCAATGTATCATAATAGCAATAATAATGGCAATATGCTACAGTGCTTTAAGGTTTGCTAAGCTCATTACAATTATCTCAGCTGATTCTCACAACAGCTCTGGGAGGCAGATGCTATTACTATCCCCATTTAATAGCTGAAGAAACTGAGACAAATGTTAAGTGACTTGCCCAGGGTCACATAACTAGTTGGCATCTGAGGCTGGATTTGAACTCAGGTCTTCCTGAATCCAGGTTTATTAAAATTCAGATAGAAACATCAAGGGCAAGTGGTTAAAATGATATTCTTTTAATATTTAATATTCTACAATCTATAACAATGGTGACTGAATTAATAATTTAGTATAAAATTATTTTCATATTTTTGATGGAGCTCAAATATTATTTATTCCTTGTATAAAGCCTTATTGTGATACAGAGGTGTCTTTGGACTATGCCAGTGAAGCCCAAGCTTTCTTAAATCTCACCTCATATTCATAATACCCACAGTTAAACTAACATTTCCTAGACAGTTTCAAAATTGTGATTCTAAGCACCCTCTGCCCCCCACCTCCATCTACTATTCTACCACCATCATTGTCTAAATTGAAGAAACTGGTTTTGGTTTTTCTGTCTGTTTGCACAGTTATCCCTTCCACATCACAGGCATTAGAGTAACAGTGCTCCTGTGATATGGAAAATCCACGTAAAATTTCTTGGCCCTCCCTTTGTACCAGAGAAGAAGTTTGAATTTTTCCTTTTTCCTTTATGGGGTATTTACAGTACCTTATCATAAAATTTGAGATGATATTATACAGAACTATATACAGATTTTATGCATTTCTTAGTTTCTAAACTTTTTTGTGTTATCTGCTGGCCTTCAAGGGTAATCTGTGGCTTCCACAAAACTATCCTAAAAATCTCCATTTAATTTCTTAAGCTGACCTGCAATCAGAACCATGATGGGGAAAGTCATGGTGTGGAAGAGATAATTGTATTTTCCTTTGTTACTTATATTTCCTCTGTTGTGATCCCTGAACCTAGCACCTCTGGTATGTGGTCTGCCAAGCCCTTTTCAGGGTAGTTCATCCACCTTTGGTGTCCCACTTTTACTCAACTCTCACCTGTGACTCCAAGAAGCTATAGCATGCACAGCTGCCACACCTCAGTAAAACTGTCTCACTAGATGGGCTAAACCAGGACCCTGTCAGTAAGTTACCCTGATGGAATGGGCAGATAAGAACAATTTGCTCCAAAAGCCATGAAGGTGGCTAAAGCAGGCACTGTGGAGCTCTTAGAGCTTGATCAGACATCAAAGATGCCAAGTTTATCCACTGCATTCCAGGCCATCGCCAGTCATCCTGACTACTGTCCTACCACTGGACTTGGACAAGTCTGGAAGAGTGAGCAAGGCTGATGATTTCTTTATTTTTAGATTTTTTTCCCAAATGATTTAACTTCTGGTTTACATCATTCATTTCTGCCAGATTTTGAGTTACAATTTTTCCCCATTTTTTCCCTACCGACCACCCCAGAATAGCAGTCCCACAGTATATCCCCTCATCCAATCTGCTCTCTCCCATATCTTCTTCCATATACCCTACAACTTTTCAAGTAGGGCCAGGTGAATCTCTGTACCCCAATGCCTGTATATCTTATTTCCCAATTATATGTAAAATAGTATTAATAACAGTATTTATATATTTTTAAAACATTTTATTTTAAAACTTAGAATTCCAGATTCATTCCCTTCCTCCCTTGTCACCCACTCTTACTGGGAAGATAGGGAATTCATTATACATTGTACATGTGTAGCTACACAAAACATTACCATAATAGATTATATTGCAAAAGACTGACTATATTTCCCTCCCTCCTATCCCACCTCCCACTTGATCTATTCCCTACTTTGATCCTGTGCCTCTTCAAAAGTGGGTGCTTCCAACTTCCCTCCCACGTAGCCTGCCCTCCCCTCCATCATCCCCCTATTCTTCTTCCCCCCTACTCTCATGCAGGGTGAGACACCCCATCCAGTATGTATGTCATTCTCTCCCTGGGCCAAATTCAATGAGAATAAGGTTTTGCCTTTTTGCCTTCCTGTTCTTCCCCTCCATTGTAACCATTTTCCCTTGCCTCTTTTATATGAGAGTTTACCCCATTCTGTCTCTCCCCATCCCCTCCCAACACATTCCTCTCTCACCTCTAAACTTCACCCCTTAAGTATCATCCCTTCCTATTATATTCGACCTGTGCCCTCTATGTATACCTGTAAACATATATACACATATTCACACATGTATACATATGCCTTCTATTCCCTTCAACTATTTTCATACTGAGAAAGGTTTCATCAGTTACAGTTATCATTTTTCTATGGAGGAATGTAAATAGTTCAACTTTGATAAGTTCCTTATGATTTCTTTTTCCTGTTTACCTTCTCAAGTATCTCTTGCTTCTTGTGTCTGAGTGTCAAATTTTCTATTCAGCTCTGGTCTTTTCTTTAAGAATACTTGAAAGTCCTCTATTCCACTGAATGACCATATTTTCCGCTGAAACATGATATTCAGTTTTACTGGGTAGGTGATTCTTGATTTTAATCCCAGGTCCTTTGCCCTCTGGAATATCATGTCCCATGCCCTTCAATCCCTCAGTGTAGAAGCTGCCAGGTCCTGTATTATCCTGATTGTGTTTCCACAATATTGAAATTTTTTCTTCCTGAATCAAGATGGTGGAGTAGAAACAGCACTTCCACAGCGTTCCAGCCCATACCACTTCAAAATCATATAAAAGGGGACTCTGAACAATCTCTGGAGCTCCAGAAACCACAAAATGACACAGAGAAGCTAACCTCCTGCTGGGGACAGTCCTGCAGCCTGGCAGGGAGCAGCCAGCGCAGTGCTCTGGACAGGCCCACATGAGTCATGGTTTTAACCCAAGGGCAGCCAGACCAGCAGTCGGCTGGAGGGACTCCAGAACACCAGCAGCTATGGAGTTTACAGAATTATCAACACACAGATGCCTAGGACAAAGTGAGAGGTCAGTGCCCTATGGACTTTGGGACTAGTTGGGAGAATTCATCAACTTCTTCCCCTGCGGGCGAGAAGCAGCTGAGGAGCTGGTGCAGCTTGTGCCACTTTGCCATGTTGCAGCTTCAGCTCCTGGCCTGTGAACTGTAGGGGGATCCAGTGATCAGTCTGGGGGGTAATCGCTCTTGCTTTACCCTTCTTGGATCTGGATTGCGGTCTAGGGTGGAGGTCTTGGGGTGTGTGACCAGCTTGCCAGAGTGTGTGGAGGCTTCACAGAGGGCACCCAACTAATACCTCCGGAAGTTGAGACAACCCCAAAGTTTGGGATGGGAGTTCACCTGGCTGGTGGCAAAGTCCTACTGTGTCAACAAGCCCAAAAGTCAAGTAGTTGAGTGGCAACATGCCTAGGCAAAGGAAACAAAATAAACAGAAAAGGCAACATTAGACTCCTATTTTGGGGGCAAAGAGGATCAAAGCATGGAACAGGAGGAGGACTGTTAGGTCAGAACTCCTGCACCAAAAGCCCCAAATGAAAATACGAGCAGCTTACAGGCCATAGAGGACCTTAAGAAGGATTTTAAAAACTAAATAAGAGAAGTGGAGGAAAAATTGGGAAGAGAAATGAGAAGGATGCAAGAAAAGTATGAAATGAGAGTCAACAGCCTAACTGAAGAAAATAACACCTTAAAAAATAGACGAACTCAAGTGGCAAAAGAGGCTCAAAAAGGCAATGAGGAGAAAAATGCCTTAAAAAGCCAAATTTGCCAGATGGAAAAAAAATCTTAAAAGCTCACTGAGGAGAATCATTCCTTCAGAATCAGATTTGAGCAAATGGAAGCTAGTGACTTTATGAGAAATCAAGATTCTGTTAAAGCAATTGAAAGAATAGAAGGCAATGTGAAACTTATCTCATTGGGAAAACTACTGACCTGGAAAATAGATCCAGGAGAGATAATTTAAAAATTATTGGACTACCTGAAAGCCATGATCAAAGAAAGAACCTAGAAATCATCCTTCAAGAAATTCTCAAGGAAAATTGCCCTGATGTTTTAGACCCAGAGGGCGAAATAGAGGTTGAAAGAATCCACAGATAACCTCCTGAAAAAGATCCCAAAAAGAAAACTCCCAGGAATATTATAGCCAGGTTCCAGAATTCCCAGATCAAGGAGAAAATACTACAAGCAGCCAGGAAGAAACAATTTCAATATTGTGGAAACACAATCAGGATAATACAGGACCTGGCAGCTTCTACACTGAGGGATTGAAGGGCATGGAATATGATATTCCAGAGGGCAAAGGACCTGGGATGAAAACCAAGAATCACCTACCCAGAAAAACTGAGTATCATGTTTCAGGGGAAAATTTGGTCATTCAGTGGAATAGAGAAATTTCAAGCATTCTTGAGGAAAAAACCAGAGTTGAATAGAAAATTTGACATTCAGATACAAGAAGCAAGAGATGCTTGAGACGGTAAACAGGGAAAAGAAATCACTATGAACTCATCAAAGTCGAACTATTTACATTCCTACATGGAAAAATGGTAACTGTAACTGATGAAACTTAGTTGAAGAAGTGTATATGGGCATATGAGTACATATGTGAATGTGTGTATATATATTTTCAGGTATACACAGATAGAGGGCATAGGTCGAATTTAATGGGAATGGATGATACTTAAAAGGTGAGGTTAAGAGGTGAGAGAGTAATATGGTGAGGGGGAATGAGGAGAGACAATGGGATGAACTGTCTCATGTAGAGGAGGCAGGGGAAGGTGGTTTCAGGGGAGGGGAGGAACAGGAAGGCAAAAAGGCAAAACCTTATTCTCATTGAATTTGGACCAAGGAGAGAATGACATGCATACTAAATAGAGTGTCCCACCCTACAGGAGTGTGGGGGGGAGGGGGAGGGCGGAAAGTGGTGGAGGGGAGGGTGGGCTGGGGGGGAGGGAAATTGGAAGCACCCACTTTTGAAAAGGCACAGGATCAAGGTGGGATGGAAGGGAGGGAAATATAGTCAGTCTTTTACAATATATCTACTATGGCAATGTTTTGCATAGTTATACATGTACAGCATATACTGAGTTGCTTATCTTCCTTTTAAAATCAATTTAAAAAAATATATAAATACTATGATTAATACTATTTTACATATAATTGGAGATAAGATGTGCAGGCAATGGGGCTCGGGGATTCGCCTTGCCCTATTGGAAAAGTCAAAGGGGGTATGGGAGAAGAGATGGGAGAGAGCAGATTAGTTGAGGGGATATCCTGTATGACAGTTATTTTGGGGTGGTGGGTAGGGGGAAAATGGGGGAAAATTGTAACTCAAAATCTGGCAGAAATGAATGATGTAAACCAGAAGTTAATAAAGCATTTGGGTGGGCGGGGGGGGGGGGGAAGAAATTGCTTCTTCCTGGCTGCTTGTAATATTTTCTCCTTGATCTGGGAATTCTGGAACCTGGCTATAATATTCCTAGGAGTTTTTGGGGATCTTTTTCAGGAGGTGATGGGTGGATTCTTTCAACCTCTATTTTGCCCTCTGGTTCTAAAACAGCAGGGTAAAATTTTCCTTGAGAATTTCTTGAAGGATGATTTCTAGATTCTTTCTTTGATCATGGCTTTCAGGTAGTCCAATAATTTTTAGATTGTCTCTCCTGGATCTATTTTCCAGGTCAGTGGTTTTTCCCATGAGATATTTCACATTGCCTTCTATTCTTTCATTTGTTTGGATCTTTTTAACAGCATCTTGATTTCTCATAAAGTCACTGGCTTCCATTTTCTCCAGTCTAATTCTGAAGGAATGATTCTCCTCAGTGAGCTTTTAAGATTCTTTTTCCATCTGGCAAATTTGGCTTTTTAAGGCATTCTCCTCATTGCCTTTTTGAGCCTCTTTTGCCACTTGAATTAGTCTATATTTAAGGTGTTATTTTCCTCATTCAGGCTATTGACTCTCATTTCATATTTTTCTTGCATCTTTCTCAATTTTCTTCCCAATTTTCCCCCACTTCTCTTATCTGCTTCTTAAGGTCCTCTATGGTCTGTAACTAGCTCATATTTTCATTTGGGGCTTTTGGTGCAGGGGTTCTGACCTCACAGTCCTCCTCCTGCTCCATGCTTTGATCCTCTTTGCCCCCAAAATAGGAGCTTAATGTTGAATTTTTCTGTTTATTTTGTTTCCTTTGCCTAGGCATGTTGCCACTCAATTACTTGACTTTTCGGCTTGTTGCCACAGTAGGACTCTGCCACCAGCCAGGGGAGCTTCTGTCCCAAACACTGGGGTTTTCTCAGCTGCTGGAGGGTGCCCTCTCAGATGCCTCCACACACTCTGGCAAGCTGGTCACACACCCCAAGACCTCCACCCCAGATTGCAATCCAGATCCAAGAAGGTTAAAGCAAGAGAGATTACCCCCCAGACTGATCACCTGGTCCCCCTACCGTCTGCAGGCCAGGAAGTGAAGCGGCAACATGGTGCCTGTGCCATGTGGCTACTCAGTGGCTTCTCGCCCCCAGGGAAAGAGGCCAACACGCTCCCAAATACTGGTCCCAAGGTCCATAGGGCACTAACCTCTCACTTTGTCCATGGCATCTATGTGTTGATAATTGTGGAAATGCCACAGCTGCTGGTGTTCTGGAGTCCCTCCAGCCAACTGCTGGTTTGGCCACCCTGGGGCTAAAACCTCCAACTCATGCAGGCCTGGGCATTGGCTCCCAGAGTGCTGCACTGGCCACTCCCTGCCAGGCTGCCAGGCTGTCCTCAGTGGGAAGTTAGCTTCTCTGTGTCATTTTGTGGGTTCTGGAGCTCCGGAGCTTGTTCAGTGTGTCCTTTTACATAAATTTGGAAGTGGTGGGAGTGGGAGCTGTGTGGAAGTGCTGTTTCTACTCCGCCATCTTGACTCCACCCCAAGGCTGATGATTTCATGATACTCTGCCTCACTTGAATCCAATCTATGCACACATTACTCTGTGATGTCATTGGTCCTCTATGAAAATGAAGGACCAACAACAACCATAACACATTGGCCAAAGAATCCATTATCTAGAGGTCATCTCGTTGGGGATTAGATTCTCAGGACTTAGCTACTAGTCCCCTACTAGGCAGATACAGTCTGTCACCAGAAGCCTTTACAGTCAGCTAAAACCTGTCAGGACTTAGGTCCTTCTGGCATGGTCTTCTAGAACTCAGGGTGACCATTCTGCTCTAATGAAATGGAGGAGACATGAACTGCTGTAAAAACTCCAATATAAGGAAAATGAGAAATAGGTATAGAAGAGACTAAATAGAGAAAACAGAGAGACCTGGTGGAGAGAAATCATCTAAAGTGGGTGGAGCCAAGAAGGTTTTATGGTTTTTTTTATTGGTTTCTAATTATACTCACAAAAAATCACAGATTCTCAACTTCAGAAATTCTTGCAGATGTCATCACTTCCAACCTGTATGTAAACCTATCCCGTAGCTGTTCATTCAATCTCTGAATGAAGACCTCCAGAAACAGAGAGCTCACAGCCTCATGGAGGGGCCATGTAACTATTACAAAGCTCTTTCTTATATTCAGTAAAAATTAGCCTCTTTTTCTAACTCTCCCCACTACCCCACTACACCCCTACTCCCAAATGCCCTTCATTGTTTCTCTCTAGAGCCCAGCAGAAAAAACTATGACAGCCCTTCAAACATTCACTCATTCATAGAACCATAAATTTCCAACCCCATCATTTTACAAATGTGAAAGCTGAGGCCCAAAAAGGTAAAGCAATTTGCCCAGGATACATAACTACTAAATATCTTGGGCAGGGTTTGGACCCATGATTTTCTGACTCAAAGTTCAATGCCCTCTTCGCTATATCAACAAGCATTTATTAAACACATACTTATGTGCCAAGCACTGTGCTAGGTATTGGAGTTTTAAAGTAAAAAAAAAAACAATCCCTGCCTTCCAGGTGGGAAGTTGGAGCAGGAAGGGGTTGGGGAAGGGGGAGGAAGAAAATACATATAAAGATAAGTGCATAATATGCAAAACAAATGCACAATAATTTTGGGACTAGCAGTAACAGTTGAGGAATCAGGAAAAGCCTCTTACAGGACATGTAGGAGAGTAGGGGAAGCATTCTAGTCATGGAAAACAGACAGCCTGTGTAAGGAATGTGAAAACCAGCAAGAGGATCAATTTGGCTGGACTGTAGAGTACTGAGAGGGAGTAATGTGTAATTAGCCTGGAAAAATTGGTTGGAACAAGCAGTCTTATTCTCCCTGAGTTTTTCTTCTCTAGGCTAAATCTCTAAGTGAATCATTTAACAACCATGAAATGTTTCTTATTTCATTTTATTGGGCTTTTTTTAGCCTTTCTATGTGATTTAGGGTGCACTAAATACTTATTATTCCACTCTACTCCACAAACACACACACACACAACACACACACACACACACACACACACACACACACACACACACACACATTGCCTGGTGTCTAAAGCAGACCAGAGCCTGTCCTTCCCCAGAGAGGACTTGGGAATGTTTAAAATGCATAGATCCCAGGAACATGGAGCCTGGAGATTGACCTTCCATAGAGGAGGAAGGAATTGGGAGAAAAGCTTTGCCTAAGAGTAAGTTAGAAAGCAGAGGGAGAAAGTACTTCTAAGGGAGAGGGTGATGGAACAGGATCTCATAAAGGTGGGTAGAAAGCTCAGGACCATAAGATTAGTCATTGAAGACTCACTTGGCCAAACTGACATGTCCACTGAAGTGGGCTGTATCTGCCTATGGCTTTGTACTGTATCTGCCTACTATCTCTAAGACATCAAAGATGAAGCTGAATGAAGTCTATCTGGAATTGAAGACTTCTTTGAAGATCATGAAGAACTCACACAAGGCAAGCACTCACAGGGTGGTCAGAAGAAGCAATACAAGGACACTCAAGGTCTCTGTGAAAAACTTTGGCATTTATTGTGAAACATGAGAGAAGCTGGCACAGGACCACACAGCATGGTATGCCTGCAACAAAACAAAGGCACTATGCTCTATGATGTGATGAATGAAACAGCTGAGAGACAGAATTTCTGGGTAATTAATAACCAATTTATTAATGAGGCTACCTAATAATCAATAAATTGATGGACAGTGGTTTCTCTTGGTAATCAAAGACGAAACCACGGAGAAACTGAAAATCTTAATATACTTTTGGAAAAGTGTGGTGCCCCGGAGAGATGAAAATCAACCATGAAGAACTCACATAAGGCAAGCACTCACTCACTCACTCAAGGTTGACATTTAATGATGAGGTGGGCTAGGAGTCTTTAGCTCCTCATGCTGAGAATTTGGGTTCATCATGAAACTCAGTCACCTCTGGCAATCTGGAGAGGGGAATCCACCTCCACCCAGATCATTCTGGTTGGTTTTCACCTTCATGAGCTGGGTCACCCTAAATTCTTTTTTTAATTAAATTTTATGTTTATTTTTAGTTGACAGTATGCATTTCCACAAGGTTTTGAGTTACAAATTTTTTCCCTGTCTTTCCCCTACCCACCACCCCAAAACAGCAATCCCACTGTATACCCCCTCCCCCAGTCTGCTTTCTCCTATATCCTCCCCTATCCACCCTCCAACTTTCCAGTAGGGCAAGATGGATCTCCATATACCAGTGCCTGTGTATTTTATTTCCCAGTTGGATGTAAAATAATAATAATAATATTTTTAAATATTTGATTTTAAAACTTTGAGTTCCAGATTTTTTCCTTTCCTCCCTCATCAACCACCCTTACTGGGAAGATAAGCAATTCAATAAAGGTTCTACATGATGTAGCTACACAAAACATTTCCATAGTGGATATATTGTGAAAGACTGACAATATTTCCCCCCATCATATCCTGCCCCCCACTTGTTCTATTCTGTACTTTGACCCTGTCCCTTTTCAAAAGTGTGTGCTTCTAACTATCCTCCCCCCCCCAAACTGCCCTCCCCTCTATCATTCTCCCTCCCATCCCTTCACCCCCTACTCTCCTGTAGGGCAAGATACCCAATGTAGTGAGTATGTTATTGCTTCCTTAAACCAAATTTAATGAGAGTAAGGTTGACCCATTCCTTTTTGCCTTCCTGTTCTTCCCCTCCATTGTAACAGTTTTGCCTTGCCTCTTCTATATGAGATAATTTACCCTATTCTGACTCTCCCCATCTCCTCTCATTATATTCCTCTCTCACCTCTTAATTTCACCTTTTAAATATCATCCCTTCCTATTCAATTGATCCTGTACCCTGTCTATGTATACCTGTACACACACACATATATATAGTCACATTTTTATTCATATGCCTATATATCCTCTTATATAGACATATATATCTATGTATGTATATATACATATATATATACATATATATATATATATATATATATATATATATACACACATATATACATTTCTATTCCCTTCAACTATCCTCATACTGAGAAAAGTTTCATAAGTTACAATTATCCTTTTTCAATGTAGGCATATAAATAGTTCAACTTTGGTAAGTTCCTTATGATTTCTTTTCCCTATTTACCTTCTCATGCTTCTCTTGCTTCTTGTATCTGAATGTCAAATTTTCTATTCAACTCTGTTTTTTTTTTCATCAAGAAGACTTGAAAGTCCCCTATTTCATTGAATGACCATATTTTCCCCCAGAAACATTATACTCAGTTTTGCTGGGGTAGGTGATTCTTGCTTTTAATACTAGCTCCTTTGATCTCCAGAATATCATATTCCAAGCCCTTCAATCCCTTAATGTAGAAGCTGCTAGATCTTGTGTTATCCTGATTGTGTTTCCACAATATTCAAATTGTTTCTTCCTGGCTGCTTGTAATATTTTCTCCTTGATCTAAGAACTCTGGAACCTGGCTATAGAATTCTTTCAATTTCTATTTTGCCCTTTGGTTCTAAAATATCAGGGCAATTTTCCTTGAGAATTTCTTGAAGGATGATTTCTAGGTTCTTTTTTTGATCATGGCTTTCAGGTAGTCTAATGATTTTTAAATTACCTCTCCTGGATCTATTTTCCAGGCCAGTGGTTTTCCCAATAGATATTTCATATCACCTTCTATTTTTTCATTTGTTTGGATCTGTTTAATAGTATCTTGATTTCGCATAAAGTCATTAGCTTCCAATTGTTCCAACCTAATTTTGATGGAGTTATTCTTTCCACTGAGCTTTTGAGATTTTTTTCCATCTGGCAAATTGGGCTTTTTAAGGCATTCTTCTCCTCATTGGCTTTTTGAGCCTCTTTTGCCATTTGAATTAGTCTGTTTTTAAGGTGTCATTTTCTTCAGTCAGGCTGTTGACTCCCTTTTCATTATTTTCTCCCATCATTCTCATTTCTCTTTCCAATTTTTCCTCCAGTTCTCCTACTTGATTTTCAAAATCCTTCTTGAGATCTTCCACGGCCTGTAACCAGTTCATATTTTTCTTGGAAGCTTTTGGTACAGGAGTTCTAACTTCATTGTCTTCCTCCCATTGCACACTTTTATCCTTTTTTATCCCTCCAAAAATAATCTAAAGTTGGATTGCTGTGCTTGCTTTGCTTCCTTTGCTTACTCATGTTGCCACTCAATTATTTGAGTTTTGAGCTCTTTGCCACAGTAGAATTTTGCTTCCAGGGAGAAGAACTTTGTCCCAAATTGCTGCGATTTTCACAGCTGCTGTAGCTATTGAGTGCCCTCTCTGTAGTCCCCCACAAGCTCTCATTCACTTATCATACAACCCAGGACCTCCACCCAAGACAGCAATCCATATCCAGAGAAGTCAAGGCAAGACCAATTACCCTCCCGAATGGTTCCCCTATGATCTGCAGGCCAGGAACTCTGAAGCAGCCAGGTGGAGGCAGCTGCACAAACATGGTGCCTTTGCCACTTCTTCTTCTGGGGGCTCAGATCAGACCGTTTTCCATCCCCCCAAGTTCCAGCAGAGTTCTTCACTGACCTTTTACTTTGTCTTTGGCATTTATGGGTTGATATTTCTGGAAACCACCACAGCTGCTGGTGATCCACTATCCCAAAGTCCACTCCAGCCACTGCTGGTCGTGACTGCCCTGGAGCTAAAACTGCAGGTTCATGTGGTGCTGGGCTTTGCTCCCAGTGTTTTGCAATGAACCCTGATGGCCTGCCAGGCTGCCTTCAGTGGGACGTTTGTTTCTCTCTGTCACTTTGTGGGTTCTGTAGCTCTGAAATTTCTTTAGAGTCATATTTTATAGGTATTTGATATGGGGGAAGCTCACAGAGTTTTCCTGCTTCTAAGCTGCCATCTTGGCTCTGTCCCTAGTCACCCTAAATTCTAATGGATGATTTCAAGGACAGGGCTGTTCTCCTTGGAGAAAAAATCCACCCAGACTGGATTCTGTTTATACTCCCCCCATTCTGGTTGAGTGGGGGATAGCCCATGATTAAGGAGCATGTTCCCCAAGGGTAAGGAGTAATCTCATCAATCAATCATGTCCTTCAGAGACTGATTCACTGTCTATGGGGGCTAGGCCCTAAATGAAGAAATAAAAAGCTTGCATCCTAATTAATAATTGATTATTAATACAATAGTCAAATAGTAACTTCTCTCAAAGAGGAAAAAGAATTTTAGTCGCACAAAGGAAACACAAGATGCACAAATCTAGAGACATCTCCATTTCAAATAGTGGCAGAGACTTCTGAACTTGTATTGGACTGATCAGCCATATCAGACACACTGTGCCTTCACCCCAACGTTGTGATATCATTGATCCTCTTGGAGTACTAAGGACAAAACACTCACCATATACATTTTACTGTTATTGTACTTGTAGCATTTGAATATTTGACCAGCTGGGGAACCCCACTCAGGAATTTTCTCCCTCAATTACCCAGAGCCTAGAACTGAGAGTTCACTCATCTGAGAGATCAGCATTTCCCTAGTAAGAAATCTCCACAGGCCTAGCATGAACTGGCTCAGCAAACAGGCAAAGTGCATCTGAAATGACCAATTGAATATTGACAGAACCTTACAGAATATAGCCATTTAATCTTAACAAGCATTTATTAAAAGCTTACTATGTGCCAAGTACCATATCAAGTGCTAGGAATACAAAGACACAGTCCCAGCCCTCAGGGAAATCACATTCTAAGGAGAGAGACAAACACAAAAATAACTAGATACATACAAGATATAGAGAGTATGTAGAAAGCAATACAAAAGAGGAAGATGAGAACTTAGCTTCTCAACAACCCAGGAAAACTACCTGCTCAGGCAGTGATAATCAATTGGTGCAATGCCTAGTCTTCAGATATAATCAATTTGAAGTTGGTGGGCACCTCCAAAATTACACAGCTTGGAGTCTGCTGAGACCACAAAGGAGTTCTACCTGAGCATCCTCAGAGAAACATTGGCCCCTCAGTCCAGAGACACCCCTTCCATATCTAAACCTATGAGCCTATAATCCTGTAACCTTATCATGTCTTGTTGCATTACTACAAATTTTCAATGCCTTGTGAGAATTCTATGCCTTTTCGGTAAAACTTGGGCTGTATCCTTGTTGCATTAATATGGTTTTCAGTGTTCCTAACAAGTGCTTTGGGCATCTGAAGACTATTTTGTTCTTACTGAATCAAGGCAGTAACCTTGGACAAAATTCTTCCCTTAGCTGTGCTTTAGTTCACCTTATTTCTAAAATGAGAGGGTTAGACTATGTGATTGCTAAGGTCTGACATTCTATGTTCTGTATTCTAATGTGTCTCAACTCTGATGTTCTGGGTTTCTATTCTGTTTATGATTCTATGATTCCAGTTGTTCTTGCCTAGGGTTCTCATTCATAGGAGGTTGATTTGAACATGGTGCAACTAGAGAACACTGATGAGAAATTTCCATCAAGTGTTGATCAGGGCCAAGACCAGGCTAACATCTGGAGAAGAAGGGTGCCATGCCTGCCTTTTGGAAATTCATCAGGTCAATGGAATGCTCATAAATGAAACCTCGAGCCAGAGTTATCAAACATATCTATGTAGACATTGGAAGGTCAAAGACAGTCATGAAAGTAGAGTCAGAGTCAGCATTTTTCCCGGTTCACCCAATATACCTCCTCCACAATTTAAAAAATGGACCAGACAGTATTCTTATAGGGAAAGCCAATAAAAAGTCACCATGAGTCATGTTTCCAGCCCAGAGCAGCTTAGGAAGCTAGAGGAAACTGACTACAGACATTGAGGTGCTAGAGGTAAGACAGCTGAGTCTGAACACCAGGATAAGAAGAACCAGCACTTGAAATAGAAACACTTGAACTGGCACTGATAGCATGTGACAGTTGGTAGCTCTGTCACCCATTACCTAGTTCCAGGAGAATGGAGAGGAGCAGTAATGGTCATAAGTAAACTATATGGGAAGCAAGGAACAAGTTCCAAAAACTTAACTGTGTGACTCTGAGCCCAAGATCAAATTGGTCCTAACTTTTAGCCCTACACATAAGCCTGCACTTGAATAGTCAGCCTAGAAAACCAAGACCAAAAGGGAGCCTATAATTCAGTTGCTCTGAACCTGCAGAACCTCCCAGTGAACTAACAATGACTGACTCTACTGAAACTCAATCACATAATCCAATAGTCCCAAACCTGTGTCAGGAACTTGCAGAGCACAGACCAGGAGGGCAGTGAACAACTCTCTCCAGGTTTCACAACTTGGAAGTACTAAAAACTTATCTGACCCCAAACTAAGCTACAAAAAAATAGCAGAAGGATACTAAAAAGATAGCTCAGACTAGACATCCCTATCCCCAGAAGTAAGTGGAGCCTAACATTAATATAAATTCTAAAATCAAGAGTTATACTGGAAGAACAAGTAAACAAAAACAAAACAAACAAAAAAATAACATGACCTTAAAAGCTCCTATGGTGACATGGAAGCTCAAGATATAAACACGGAAGAAGACATGACTTGAAAATATCTACAAGCAAAGACTCAAAGAAAGATGCTGACTTAATACAAGCCCAATAAGACTGCCTAGAAAACTAAAAGAAAGAGATTTTTAAAAAGAAAATTTTTTTTTCAAAAATCAGATTAAGAGCAATAGAAGACAAAATGGGAAAAGAATGATAGCCATATGATAAAGTTATAAAAAGAGAATTAGTAGCATAGTGAAAGATGTATAAATTCTTACTAAAGAAAACAATACCTTAAAAATTAGAAGGTGCCAAATGAAATGATTCCATGAGACAGGAAGAAAAATCGTCAAAGGGTAGAAGAAAATATGAACTATCTCATAGGAAAAACAGTTGACCTGAAAAATAGATTAAAAAGAAATTATTTAAAAATTACTGGACTACCTGAAAACCATGAACTAAAAGGAGCTTAGACATAATATTTCAAGGAATTAAAAAGGAAAACTTCCCACATATCTTAGAACCAGACGGCAAAATAGAAATTGAAAGAATCTATTGATGTTCTCCTGAAAGAGATCCCAAAATAAAAACTGCCAGGAATATCACAACCAAATCTCATAGTTCTGAGTCCAAGGAGAAAATACTGCAAGCAGTCAGAAAGAATTTGAACACAATGGAGCAACAGTCAGGAGTACAATATTTAGTGTTCACCATTGTAAAAAAAAAAAAAGTAAATAAAGAGCTTAGGGGGTGGCTAGGTGGCACAGTGAATAGAACCTGGCCCTGGAGTCAGGAGGACCTGAGTTCAAATCTGGCCTCAGACACTTAACACAAAAAATAGCCATGTGACCTTGGTCAAGTCATTTACCCCAATTTCTCTCCAAAAAAAGCAAAAAAAAATTTGAAAAACCTCAAAGGGTCTTCATCCTTAGAGAGCCATGGGTTTTGGGGGTGGCTAGGTGGTGCAGTGAATAGAGCACCGGCTCTAGAGTCAGGAGGACCTGAGTTCAAGTCCAGCCTCAGACACTTAACACAAAACTAGCCATGTGACCTTGGGCAAGTCACTTAACCCCAATTGTCCTCCAAAGAGAAAAAAAAGTTTTTTTAATTAAGAGCTTAGATGATATTCTGGAAAACTACAGATATAGCATTACAACAAAGGTTTACAACCTAGCAAACAAAACAGAGAATACTTTTGCAGGGGAGGGGGCAGGAAGGATGGTCATTTAATGAAATAGAGGTTTTCCAAGAATTCCTGGTGAAAAGACTAGAGGTGAATAGAAAATTCGATATTGAAATGCAGGACTCAAGAGAAGGGGGGGGGGGGAGGAAATATAAGTGAGAATTTATAAGGTACTAAATAAGGCTAAACTGTTTGCATTATTCTATAATGAGAGGATATATGTAATCCCTCAGAACTTTATCATCACCAGGAATCTTTTTTTTTAATTAATTAAACAAATGCTTTATTAACTTCTGGTTTACATCATTCATTTCCACCAGATTATGAGTTACATTTTTCCCCCATTTTTTCCCTACCCACTACCCCAGAATAGCAGTCCCACCAGATATCCCCTCATCCAATCTGCTCTCTCCCATATCTTCTCCCATACCCCCTTCGACTTTGCCATTAGGGCAAGGTGAATCTCTGAGCCCCACTGCCTGGACATCTTATGAGACATTTAATTTTAAAACTTTGATTTTCAGATCCATTCCCTTTCTCCCCTGTCACCCACTCCCTCTGAGAAGATAAGCAATTCAGTATGTGTTGTACATGTATATCTATGCAAAACATTACCATAGTAGATATATTGTAAAAGACTGCTTATATTTCCCTCCCACCTGTCTCACCTCCCACCTGGTCCATTCCCTACTTTGATCCTGTCCCTCTTTGATAGTGGGTACTTCTAACCTCCCCTCTCCCCAGAATGCCCTCCCCTCCATCATCCCCCCCTCTCATCCCCCTTTCCCCTACTCAGGAGAGTGAGTGAGGGTAAGATATTCCATTTAGTATGTATGTGATTCTCTCCTTGAGCCAACTTCAATGAGAATATGCTTTTGCCTTTTGCCTTCCTGTTCTTCCCCTCCCCTGCAACTACTTCCCCTTGCCTCTTCTACATGAGATAGTTTACCCTACCCTGTCTCTCTCCATCTCCTCTTGCCACTTTCCTCTCTCACCTCTTGACTTCACCCCTTAAGAATCATCCCTTTCTTGGGGCGGCTAGGTGGCGCAGCGAGCAGAGAGCCAGCCCTGGAGCCAGAAGGACCCGAGCTCGGATCCGGCCCCAGACACCCAACACACAAACAAAAACCCAGCCACGTGAACCTGGGCAAGTCACCCAACCCCAATTGCCCTCCAAAAAAAAAAATAATAATAATCATCCCTTCCCATCAAATTCAACCTGTGCCCTCTATCTATGTATACCTGTGAACATATGCCATGTACCCTTCTTCAATTATTTTCATAATGAGAAAGGTTTCATCAAACACACAGTTATTGTTTTTCCATGTAGGACTGTAAATAGTCCAACTTTGATAAGTTCCTTTTGATTTCTTTTCCTTGATTGCCTTCTCAAGCATCTCTTGCTTCTTGTGTCTGTATGTCAAATTTTCTATTCAACTCTGGTTTTTTCCTCAAGAATGCTTGAAAGTCCTCTATTCCACTGAATGACCATATTTTCCCCTGAAACAAAATACTCAGTTTTGCTGGGTAGGTGACCCTTGGGTTCATTCCCAGTTCTTTTGCCCTCTGGAATATCATTCCATGCCCTTCGATCCCTCAGTGTAGAAGCTGCCAGGTCCTGGGCTATTCTGATTGTGTTTCCACAATATTGAAATTGTTTCTTCCTGGCTGCTTGTAGTATTTTCTCCTTGATCTGGGGATTCTGGAACCTGGCTATAATGTTCCTGGGAGTTTTCTTTTGGGGATCTTTTTCAGGAGGTGATTGGTGGATTCTTTCAACCTCTATTTTGCCCTCTGGGTCTAAAACATCAGGGCATTTTTCCTT
The DNA here is from genome assembly GCA_011680675.1 of Gymnobelideus leadbeateri. Lineage (NCBI taxonomy): Eukaryota > Metazoa > Chordata > Mammalia > Diprotodontia > Petauridae > Gymnobelideus > Gymnobelideus leadbeateri. Next base: position 457,545 of record WOXC01000985.1, read on the forward strand.
GAGAATTTCTTGAAGGGTGATTTCTAGGTTCTTTCTTTGATCATGGCTTTCAGGTAGTCCAATAATTTTTGAATTGTCTCTCCTGGATCTATTTTCCAGGTCAGTGGTTTTTCCCATGAGATATTTCACATTGCCTTCTACTCTTTCATTTGTTTGGATCTGTTTAACAGCATCTTGATTTCTCATAAAGTCACTAGCTTCCATTTGCTCCAGTCTAACTCTGAAGGAATGGATCTCCTCAGTGAGCTTTTGAGATTCTTTTTCCATCTGGCAAATTCGACTTTTTAAGGCATTCTTCTCCTCATTGCCTTTCTGAGCCTCTTGCCATTTGAGTTAGTCTATTTTTTAAGGTGTTATTTTCCTCAGTCAGGCTGTTGACTGTCATTTCATACTTTTCTTGCATCTTTTTCATTTCTCTTCCCAAATTTTCCCCCACTTCTCTTATCTGTTTCTTAAGGTCCTCTATGGCCTATAGCCAGCTTGTATTTTCATTTGGGGCTTTTGGTGCAGGAGTTCTGACCTCACAGTCCTCCTCCATGCTTTGAGCCTCTTTGCTCCTAAAATAGGAGTCCAATGTTGAACTTTTCTGTTTATTTTGTTTCGTTTGCCTAGGCATATTGCCACTTAATTACTTGATTTTGGGGCTTGTTGCCACAGTAGGACTCTGCCACCAGACAGGGAGCTTCCGCCCAAACGTGGGGTCTTCACAACTTCCGCCAGTTGGGTGGCCTCTGTAAAGCCTCCACCCCCTCTGGCAAGTTGGATACCCACCCCAAACTTCCCCCCCAGACCACAATCCAGATCCAGGCAGTTTAAAGCAAGAGCGATTAACCCCCAGACTGATTGCTGGATCTTCCTACAGTTCACAGACCAGGAGCTAGAGCTACTACTGATGCTGCAAAATGGCTTCTGTGTAGCTGTTTCTTCAGCAGCTTTTTGCCCCCAGGGAAGGAAGCCACGTGTTCCCCAAATACTGGTCCCAAAGTCCATAGGGCACTAACCTCTCACTTTGTCCTAGGCATATCTGTGCTGATAATTCTGGAATCGCCACAATTGCTGGTGTTCTGGGGTTCCACCAGCCGGCTGAAGGCCCGGCCGCCTTGGGGCTAAAACCTCAGACCTGGGCTCAGCTCTGCGGGCTGTGCTGTCGATTCCCAGCAAGCTGTGCTGCCTGCTCTCAGAGCGCTGCGCTGGCCGCTCCCTGCAGGGCTGCTGGTCTGTCCTCAGCAGGAGGTTAGCTTCTCTGTGCCGTTCTGTGGGTGCTGTGGCTCCAGAAGTTGTTCAGAGCTCCCTTTCACATTGTTTGAAATTTGTGTGGGGCAGAGCACATTATCACCAGGAATCTTAGAGAGAGTCTAATTAGACAGCAGGCAAAGGTGTGATTCAATCATGTTGGGATGATCTTAAAAGAAGAATGAAAGGGTGAGGAAGAAAAAGGCACAGAGAGAGGGGGAAATGATTAGAAGAATGGGGAAAATTAGCTCACATAAATGAGGCACACAAGGAAAAATTTATACAGTAGAAGGGTAGTGGAGGGGAGCAGAAAACATTTGAACCTCATTGTCATCTGAACTGGTTTAAGGAAGAAAACATACACACACACACACACACATCTTACTCAACAGAGAAGTAGGAAGGAAAGAGGTTAAGAGAAGAGAAGAGGAAAAATAAGAAGAGGGGTAGATTAAGGGAAACAATGTTCAGAAGTAAAATAAACTCTTAAAGAGGGAAAGAGGATGAAAAATAAAAGGATAAGCTAAGAATAAAGATGAAGGGAACTATTTTTGCTAAATTTGCATTTAGTAATCATAGCTATGAATTTGAATGGGATGAACTTATACATAAAATGGAAGAGCACACAAGAATGGATTAAAAAACATAATCCAATAATATGTTGTTTGATACAAACACACTTGAAACAGAAAAATACACATAATTAAAATAAAGGACTGGAACAGAATTTGTTATGCTTCGGCTGAAGAAAAAAAAGTAAAACAGAGGTGGCAATCATGATCTCAGACAAAGCAAAAGCAAAAATAGACCTAATTAAAAGAGACAAACAGGGAAACTACTTTTTGCTAAAGGGTTTCATAAATTATGAATTAATATCATTACTGAACATATATGCATCAAATGGCATAATATCTAAGTTCTTAAAGAGAAAGTTAAATGAATTATAGGAGGAAATAGACAGTAAAACTATATTAATAGGAGATTTCAATTTATACCCTCTTCTTAGGTTGAGATAAATTTAATCATAAAATAAATAAGAAATAAAGAGATGAATTAAACTTTAGGAAAAAATGGATATGATAGATATCTGGAGAATATTGAATGGGAATAGAAAAGGACATGCCTATTTCTCAGCTGTGCATGGCACCTTCACACCAAAAAAATGGCCATAAAAACCTCACGAATGCAGAAAAGAAGAACTATAACATGCAGATTTTTCTAACCATAATGCAATAAAAATCGCACTCAATAACTTTAGAGCACAGATTAAAAATTAACTGAAAATTAAATAAGCTTAAACTAAAGAATAAGGGTGTCAAAGAACAAATCATAGAAGTAATCAATAATTTCATTAAAGAGAATTAACAATAAGAGAGTATACCAAAATTTGCGGAATGAAGTCAAAGCAGTACATAAGGGGAAATGTATATCTTTAAATGCTTACATTGATAAAGAAGAGAGTGAACAGATCAAGAAGTAGGCATGCAACTTTAAAAAAAAAAAACTAGGAAACAAACAAATTTAAAACTCCCAATTAACATCAGAATAGAAATCCTGAAAATCAAAAAGTTAATTAATAAAACTGAAAGTTTAAAAAATTGAAGTAAAAAATAAAACTAGATTTGGGAGAAAAACAGATAAACTATAGGCAAATTTGATTTTAATAAAGAAAGAAGAAAACCAAAACACTAGTATCAAAAATGAAAAAAATAAATTCACAAACAATTAAGAGGAAATAAAAGTAATTATCATGGGCTATTATTCCCAACTAATATGTCAATAAAAGTGAAAGTCTAAATGAAAACAATGAATATTTACAAAAATGTAAATAGCCCAGATTAAAAGAATAGGAAATAAAATATTTAAATAAGATTATCTTAGAAAAAGAAATTGAACAAATCATAAATGTGCTCCCTAAAGGAAAAAAAAACCAGGATCAGATGGAGTTACAAATGAATTTTGCCATAGAATAAATTAATGCAAATGCTACATAATTTGTTTGGAAAATTAGGCAAAGAAAGAATCCTACTATATTCCTTCTATGATGCAAATATGTCTGTGATCCCTAAACCAGGGAGAGTAAAATAGAGGAAAGAAAACTATAGACAATTTTTTTTTTTAAAGCAATTGGGGTTAAGTAACTTGCTCAAGGTTACACGGCTAGTCATTATTTATGCGTGGGTGCTCATTTTCTGAGGCCGGATTTGATCTCGGGTCATCCCAACTCCGAGGCCGGCGCTCTTACTCACTGCGCCACTTAGCCGCCCCTTTTTAAGGCAATTGGGGTTAAGTAACTTGCCCAAGGTTACACGGCTAGGTTTTTTTTTGTTTGTTTGTTTGTGTGGATTAAGTGTCTGAGGCCGGCTCAGAACTCAGGTCCTTCTGATTCCAGGGCCGGCGCTCTATTCACTGCGCCACCTAGCCGCCCCTAGACAAATTTTCTTAATGAATATTGATGCACAGTTTTAAATTAAAAAACTAGCACAGACATGACAGCAATATATCTCAAAGATCATACACTATGATCAAGCTGGATTTATAGTAGGAATGTATGGTTGGTTCAATAGTAAATATAATTGACCCACAGCAATAACAAAAATTATTTTTTAAAAATTACATGATTATTTCTACTCTGTATCTATTTTACAGATGCAGAAAAAGCTTTGACAAAATAAAATTCTCATTCCTGTTAAAACATTAGAAAGCATTGAAATAAATTGGGCTTTTCTTAAAAGTATTAGACTATCTAAGAGCAATGTCTCTCCAAGAGCAAGCATTACCTGCAATGAGGAAAAGTAGAATCTTTTCAATAAGATCAGGAGTAAAGCAAGGATGTCCATTATCACTATTACTATTTAATATGTGTACCAGAAATGCTATCTATACCAATAAGAAAAGAAAAAGTAATTGAAAGAATAAGCATAGGTGTTGGGGCCCTTTAAGACTCTACCCAAACTCTGAGAACCCACGGAAAACTCAGGCAAAGGACAGAACAACTCAAGCAGGGTTAGAGACACCTGGGTGTTTATTCTCCCCCGTGATTTTGGGATATTGAGTATGTGCTGCTAACAGGGGAGCACTCCCCTGCTATGAGAAGCTTGTTACTGCTGAGGCATGTAGGAGAAGAGAGTCGGGGGAAAGGAAAGGAGATAAAAGGAGGGAGGCAAGGTGAAAGCGAGAGGAGAGAGAGATGAGAGGATTGTAAAAGAGAAAGAGATTAAACGGCAAGAAATTACATCTTGGTGTCAGGACTCCTTTGTCTGTTCTCAGAGGAGCAGGCTCCCCTGAGGGGGTCATGGGGGTGAACCCGGGTCGTAGGGGTGACCAGAGTGACTAGAGCTGTGGTGACAGCTGGAGAGAGGGTTGTAGAAGCAGCCCAGGTTGTAGGGGCGACCAGAGTGACCAGACTGCAGGGACAGCTGGAGAAGGGCTTGTGGAGGCAAGCCAGGTGGTAGGGGCAATAGGAATCACGGAAGGCAATTGGAGTGCCATAGAGGTGGCAGGAGAGGTGAGTTTGACGTCAGCCCTGTAAGGTGGGTCCTAACACATAGGCAATGAGAAAACAAAACAATCGCTTTTTCCAGATAAATTGATGCTTCACTTAGAGATCCCTAGAGACAGAATTAAAAAATTAATTGAAACAATAACTTCCACAAAATTACATGATATAAATGAAAACCCATACAAATCATCAACATTTCTGTAAATTACCAATAAAACCCAGCATGAAGAGAGAAAAGAAAAAGAAATTTTATTTAAAATAACTACAGATATTATAAAATATTTAAGACTCTACCTGCCAAGATACACACGGGAACTATATGAACACAATTATAAAATATGTCACACAAATAAATACAGATCTAAATAATTGCAGAAATACTCATTGCTCATGGGTAGGCTGAATCAAGATGATAAAAATTATAATGCTGCCTATATTAATGTATTTATTCAGTATCAGATCAATCAAACTGCCATAGAATTACTTTAAAAAGCTAGAAAAATAATAACAAAATTCATCTAGAGGAACAAAAGATAAAGACTAGGGAATTCATTTATTAAATGGGAAGGAAGGATACCTAGAAGTAACAGAGCTCAAACTATACTACAAAGTTATAATCATCAAAACAATTCAGTACAAGGTAAGAAACAAGTGGTTGACCAGTAGAACAGATTAGGTACACAAGATACAGAAACAAATGAGCACAGTAGTCTCGTGTTTGATAAATCCAGAGATCCCACATACTGGGGCAAGAACCTACTATGTAACAAAAACTGTTAGGAAAGCTGGAGAATAATCTGGCAGAAATTATGTATAAGTCATTATCACACATTATATACAAAAATTAGCTCAAAATGAGTGTATGATTTAAACATAAAGAGTCATATCATAAACAAATTGGCAGAGTAGAGAGAAAATTACTTGTCAGATTTATGGTTAGAAGAAGAGTTCATGACCAAACAAAAGTTAAAGAGATTCACAAGAGGTAAAACTGATCATTTTGGTTATATAAAATTTAAAAGATATAAACAAAATCAATGCATTTAAAATTAGAATAAAAGCTGGATATTGGAAGGAGAATCTTTGCAGCAAATTTTCTCTGATCAAGGTCTTATTTCTAAAATATATAGAGGGAATAAAGTTAAATCTATAAGAATAAGATTCATTCTGCAGTTGATAAATAGTTGAAGGATATGAATAGGCAGTTTTCAGAGCAAGAAATCAAAGGTCTCAATAACCACATTTTAAAAATGCTCCAAATCACTAATAATTAGAGAAATGAAAATTAAAACAACTCTGAAGTACCACTTCATGCTCATCAGATTGACTAAGATTACAAAAAAGGAAAAAGACAAATGTGAGAAAATAGGTAAGCTGATGCACTGTCAGTAGAGTCAGGAGTTAGTCCAACCATTCTGGAAAGTAATTTGGAACTATGCCCCAAAAGGCATTAAAGTATATATACTGTTTGACCCATCAATACTGTTACCAGGACTATACCCAAAGAGATTTTTTAAAAGATGAAAAGAAAATATCTATAGCAACTTTTTTTATGGTAGCAAAGAATTGGAAATTGAGGGGGTACCCATCAATTGGAATGACTAAGCAAATGATGATCTATGAATGCAATGGAAAAATATTGTGCTGTAAGAAATGATGAAGGTGGCACAGTGAATAGAGCACCAGCCCTGGAGTCAGGAGGACCTGAGTTCAAGTCTGGCCTCAAATACTTAACACTTTACTAGCCATGTGACCTTGGGCAAGTCACTTAACCCCAATTGCCCAGCCTTCCCCTCTCCAAAAAAGAAAGAAAGAAATGATGAAGAGAATGGTTCAGAAAAACCAGGAACAACTATATGAACTGATGCAGAACCAGGAGAGCAATCTACACAGCAACAGTAATACTGTAAGCATAATCAACTGTGAAAGACTTAATAACTCTGAACAACACAATGACCCACCACAGTTCTGAAGGATTCATGCTGAAAAATGCTAGCCACCTCCAGATGGAGAACTGGTGGACTCAGAGTGCAGACTGAAGCATATTTTTTCCCCTTTCTTTCTTACTCTGGCTTTTTTTTTATATCTCCAATATGAACATTTGTTGTACATAACTGCACATGTTTGTAGTAGGTCTTGTTTTTCTTGCTTTCTCAGTGAGGAAGTAGGAGGGAAAGGGAGAAAAATTAGAAGTGAAAAGTAAAAAATAAATATCTTTGTATTTAAAAAATAATTTAAAAAAAAACTTTTTAAAAACCAAAGGGAGTCACACTCAAAAGCATCCATATCATTTGAATACTATGGTTTGACTGAGCTCTTCCTCCCCCTCTGGTCTAGCAGGCCTCTCCAATCCAAAGGATATAAGCTTTCCCATGATTTCACTTAATCATCAACCTAACCCACCCCACCTCAGGACTAGTTTGCACTAGTTAGTTAAAACCTCTAGGGGCAGCTAGATGGTGCAGTTAATAGAGAGCCCCAGCCCTGGAATCAAGAGGACCTGAGTTCAAATCTGACCTCAGACACTTGACACACTTACTAGCTTTGTGACCTTGGGCAAGCCACTGAACCCCAATTGCCTTGCTTTCTCCCCATCCAAAATTTAAAAAAAAAGAAAGGAAAAGAAAACCTCTAGAAACACCTGCTGCCTAGAAGCATCCCCTCAGCTCTGTTATTGGGCTTATACAAGAACCAGTAGAAGGAGCTAAGGATGTTTAGCCTACAAAATAGGATATAGAGATAAGAAAGAGGAGAGGGAAAAGAGATGTGAAAACTGATTTTAAGTATTCAAAACTCACACGTGGAAGAGTTATTAAGCGTATTCTGTTTTGTCCCAAGAAGACGGAACTAGGAACAATAAGAGAATGTGACAGAAAACCTAATTTAAGCTCCATATAACAAAAAATTTCCTAATAATAAGAACTATTCAGAAGATGATTAGGTTGCTTCAGGAAGTAGTGAGCTCTCCATCTCTGGAGGTCTTCAAAAAAGAGACTTGATGCCCATTTATAAGGGATATTGGAGAGGGGATTCCTGCTCATGGATGAGAGAGACTAAATGCCTTTTGAGGTCCCTTCCTGTTCTGATTCACTAAGATTCTATGCTTCAGTCCCTCTCCTGTCTTCCCCCAGTCTAAGGTTAGGCCACAATTCAGGTTCTGAGGACAATATGACTATTCAAATGTGGCAATGCAAGTTCCCCAGTATGAAGTCATGAAATTCCCCCTGCTGTCTCTCAGTAAACCAAGCTAGAGAACGTTCACCCATGAGATGTGTGCCACAAGGACCAGACAACAGTGTTAATGCCCCAGCCGAGTTTTTGCAGGCTGCCTTTTGCCTTCCAGACCCTTCTGTAAATTTACATTTTTATATTTGATTTTTTTCCCAGCCTAAGAAATCCTTCATAATAACAACCCTACCTTCCTGCTTTGGACCAAGGCCCAGATTATCTACTGGCTTCAGCAGATCTGCTGCTCTTAAAACTCCCCTTCTAGGGTACAATTCAAACCAACTTCTGCTAAAAAGAGGAAGAGAACCTTGGAAATACTCAATTCCACTGTCTCAGAAGTAGTATGAGGTGATGAAGGGACTGGTTGGTAGAGTATATCAGAACAGTGTTTAATAATAGAATGAATAATTACATTAATTTATAATTATGTATAATTTGTCATTATAATAGCTTATGTTTACACAGCCCTTTGCAATTGACACAACACTTTCCCATCCATCATCACTTTTAATCCTTATAATGGCTTTATCAGGGAGGAAGGGCAGAGTTTTATAGAGGCCTAGGATTTAGAACTCAAAGATCCTCCAGGTAAGCCCCTGGGTTAATAGGTAAAGAAAGAGCTAGTATAACGTCCCCAAGATGACAGAGGTGCTAAGTAGCCCAACAAAGCTTCTGCTGCTCTTTTCCTACTATACTGCTCTAAATTATTATCCCCATTTTACAGAGGAAAAAATTGAAGCTCACATTTCTAAACAATTTATTGTTCATAGAATCATAGACATAAAGTTGGGAGGGAATTCAGGGGTCACCTAGACTAACCTTCTTATTTTACAGATGAGGAACTGAGGCCCAGGGATATAAAAGGGTTTACCCAAGGCCTAGTACCATTATTCCTCCTCTCATCCCTCCATCTCTTCTGCTACCACATTCCTCCTTCCTAATGCATTTTGTTCACAGTTCTCCTTTGCTCAAATACCTCTGTAGGCAATGGAGAGTGCTAGGGAAGTAGGCAGGGTGAGCTGTCAATAATGCCCTGAGCTACAGGACTTATTGAACATACTTGTACAATTTGCTCCTCCTTGGGTTCCAGGGGCAAAGCTTCCCTATCAGTCTTGACTTTCCCTTTCTAAGTAACTTCTTTCCCTATCTTCATGTGGGAATAACTTCATTTTCAAAGCACAGCATGGCAAATGGCCAACACCAGCAAAAAGGGAAAGTGAAAATTGCCTAGAGTTTGTTCTTATTATAGACCAAAGTTCTTACAATTTTGTGATCAAACTTACGAATATCTCGATTTCGATGATTGGCAGGCTTAAACAGTTCTGTGTTAACCTCTTCCACTTTCCTCAGCAGTTCTAACTTAGCTCTAAGCCTCTGGGTATGGTCAAAACCAAATATTTCATCTCTCTGAAATAAGGAATGCTTTCTTCACAGATAGTTTGGCATTTATGGTGATCAATAGTATGGTATTTGTTGGCTTAAGAAAGAAAGCAAACATTTATAATGAAGGTAAATGCCTCTCAAGTCCAGAGGGATGCAGCTAGCTTAAAGGGAACAAATGACCCACCATACAGGCACCCTCTCTAGAAAGAGAGAGAGAGAGAGAGAGAGAGAGAGAGAGAGAGAGAGAGATGAAGAGAAAGAGGAAGAAGAGGAAGAGGAAGAAGAGGAAGAGGAAGAAGAAGAAGAAGAAGAAGAAGGAAGAAGAAGAAGAAGAAGAAGAAGAAGAAGGAAGAAGAAGAAGAAGAAGAAGAAGAAGAAGAAGAAGAAGAAGAAGAAGAAGAAGAAGAAGAAGAAGAGGAAGAGGAAGAGGAAGAGAAGAAGAGGAGGAGAAGGAAAGAGAAAAGGAAGGTTTTGCCCAGGATGTAGTTTAAACCCAAAATGTCCTCATATACTGTCTCAGGATTCATCATCACTACTCATAACCTCTGCCATCTGCTTTTCACAGCTTCACACTCACAATCTGATTACAAAGGCATCTGCTTCATTCTCTCTGCTTCTCTGCTTGCTTGGCTTCCACATCTGATACCTATAAATTCCCTCCTCACCAAGGTCAGGTTCAGTGGCACTATGGGTACTTGGACCCCAAGTCAAATCCTAAATGACCTAAATGACCCTCAGAGCTTGGGGAAAGCTGGGAAGACTGCTCACCCAAAGACAGTTCCTATCTCCCTTTACTTCATGTCTAAGCCTTTTGGCAGAACTGTAAGAAACACCTTCATTGACTTTATTCCCTACTAAATACAGTATAAACCCCTGACTTTGGTACTCAAGGTTCCCTATCATCTTCTTGCAATCCACCTGCCCAGTCTTATCTCACAATACTCCTCTTTTCTAGAATATTACATTCTAACCAAACTGAAAGGTTCTCCATTCCCCAATCTCATTCTGTCCTCTTCTCTGGACTCTGTTCCTTAACTCACACTATCCACCTATTTCTGGATCACACTCATCCCCACCTCTACCTTCAAAAGCCAGTTCAGTTGCCTGCCCTTCTTTGTACCATCACCACATCAGAAAAAGAAAAAATCTCTCTCTCTCTCCTCTCTCTCTCCCCCCCTCCCTCCTTCCCTCCCTCTCCTTTCTTTGTGTCTCTGTCTCTATCTTTCCCTCCCCTCCAACTACTGCCCTTACTTTTTTTTTCTTTTTGGAGGTGGGAGAGAAGGGCAGTTTGGGTTAAGTGACTTGCCCAAGGTCACACAGCTATTAAGTGTTAAGTGTCTGAGGCCTGATTTGAACTCAGGTCCTCCTGACTTCGGGGCTGGTACTCTATTTATGCACCACCTAGCTGCCCCTGCCCTTATTTTTTCATAACATATTGCCTGGAATCCCTCTTTGCTCTTTTGTCAACTTCTTCTACACCATAGTTACTTATGTGTTTACTCTTCTTGGCTGATTTCCAACTCATTTGCTCATTTATCATAAACATTTTTAGTGAAAAAGATTTTTCCTCCTCTCTAGTATAAGTTCTCTCACCCTCAAAAAAAGAGACCATCATCTCATCCATCAGACTATGAAACAATGCTTTAGAGATAGCTCTATGTTAATTGACAGGTGTAGTTTGCATTAACAATCATTTGCTGTTTATTCTGAATTGAAGACAATATGAATCAAGAAAATGTGAGTGGGAGAAACACTTAGGGAATTTTAGTGGGAAAAGTGCTTTGACATGGATTTCAATCTATTGCTGGGCAAATCAATAAATCAAGACAACCTTTTATTAAAAACATCCTATGTGCCAGGCACTGGACTAAAGTCTGTGGAGAATAACCAGAAACAAAATAAAATCTTTGCCTTCTAGGTGCTTAGATTCTGATGGGGAAGCCAATAGTTATGTACATAAGCATATAAATGAAAAATTAAAAAAAATAGATACAAGGCATCTGAGAAGGGAAGGCATTAGCACCCAGAGAGCTAGGAAAAGCTTCCTACAGAAGGTGATGATTGAACTCAGTCTTGAGGGAAAGCAGAAAACCTTCTAAGAGGAAGGAAGACATCCCAGGTGTACAGGACTGATACAGATAAGGCACAGTGACCAGACTCCAGAATTGTGTGTGAGGAACAGCAAGCAAGCTAGTATAGCTCAATCATAGAGTGAATGGAGGACAATAATCAATAAATTAGGATTTAGCAAGTGCCTATTATATCCCAGACATTCAGTTAAGTGATGGTGATACAAGTACAAAGAACCAAATAAGCCCTCCTCTGCAATAAGCTTATATTCTCAAGAGAGAGAAAGAATGTATAAGACTAGAAAGGTAGGAAACAGCTAGGATGTGAAAAACTCTGAATTTCAGCAGAAGTTTATGTTTGATTTTGGAAGTAACTGGGAGTCATAAGAGTAATTGAGTAGGGGTCTGACATGATTAGATCTGCATTTTAGCAAAGTCACTTTGGTGGCTATGTGAAGGATGGATTGTAGTGGGAAGACACTAGAGACAATTTGGGAAGGGTTTGCAATAGTTCAAGAAAGAAGAATTGCAAGTCTGAATTAATATGGTGGTTATGTGTCTGTATTTGAAATAGAATTCAAGACTATATTCCACCAGCTCCTCTTCCCTCCAGAGCCTCTGAGACCCAAACTACAAAATCATTCCTGTAACACCAAACTGGCAGATCTCTGAACTGCTAGTATTGGGCCAAAGAACTGAGGAATGGAGGGAGCCGGACAGGACACTGACAGGACACCGGGACAGGAGACAGTATTTATGGGGGCAACACTATACTCCACTAAGCCTGAGGGAGTGTGCTTGGCATTGAGATGGGGCCAGTTCCCTCCATCCAAAACTCACTTGGAGCAAAGAGCTAGGATGGTGTACTGTGGATTATCCAGTGTGGGAGGAGGCTGAGATGCTTTGAGATTCAGTCCCACAGGAAACTACTACCAGAGAGGAAAGAGTCAGAGACTCAGAATGTGAGTAATAAAGGGAAAAATAAGGGGAGAAAGACTGAAATTACCTGGAAAAAGAAAAACTCAAAGACTTCAAACATAAGCAGATAAATCAACAGGGTATCATTAGCAACAAAAAAGAAACATGACTTCCAGATTGAGGAATCTAGGAATTTATACTGCAAAACAAAGGGAAACAATCCAACATGATGAGACAAAAGACCCTATAGAATTTGAAGAGAACATGGAACTACAACATGCTGTTCTCAAATGGCTCAAAAGAGAAATGAGAATTATAAAAGAAGAATTTATGGCCTGCCCAGCAAAAATAATGGGCAGAATAGAAAAACTGGAATCTGCAATGGCAAATCTAACCAAAGAAACAAAAGAGAGACAATAGACTGGGAATGCAAATTCACATAAATGAAGGGCAATCTGAAAGAAGAGAACCTAAAGGCAATAACATTAAAAGAAAACATGCTCACTATGTAAGCAAAATATATTGTTCTTAAAGACAAGTCACATAAGGATCATAGGTCTCCCAGAAGAACATAACAAGACAAAAAAGCCTTAGCACCATAATATAAGAAATAATAGAACAGAACTGCCCAGAACTTCTAAACACAAAAAATGAAATACCGACAGAAAAAAATTCATAGATCACTTCCAAAAAAACTCCAAGGCTGCAAATTCCAAGACATTTAGTGGTTAAATTTAACAATTCAATTCAGAAACCACAAAATTTGCAAGTAATGAGAAGACTCAGATATAAAGGAAAGGAAATTCAAATAACACAAGACTATTCTGCACTTACAAGAAAACATAGGGAGGAATGGAATAATGTGTTTGAAGAGCAATGCTACACAGGGTGTAGCCCAAGGTGACCTACCCTGAAAATCTGATCTTGATTGTAAATGAAAAAAAGATTGACATTCAATTATAAAGACGTGTTTGAAACATTTTTCTAAAGCAAACAAGACCTGAAGGGATTATTTGCTTCTCAAACATCCCAAACAACAGAAATGCAAGAGGAATGAATAAAGGCAGCAATCAAAGACAGCAACAGCGTGACCAGACAGAAACCAATAAGAAACTTTTTATATACGGTGGGTGACAGGTGTGGAGGCAGGAGTCTGGCAGAAGTAACAGTAGGACCTGAGGTGTGGATAGAACCTGGCAACGCCCTGCCTACAGGTGATTTAATGTTGTTTGTTTGTTTTTCATGGAACTATATTACAATATGAGAGTGCACATGAAAGGGAGAAGGAAACAGGAAGAGAGAGGAATGTAGATCAAACCACAGGCTAGCAATGAGGGGAAGGTGACCACTCTGGTCTCAGTAACAGAAGAGTCTGCAGGGGAGTGGGTGAGGAGGAGGAAGGGAGGATTGAAAAGAGAGAGTAAGGGAAGAGGCCTTGCTTTGGTGTTGAGTGGGGGTTCTACTGAAGAATATTCCTACAGGTGAAAAGAGATGGTCTGTAGAGGGAGACAGGGACCTAGTGGCGGATGTTGTTTAGGGGATTTAGTTGTTGAAAATTCCACTTGCCTGTCCTTGGGAGGGGGGGAATTAGAACTTCTTGGGAGAAACAGGCAACTGAGGAAACTGGAGGGAATGGACTCAGGAGAGAAATTTGGGTACAAGTGGGAAAGAAAGATAATCAGGGGAAGGTAGAGATCCTGCATAATCAGGAACAAGGGAGGGGAAGGGCTCTATTATGGGACAATATTCTCTCTTACACCTGTGATAACCAGCCCTGTTCTAGTAATGAGGCACAATGGAAGAGGGGATTCATGGAAACAAACTTTACAAGGTATATAAATGCAGTGCCTAGAGGAGAAAGCCTAGGATGGATACCTTAGGAGTTTTGATTATGTGAAGGATACAGAGAATAGAAATGTTGTACCCAGAAAATGCGAGCAAGAAACAAGTAACAATTTAGAATTGGACCCTTTATTATATACCATGCTGGCTGATTGGGCAGGAATTAGGGTTAGTGCCGTCCCAGGTCTACAGCAGCGATCTCAGATAAAGCCTCAGCTTTTAAAGGGATGCCACACGGAAAACAATTAGGTATTATATAAACAGAAACTTGCAGAGGCCAAAAACAGTGACTGGTCAGTGCACACCTCAAAATTCCTGCCAGCCCCAAATGTCCCTGACCCGGAAGCCCACCCACCTCTGTGGACGTGGGCTGACTGGGGAAGGGAGGACATCCATTGGGGGAGGGTGGAACTGACTTGGCAGTCTGCTCACTTCCCTGAAGGAGGCCAAAGGTTGGGGGATAGGAAAGCCAGGTACTCCAGGTACAGCAAAAGAGACTAGATAATCATAGCAATCATGAATCAGAGAATGAGTATACAGAGGAGGCAGAAAGAAAAAATGAGTAATAAAGAGAGTGAAAGAAATCCTTTTTTGAAAGGAGTGAAAAATAAAATTAAAATCTAATAGAAGAAACTAGTTGAAAGAAAAAAGGAGAAAGGGAAATTTACTTGACAAACAGAGGAAAATGAAAAAAAAAGATGAAAGCAGAAGAGGAAAAAGGAACTAATAAGAAAAAACCTAAAGGGAAAGGGGTAACAAGAGGAAGGGATTAGGGGTGAGGAGAAGAGAGCCAGTGGGAATTGAATAACCTTTAAAAAGATTAAAATAGGAAGAGGAGCCAAGATGGTGGGGTAAAAGCAGGGACTTGCTTGAGCTCTCCACCAAACCCCTCCAAATACCTGTAAAAATGACTCTAAACAAATCCTAGAGCTGCAGAACCCACAAAATCACAGAGTTAAATAAATCTCCAGGCCAAGACAGCCTGAAAATTTGATAGGAAGCGTCTATCACACCCAACTGAGAGCAGAGCTCAGTCCATCATCGGCCACACTGGCATAGATGGGTAGGAGCAGGCCTCAGGGGACTGAATCACTGGCAGCTGAGGTGGTTTCAAGATTTTTAGACCCATAAACACCAAAGACAGCATAGGTCAGTGGGAAAACTCTGTCAGATTTTGGTGAGAGAGGAGTGAAGTCTGGCCCCAGCCCCTGGGGGGTGGAGGTGATGCCACCAGTGACAGCATCAGTTGCAGTTTCTAGAGCTCCTAGCCCACAGACTGTGTGGATTGCAGGGATCTCTTTGCTGGAACTGAGGCAGGATTCTCTTGCTTTGCCCTGCTTGGATCTTGGTCATAGTCCTAGGTGGTGGTCTTGGAATAAGTAGGAGAGTTGGTGTGGCAGAGCTTATGGCCATGGTGGAAAGGGAATCCTCCTCACAATTCCAAGGCAGGAAAGAGTGCTTGTGATCATTCACAGACAAGAGCACAGGACAGGAGAAGAGTAAACATCTATCATTTGATCATACCACCTTGGAAGAGCTGAAAGTTTATAGATCCCTAGAAGTATCTCTGAAAACAGCTGCACAAAATCCCATGCTCACCTCCACCCCCCCCCCACTGGAAACAGAGTCCTACCTTGACAGAGTTAGAAAGTCAAGTATTTGGCTAGGAAGATGAGCAAACAGCGGAAAAAATGTCAGACTATAGAATCTTACTTTGGTGACAAAGAAGATGAAAACATACAACCAAAAGAAGACAGTAAAGGCAAAGCTCTTATATCAAAAGCCTCCAAGAAAAATACAAACTGGTTGCAGGCCATGGAAGAGTTCAAAAAAGATTTTGAAAATCAAGTAAGAGAAGAAGAGGAAAAAATGGGAAGAGAAATGAGAGTGATGCAAGAAAGTCATGAAGAATGAGTCAAAAGTTTGCTAAAGGAAACCCAAAAAAATACTGAAGAAAATAACACCTTAAAAACTGACTAACCTAAATGGCAAAAGAGGTCCACAAAGTCAATGAGAAGAAGAAATGGAAAAGGAAGTCCAAAAGCTCACTGAAGAAAATAATTCCTTCAAAATTAGAATGGAGCAAATGGAAGCTAATGACTTCATGAGAAATCAAGAAATTATAAAATAGAATCAAAAGAATGAAAAAATAAAAGATAATCTGAAATACCTCATTGGAAAAACCACTGACCTGGAAAATAGATCCAGGAGAGATAATCTAAAAACTATTGGACTACCTGAAACCCATGATCAAAAAAAGAGCCTAGACATCATCTTTCAAAAAATTATCAAAGAAAACTGCCCTGATATTCTAGAATCAGAAGGGAAAATGGACATTGAAAGAATCCACCAATCACCTCTTGAAAGAGATCCCAAAATGAAAACTCCTGGGAATACTGTAGCCAAATTCCAGAGTTCCCAGGTCAAGGAGAAAATATTGCAAGCAAAAAAAGAAAAGAGTATTGTGGAAACACAATCAGGATAACACAAGATCTAGCAGCTTCTACATTACAGGATCAGAGGACTTGGAATATGATATTCCAGAGGTCAATGGAGCTGGGATTAAAACCAAGAATCACCTACCCAGCAAAACTGAGTATATATAGTACTTCAAGGGAAAAAAATGTATATGCAATGAAATAGAGGACTTTCAAGCATTCTTGATGAAAAGACCAGAGCTGAATAGAAAATTGTACTTTCAAATACAAGAATCCAGCAAAGTGGAGCAGCTAGGTGGCACAGTGAATAGAACACTGGCCCTGGAGGCAGGAGGACCTGAGTTCAAATCCAGCCTCAGACACATATGAAGAATGAGAAGGTAAACAGGAAAGAGAAATCATAAGGGACTTATTAAAATAGAACTGTTTATATTCTTAAATGAAATGATGATATTTGTAACTCATGAGACCTTTCTCAGTATTAGGGTAGTTGGAGGGAATACACACACACACACACACACACACGTACACACACACACATATATATAATATATATAGCACAGGGTGAGTTGGATATGCAGGGATGATATCTAAAAAATTAAAATTAAGGATAGAGGAATATATTGGGAGAAGGAGAAAGGGAGAGATAGAATGGGTAAATTATTTCACATAAAAGAGGCAAGAAAAAGCTTTTACATTGGAGGGGAAGAGAGAGGAGAGGGGAGGGAACAAATGAACCTTACTCTCAACAGATTTGGCTTAAGGAGGGAATAACATACACACTCAAATGGGTATCTTACTACCCTAAAGGAAACTAAGGGGGAAGGAGATAAGGGGGGAGATGATAAAAGGGAGGGCAGATTGGGGGAGGGGGTAGTCAAAAGCAAACACTTTTGAAAAGGGACAAGGTTAAAGGAGTTTTTTCTTATAACAGCTTGTCTCTCTGCTCTTATATACATAATACAGTAACCTATTAGTAAAACCCAGCCTTTTCTACATACCTCTTCCATTTCTCTCCATGGTTTTATTGGTATTCCTTGCAAATATGTTTCTAAATCTCTAGGTTCTCGCTTCTGTAACCTCATTTCCCACTTTTCACAGAACCCTGTACATTTAGACCATTCCCTTGCTAGGGAGGAATAAGATAAATTCTCCCATCCTGGGATATCCATTTCCTCTTCTAAATCCTTTCTGCCTCCAAATAGTGGTCTGATATTTTGTGATCCAATCCTCATCACCAAATGTAGCACCAAAGCAATATTCACAGCTCCAACAGCAACTGTGAATATGCCAGCTAGGATGTAAAATATAACAGACTCTCCATATAGAAGACAGAAGCAAATATTTGTTCAGACACCAGAAAACCAAATCCCAACACCAGAAAGTCAAATCCATCATAGTAACATAGAAGTTAATACACCATAACACAGCAGAGAGTCACAGAGTCACACCATCCTTTAGCCTTCCCACAAACAAACATTCACAAGCCTAGCTGTCTCCCTGGGTGCATCCTCTCCTCCCTCCAGCTCTAATTGCTCTCACTCCCAGGTTCCTGTGGGCTCTGCTTCACCCTTCAGCAAATTCCTCCCACTACAGGCTCCATGTGATTATGTTCAGCCTATTAGGGAGCAGGGAATATCTTCAAAAGCAAGGAAGATCTTCAAATTACCATTACCATTACAGGATGCAATGATATATGCTGTGTAATGTATTGTGCTAGGGAAGACCATAGCCTGGGATCCCCTGATTATATAAATGAGTATTTTGGGGAATGCTACTGAATGCAATGATATATGCTATGTACTATATGACAAACTGAGCATTATGAGATAAATATAGATACAAATATAGATTAGATAGATAGATATTGAATGACATTTTTTACTTAAGGATGTTGCTATGAATGTTATACTTTATTGAACAATGTTTACTTTATTGCTGAATAAATAGAGAGTTCATAATACTATGCAATTTGATCCTTAAAATTATCACAGCAGCAGTCATGAGGTCTACTATTGTGATTGGTATAACATGCATATAACATGATTGATACTTCCTAATCAATTGGTACTCTCTTCCCAGAGTTTTACAACCACAAAAAGGTACTACTATAAATATTTTGGTAAAGATGGAATAATTATTTCTCTTTGTCCCACAAGATCCTGAGAGAGAGAGAAGCAGTACCTCATCTAGCACACACCTATCCCTACTTCACAGTCTAGCTTGACTGACCAATGATAGAGAAAAAGCTGTTCTCCAAAGAAAGAATTCACTCAAGCTGTAGTGAAGCTTCCTATGTTAGCTAATTATTATTGCTAACCAGGTGCCAAATTCTTATTTTACCTTGCTGAAGGACTAATGATGATAATAATATAATGCTTTAAAATGTATAAAGAGCTTTATAAATATGTCATTGATTGAAAGTGTAGTCAGCATCTTCCAAATGTGGTACCTTCTAGCTTTGTCTTCCTGGGATAAAGTTCTGGTTTCTCCACCCTAGATATAGCTCCATTTGTTGTTTTCTTTGCTAAAACAAAATTTATTAAGAAAAAAAAATTTTTAACTATCAGGACATGGAAGAGTAGGTATCTACTTTAGTGAACGTAGGACATAAACCAAAGAAATCATAAATCCTTGAAATATTTACAGTATGAAATAACATCATGTTGATCACGATGGTGATTATAATCATAATAATTCACATTTATGTAGTATTGCAGTGTTTCCCTAGTACCTTCCTTCCACAATACTTTGACTTATAAAGGCAAGTCATGTGACCCCCTGAGGTTCAGTTTCCTCATGAAGTAGTGGTAAGTAAACAATCAATAAGGAGGCAAAGCAATAAATCCCTGCATTCAAGGTATATTGTATAGGTATGTGTATTTATAATAATTATCAATAGATTGTTGAAAAAACACTTTACAAACCTTAAAGCACTATGGAAATGGATTATTCCTTTTTTAATTCATAATGATTCCATAAATGGTGTTGTGTACAGGTCCCCAAGAGAAGACCAGAAGTGACGAGGGCACTAGGCCCTGTTAGGAGCAGGCGCAGAACTCTAGACTGGAGCCACAGCAAATCCAACAGAAAGGCAGAGGCTATATCAAAGATGATGTGTAACCAGGATCCTGACAATAACTCTGTCTGACTTTTGCTTTGGCTTGCCTTGCATTATCCAAAGGTCGTTTATCATCCTCTTCTTCCTCCTCCCCGAGGTCAGGCCCTGCTCTATTCCTCTAATCGATCATTAGGCAGAAAGCATCCAGGAAAGATGGATGAGAGCCATCTATCCTTATGGCAAAGGGCAGGAACTGAAAATGGCTACATAGAGGAACCAGTTCTGGAATGGACCTGTTGGATTTCAAAGGGGTGAAGGGCCCCCAGTGGTCACAGAAACTAAGATATTCCCTGACTTTGAATACTCAGCTCAGGATAAATATTCCCACCAGTCAGAGAACTCTTGGGATGATTGTAACTGTCACTATTGTGACTTGGGGTTCTAGGTATCACCTTTTAGGAAAGAATCTTGGAAAATTAGTTTGGACTGTATATTATAAGAAATAGGGACTAGAGATGTTTCATTTTGTTTTTAAACAAAAAAAATGATACATGGTCATTACAAACAATGCCCACTTAAGTATGTTAGAGATGAGCTCTAATCTAGATTTTGTCACTCCTGTTTGTGACCTTAAGCAAGTCACTTCTTCACTTCCCTGGCTCTCTAAGCCTACATTTCCCCATTTACACAGTCTGGAATAAATGATCTTTAATCTTTCCCTGTTCTAACGATCTATGGAATTGTTTTGTTTTGTCCCATTTAATTTGCACAGCACATAAGTAGTCTAGGTATCTCATATGTAACAAGGGACTGGCCAATAGGGTTCTGGTCTTTTAATCATGCACAGTGTGTTCTACCTGCTGCCAATCCCAATGTGGGATGCTGCTTCCAGGCATATGGAAAGGAGGACCCTGCCCTCTGCTTTGGGGCATGCATAAGTATCTATGACACTTTTGTCTCAGCTTACTGTGCAACGATGAAAAATATTTTAATTGCCTGCTAAGCTAGAATGGCATATGTATACAAAAGGCTCCAACAGAAGAATTCGACTTCTCTTTAAAGGAAGAAATGTTGCAAGCTTCCGGGTGAGGAGATAGTAGATGCTGCTGCCACATGGCCATAGACGCTTGATCCTGCTATTTTTATCTCTCTATCATTTTCTTGACCTTAAGTGAAGGAGTATTTGAAGACAGAAAGGATCCTGCTATAACCTTCTGAACTTTGAGAGGTCAGGAGAATCACCACAGATGCAGTGATAGGAATCCATAGGAGAGTTGGTTTATAGCCCCAGAAGCTGAGCCAAATAAGGACTCACTTGACATAACTCAGCAATGGATGGACCAGATATTGTAAAAGCAAGGGATCAACACATTTATCAATTATACTACACTCAAAAGTGAACATGATGGGATGCTACCATTTTAAATTTGATCCTACTCTCCCCAGGGAGCAAAGTGTAGAGGGGAAAGTATGGCTTATTTTGAGAGGTATGTTTTTGCAGTCAGATTCTTGCTGTATTTTCTCAGTAAATAACCCTTTATAAAAGTTAATTGATATTAATTGGTTATCCATAATTTTAAAGATATATCAATGACTAAACTGATATTGCTACTCTGATCACTGTTTAGATGACATTTAAGAGATTGATATTGGGGGAATATACTGATTGGAGTGATAGCAACAGAGGAAAACCACTATAAGCCCTTATGGTACTCCTAACATCCTAAGGGGAAATGTAGCCAAACCAGGGCAACCTGACCCAACAATAGGAGTGGGAGTCAGGATAATGAATCTTTGTGTGTTATACACACACATATATATATAGACATATATGTATATATATGTATATATACACACATCTATACATATATACATCTATATCTATACATCTATACATATATGTATATATATACATCTATACATATATAGGCTTTGCTTCCACAGCAAAAGAGTTCTCTGTCTCTAAAGGTCTACAATCATAGTCTATATGAGCTTTTCTCATGGATATTGTAGAAAAAATTCCTATCTGCATAAAATTTTGATGAGATATACTCTGATGCAACTCCCAGCTCTGAGATGTTATGATGGTATGTCAATAGAGGATTGGGCTGGCTCAATCAATCAAGGCATTTATTAAGCATTGTTCCTAGGTTCCATAGGTTCTAGGCACTACAGATACAATGACAAAAGTGAAGTACACATATCTCCACCTTCCCACAGTTTATATTCTAGCTGGGGAGACAACATGCATGTATATAGGTCTATGGGAAGTATGGGAAGTAAGCACAGCAACTGGAGTCAGCAAGAGGGAGGCAATTGCTGTTGGAGGATGAGGAAAGGCCTAATGGAGAGGTTGGCACCTGAGGTGGCACCTTCTCAAAAGAAATGAGGGACTCTAAGCGGCTGAGGTGAGGGAGAGATGCATTCTAGACAAGAGAGACAGCCAGTACAAAAGCCAGCAGGTAGAAGACTGAATGCCAGATGTGAGGAAGACCAAGAAAGTCACTTTGGCTGGATGGGAGAAAGTGTGGAGGAATAAGCTAAGTCAGGCTGAAAGATAAGAAGGGTCCAGAAGGAGCCAGGACCAGGACCTAGTAGCATACCCTGCTGTCAAAGTCAACTTTGGCCATCCTCACCATGCCTACTAGCAGACATTACAATAGCTAAAGCATCCTTGCTCTCGGCTGAGAGCTCAGGGACTCATGGCACAACTCACTGTGCAGCAGCTGAGACCCCCTCACGCTAACCCAAGCTCTCCCTTCCCCCCTGCAGAGTCCCCCTTTATTTCTCTGGTATAACCTTGATGAATGTGACCTGCTTAATATGGGGAAGACAGATGAGCCAATAACACTGGCGCTGGGCTCTGGGCACCCACATGGTTCTGATTTACTATGTTACGCTAACCCCCCTCCTGCTTTGTGTTGTCAACCTGCCTGTTGACTGCATTCTTCACAATTCCCAGTGTTTTCATGATTATTAACCCATGTCAAAGGCGCCTCTGAATAAGAAGAGCCAGACCTATCTCCCCAATTCCTCCTGTTCTCCTCATTCCCCTGCGAAGTAGGCTAGAACAGACCTGGAAAGTGGAAAGAGAATGGGATTAGGGGTCAGGAGCTCTGAATCCAAATCTTTACATTGCCACTTGCAGTCTATATGACTTTAGGTAATTTACTTTGTGTATCTTACTTCGTTTTCTATCATCAGTATATAAAGAGGGTTGGGCCTAGTGATCTTCAAGGTCCCTTCTTCACTCCAAATCTTTGAGAATGTAGAGGGTCAGTTTGAGAAAATCCTCCTCCAAACCATCCCAGACACTGTCAGATGGATGTCCGAAAATCCACCTCTAATCATATTCCCTCCTTCCCTTAAAATTTTTCAGTGACTCCCTATTTCATAAAAGATAAGGTCCAGTCTCTTCAGGGTGGGATTTAAGACCCTGAGGTCTGCTCCCAGTCTATCTCTCTACTCTTATCTTTCACATCCCCCTTAATAACCCTATTCTCCAGGAAAACTGAAACTGGAGCTCTTTGTCCTAAACCTTCCAGCCTTTGGAAATGTGCTGCTTTGGGTCACATTATTCTCTCTTCTTGTAAATGCCATCCTATTCCCCCATTCTATCAGTTGAAATTCTAGGCAGCCTTCCAAAGTTCAAATGGAATGTAGTCCCCGTTGAGAAATGTTTTCTGCCTCCTCCCATGCTCCCACAGCTCCATGTATATCTCTTATAATTCGTATAAAAATTTCCTCAGTTCAATTCAATTTAACAAAAATTTATCATGCACCAACCACATGAAAGGCCTTGAGCTTTCTTCTGGGAAATGATGTAACAGACCCCAAAGATACTGGGGGAGCAGGGAGTAATGATATTTACACAAATAACCCTGATACCACCAAAGTGACATAAGGGCAAAGAAGGGAGCCAGGCAAAGCACAATGAGAAATTTGAGGCAGGATTGATGATTTTCACTTGGAAAGGTAGAAAGAGCAAGAAGGGAAGACTCCTGCCAGACTGCAAGCTCCATGGGGGGAGATACTGTTTTATTCAGCTCTGTACCCCTGCCTTTCCATTTTTAAATCAGGGGCTTGATTATATCAGTGCTCAATCAATGTGTATTGAGCAAATGAATGAATGGAACAAGTATCTTACAGTTGGTCCCATTCCATCGGTACTTGTATTGTGGGAGATGGAGACATAACAGGAAACATGAAGATGCTTCTGTTTGTGTTGATGCTGGCTCACATAGGATATATATGTAGATGAGTCTCACAAGGGTTTTGTCAAGATTGACATGATTCAGTTCCTCCAGTAATCCATCCAGGTGTAGGTCACTGGACAAGTATTTCTCATTTGGAATACCACTGGTCAAGTTAATTTATTAATAGACTAAAAATTATATCATTCTTAGTACCTTCTGTTCCTTTCCCACAGTTCCACAGCTCATTACAGAAGGAGAATGGAGCTAGATAGGACTGAGGCCCAATTTGACTTTTTCTTTGTTTCATGGATCACCATGGCCCAAGGATTCATCACTAGCCTTCCAGCCTACTGGTGATTTAACTGGTCTTGTCTGTGTTACACAGACTTGATCTGTTGCTAGGGTCATACTCAAAGCCTTTCTAACAAGGTCAGACTTGCTAGATCTTGTGTCCACTGGCATACCAGTCACCTCCATGCCACAATGAGGCATTAGGGTAGAACTTTGTGGAAGGAAACAGCGGGAACATTATAAATCACAGAACATAGAATTTGATCAATGATCAAGTATTTATTAAATGAATACTCCCTCCCAGTTTAGGTACCAGCTAGCCCAACTCCCTCCTCTTATAGATGGGAAAACTATAGCCCAGAGAGAGGGATTGACTCTATGGTCCCAGTTCTAGATACTTACGTTGACTTATTTAGCTTCAGTTTCCTCAGGTGACTTTTCCTGACCTTACCCCAAGTTAAAGAGGTCAAAGCCCTCCAGGCACTAATTTTACCATCTAGTCACAAAATCAGTCCTGGAGATAGACAAAGTACCCTTTGGATCATAGGCTTAATGCTGGCAGGAACCTTAGAAGTCATCTATTCCATTTCACAGACGTGGAAACAGAATTCTAGAGATGTTAAATGTCACCTGAGAGTGTGGAGCTGAACCCAGGTCTTTGAACGCCAGCATTCCTCCCACTGGCCTAAACTGAGTCTCAGGAGAGGGAAGTAGGGCCCCAGAGAGGGAGAGGGGGAGGATCACCCTTGAAGTATTGGGCCCAGCATTGCTTAAGCAGGGAAGGGAGCTAGAGAATGAATTAGACAAAGAGATAGGATTATTACACAATTGAAATATTTCTCAGATAAGATTTCTGGCCCTCACCAAAGTGTAATTGAATTAAGTTAATTATATTCCAGAGTGAAGCTATTTTTGAGGCAACACATATGTGCAAGCTGGAAGGAAGGGGCTTGTTTTCATTCTGATGGTTTTCAGGGGAAATGTCTATGCTTTAATTATCCAACTGTGAAGACGTTTTAGCTTAATAACATCCACTGTCGCAGGGTCTTAGGAGACGTAGGTTCATTTATAGAATCCTGAGTCCTATTCTCTATATTGTGTGTATGTGTGTGGGGGGGAGGGAGAGAGAGAAAGAGACAGACAGAGACAAAGAGACAGAAACAGAAACATAGGCATGTCCTGATACCCCAGCTGCCTAGCCTAAAACATATCCTTTATATATATTTTATCTATACTTATATGTGTTCGTGCTATTTTCCCTAAGAGAATGTAAGCTACTTGCAGGCAAGGACTGTTTCTTTTTTGTTTCTTGTATCTCCAGCAACTAGCATCATGCCTGGCATGTTAACACTGAGTAAATAATGTAGATTAAGTAAAAGAGAGACAGGGATGCTAAGAGAGCCAGAGAGTGGGACAAGAAAGAAGATAAAGAGGGGAAAGATAAGAACCAGCAAAAAAAAAAAAAACTGAAAAGAGGGAAGGGAGGGAGGAGGAAGGATTTAGCATCAAAATGCTTTCTCATTTTTGTGTTTTAGAGATTTCTCCTCAGGGAGACTAAAAACTCCCACAAATGAGGGATCATGTTGTATGTTTCTGCACTAAATACATGGTAGATGCTCAGCAAATTCTTAGGAATTGGCTAAGATATCCAAAAAGGCCTTCTCTCCACTCCTTTCCTCTCTCTCTCTCTCTCTCTCTCTCTCTCTCTCTCTCTCTCCCACACACACACACACACACACACACACACACACACACACACACACACCATGCACACACGCACACACACACACATTCATCTTTTGCACTCCCCCATTTTCAGAGAAAGAGTCATGTCTGGGGAAGACATCCAGGAGAGACTTATAGGCTCGAGGTCTTGAAGGATGTATACCACTTTGAGAGCAAAAGAAAACCATTCGGGTAGTAAA